>OY992766.1:7500-504871 GCA_963921325.1 Logfia minima
TAACTTACCGCAAGAATCGAGCGCGATTCATGATATGTTTCACTTATCGAATCTTCAGTAGCGTCAAGCTAAAAATTAGCAAATCTAAAATCTTGATAAGGAAATCAAGCGATTAAGACAAAGCAAAATTACTGTCGTCAAAGTTCACCGGAATTCTAATCACGGATCTGAGTGCACATGGGAACGAAAGGATTTCATGAAGCGTAAATATCCTCATCTGTTTCTCAACTGAATCTAGACAGTTTCATTAGTAGAGTTTCGGGACGAAATTCTTCTAACTAGGGGAGACTATGACAACCGTCAAAACGTAGAATCTGATGTTAAAGGTGATGATTTTACTCTTAAGTCTCATTTAGAGTTGGTGACGGACTCAAAAGTAAACCATTTGTACCTAACACTTTACTAAATTGTTTATGTACCCAGACTGTAACACTGCATCTTTGAAGGGATGGAATGTCACACATATATAATAGTATCAAAGAAACATAATAAACGAAATTCATTAAATTGGCCTAAAATACACCAACAGTTATGTTTAATTGCAACGAGTTATAGTGATAATAAATCCCGAGAGACATTTATTCGGAACATAAAAATAGTAAACTGCATTTTCTTCAACTTGTGGCTTCTTCATAGATAACTTGCCAACCAAAGTACTCCTAAATGTCCCCACGTGTCCCCAAATCACCTGTTGTGGAGAAAGAAATGCGGTTGAGCCAAACGCCCAATGAACAAATATAAACAAAACAATAACTAATCATAAATAAAGGGAAGTTGCACAATCGTTATGGTTAGACAGAAGATAATAGAAGATAATAGAAGTCAAACGAAGTAATGGATCAAATAATACTTAGTGAGTTCCTACAAATCATAAACAAGTAAATATATATAGGATCAACCAATCCATATGTACCCTACAAATGTATGATGTCACGTGAGCACAACACAACCATTCCAAGATCACCAATTATGGCCACTAGTTTGTCAATTTTGTCCTCACATATTATCTTATCAGCACCTATAAATTTACTATTCACAAGCTCTTTACTTTAATAGTTGATAATAAGTGATAATTTGTGATCTTGTAGTTTAAGATATCTAAGTATGAAAGAGTTGTTTCAAGTGTAAAATAAAAATATTCCCAAGAACCCAAGTTAAAATATAGCAAAACTTTATCTAATAAAATCAAGTCGACCTTCATTCAAGAGATGACTACTGTGAAAACATTCAAGAACAGAATACAACTTCTACACCTCAGATTTCTCCTCTATATCCTCCTGAACTGAAGTAGTCCCTCCTCGAACTGGCAATCTGCTGACTTTTCGGATGCTCGAGTTTGGGACAATCACGAATACGATGACCAAGTCCACCACAATACGCGCAACCTTTCATGCCACTTGCATTTGTAATCGCATCGACATCTTCCATTGGGTCATTAAGTTCAGCCAGAACAGGAGGTATCCTTTGTTTTGCTTCTTGCAACAAATGCTTCAAATCAAGAAGCGTAGTCTCACTTTGATTCTTGTTGATAAACGTCGTCGCAATTCCCGTTTTCCCGCATCTACCAGTTCGTCCAATTCTATGTACGTAGTTTTCGATTTCTGCCGGCATGTCGTAGTTTATGACATGTTGGATATCTGGAAAATCCAAACCTTTCGATGCAACATCGGTTGCCACTAACACATCTTTTTTACTCGCTTTAAACGACGAAATGGCATATTCTCGTTCTTCTTGATCTTTCCCACCATGAATAGCAACGGCCTCGACACCTTTTAACAGGAGATACTCGTGAATGTCATCCACATCGCTTTTGTTTTCGCAAAATACTAACACAGGAGGTGGCGTTTTTTGTAGGCATTCAAGGAGGTATACGAGTTTCACTTCTTGTTTCACGTACTCGACTTCTTGGATGACGTCAAGATTTGCTGCTCCTGCTAGACCTACATTGACTGTGACAGGTTTGACCAAAGCACTTCGTGCGAAATTTTGAATCTTAGCGGGCATGGTTGCAGAAAATAGAAGAGTTTGCCGCTGCGCTTTGAAGTGGTCAAATACTTCTCTAATGTCATCTTCAAACCCGAGGTCAACCAATCTATCTGCTTCATCTAAAGTCAAATACCTGCAGCAAACCACATGTTAGTACTACTCTATATACTATATAACAGAAGTAACAACGTCATGGAATCAGTAGCAGGCCAAACTGGCAAGACTAAATATATAGCTAAAAAGAAACTTGTCAAAAATCAGTGTTTGAAATGTTTACGACATCCTAAATTGCTTTCTATAATCATATTTGTTACAATGATTATTTATAAATAAATTAAACTATTTGAACAGAAAATTATTGGAGGTCAACCCACACCTATAGATTACCCACTTTGACCCGCACCCATTTTTACAAATTACCCAACTTCCCAAACCTGCCTATCTGTCATCTCTTCCTGCAAATGGTACAATGGGGTTTAAATATCTCTAACAGGTCATATGGCTGGACCACAAATATTGCTAAAAAGAAAGGAGGGGTCAAACATCATCTAAAGTCTACACAAATGCTTACAACCTCGGACCTCCTAAAGCGTTCTATTTCTAAATTCAGATTATTCATGTCATTAGGTCTAACAAGTAATTATCAATTAAAAATTTGGAGAAACCGAAGTGATGACCAATCAACCCAACCTATTTTTACTATGACTAAAAGATTACCAATATCCGCCTATCACCCAACCTGCACAGTTTCCCATCTGAACACGCAGATGTTGGTTGCTACTAAATTTTTAATATAAACGATGAACATGATGAGAGTTCTTACCTGCAATTATCAAGATTCATCTTCTTTTTAGCAAGGAGATCCTTCAACCTTCCAGGGGTAGCAACAACAATATGAACACCTTTCTTGACAATGTCCAATTGTGATCGCATATCAACCCCTCCAATACAAAGCACGGTCTTATTTCCGGAAATCTCGATTCCGTCAACGGTATTAAAAACTCCTCAACAACGTCATATGTCTGTCTCACTAGCTCTCGAAATGGACAAACAATAAGCCCAAACGGCCCTTCCCCTGCAGCAATCGGCAACATAATCTCCTCCTGTAACGCCATCATAATCAATGGCAACACAAACACCAACGTTTTACCCGACACCGTAAACGCGATCCCAATCATATCTCTTCCTGAAAGAATGACAGGTAGTCCTTGAACTTGTATAGGTGTTGGTTGCACTATTCCTTTCTCTTTCAATTTCTTTAAAACAGGTTCCGGAAACCTCATATCTTTGAAGTTCTTTATTGGGGGTGGGATCTCATCACCGTCAACAATAATATGCCATTGTTTCCGTATGCCATCGCATGCTTTTTGCGACATTTTTCTTATCGGTAATGGTGCCTTCCAACCAGTCGTCAGAGGTTCAGAATACGTTATCCCTTTCGCGAGTTCACGCACCGACATTAAAGTTTTTCGATCGGAGAGATTTTCCATCATTTCTTTTTCTTGTTGAACGGCTTGTTCGGTGGGCGTGACTTCAGGTTGATCGCGTTTAAGTTGTGTTGCTTTTACAAGCAAACTAGGTTTCATTTCCACTTGTTTTGTCTTATCTGTTTCGTCTTCAAACGTTGAAGCTTGCCCTTTACGTTGAAGAATCTTTTGTGCCTCCATTGCTCTTCGTTTTGCAACGGGGATGTATTCCTCATAATCATCATCAATCTCCATATCCTGAAAGAAACTCTATACATGTTAGCACGGTATTTAAAATCTATAATAAAACTGTAGCTACATGATATTGTTACAGCAACTGCCAGTAAGCATATTCTAACTAGGGGGCTCAAAAATCTTACAAAATCAACAATAGAACATCAATATACAGTTACCATTAGACCAACTACTGATATAAAAGTATTTAGGAATATAAGTATCAAGATACATTATTTTAAAAAAGACTACTCATTCAGGCATTACGTCTAACAGTTAAAACCATCAAATCGAATTCAACAACTGAAATCCTCATTCGAAGTAGAGATATGCGATTTTCTAATTTAAAAACTCAAATTTTTTATAAGAAAAATAACGTTAATATCCAATTCAAAGAAATCCTTAGTTAACGGCTCAATAACAACACCTAAAAAATTAATCGATAAACACTCAATATATGTTACCCAATCTGCGTAAATTTAATTTAACCTGATTAATGACGTAAGTGAAAAGTAACATACCATTGTTTACGATTTCAGGTACGAATAAAAGCTTGAAGCAAAAATCTGATAGAAACAAAAGTGTTTGTAAATCAGAATTCGTTCGTTCGATCATATTTCTAAGGTACTAAAAAGGCCCCCAAATTGAACATAAGACCGACGAAAATTAAAAGAAACTGAGAATGACCAAATAGTCCCTCAAACTTTATCAGACGAAACTTTGAGTCGTATCGTTAATGAAAGCTGTGGCTCATGCTAATGATGTTAAAACAAAAAAGCTTTTTTTATATATAAACGGTTATATTTCAAAAATTAAAAAAAAAATAACTATTTGATTTCAACGGTCCAAAAAAATATATATATAACTTTTAAATCCATTATACTTTACTTCTATATAAATACGTTGTACAATTTTTTAACACAACAAATTCATCACTTCACGTGTATACATATTCACACACTACAATTTTCCAACTATAAACAATGGTAGTGGTATATATTGATACCCAAAATTTGAGTCGTAAGTTAGATGTGTTCTTGTTTGGAGTTGTTCTATTTGAGATCTTGTTTGGGAGGGAAGCATCAACATATACCCCGCAAAACAAGGAGCAGGTGGATCATGGGTATTTCGCCCGATTGGCAAGAGAAAATTATGAAAAGAAGACATTGGATGATATGATCGATCCAGATCTACGAAAACAAATGGACCTGCAATCACTCAATGTCTTCCCCGAGACGGCGAGACAGCATATTTTTGCTTGAAGGAGATGCGATCACAACGTCCTGATATTGATCAGGTTGTCTCTAAACTTGAGAAAGCATTGAAACTACAACAAAAACATGATCAAATTCAAGTAAGACCATATATCATTTTTCTTAATTTTCTACCTTTCAACAATTTGGTCATATATATATGTGTGTGTATATATATAATATGGGGAAGGATCCATAGGGAAGCTTCAAAATTTGAGGAAGGAGGGAAGTAAATCTTAGCCCTTGATTTTTTTATTAAAAAACGTTTTTAACATTCATTGACGATGAATGTTAAATTTTGAAAGTTTTTGTAATTTTTAAATTTCATTTATGATGAAATCAATGGTTGAGATTTACTTCTCTCCTTCCCTAATTTTTTTGCTTCCCTATTGATCTCCACCCTATATAATATAATATTACATGTTGGTTAATTAATTTAACTCTCATTATTGCCATTCATATTTAAGGAACATTTTACAGCTACTGCACTTGAGAGCAGAGTATCCAGCCACTTGAAGGTTACGATTTTCATGATCATTGTTGTAAATATTTGCTATATTTGCATGGCTACACCAATACTACATGCATGTGACATATCGAGGTTTCCACCAATAACACAAATCAATAGAATGTGAGTGAAATTGATTTTATTTCTTCTCAATGCAACAATGTAATGGATCCACAGACGATTGAAGTTAGTAGAAGAAAATTGTCTTTTTGGGATAACAAAAAATCTCTTGTTTTAATTGTTCATACAGTTCAAATTATCATATTTAGATCTGGGATTTCTTAAAATACATGTCTTTATAAACTGATTTTGTTGCAGGGCAAAAATGTGGATCATTTGAAAATTCGATTGAGTGATATACAGTTGGCCACCAACTTTTTTTCCGAAACATGTAAAGTTGTGTCTGGTGGATACCGTATGGTGTACAAAGCAGACAGTATCACTTTCATGTAGCAAGTTCATCTGCTATCGAAGCTAAGAATGAAGGTGAATTTCCTAAGATATGTAGCACTGTAGCTATTAAACACATCTCTCCGAGAGAAGACTTGCAAGGTAAACAAGGGTTCATTGAATTGCTTCGTAATTGTAAGCATCCAAACATACTCTCTCTTCTCGGGTATTGTGACAAATGTTGCGAAATGATCGTAATTTCCGAATGTGCTTCTAATGTAAGCCTTGAGAGTTATTTGGGAAATCCTGATAACCTGACAAATCTTACTTTGGGTCAACGTATACAGGGATCAGTTTGACACTCAGGGTGACTCACCAATTAAGGAGTTGGACATTTTCTCCTCCTCCATTGATCATTCGTTGGGGGAGAACATCAACCTGTTCAACCACTGGATATTGACGATCAGGTTGACTAACTTCTAGAAACCCAATCACTTTCTGAACCTGAATAGATTTTAGATGAACCTATTCTAGAACCTCCTACCACCATACCAGTGACCTCTTCACCTCTCTCTGATCAACAAAAAGATCACTCACTTCATAGAGAGGATGTTTCTTCTCATGCAAGTGCACAACGATTGCTAATGCAATATATTGCTTCCTCCAAGAAGAAATCCACATGCTAAAGGAGACCAGGGACAAAGCTTTCGAGTTTATTAGTGTCTGTCTCGTAAAGTGATAGAACATGCCCAGTTGTATAAGGACTTAGTTCCTTGGGCAGACAAGATTACTGAAAAGAGCAAAGACATTACCACTGCCTTTGATCTTCAGTCAAAGCTACATGAGAAACATATTTCCTCATTTGAGTCCCTGGAGCATTTTAAAGTTGAGGTCACTACTGCTATTGCTGCTCAGAACGCTGCACTACAGGAACAAATCAAAGCAGTTGCTAAAGTGCAAGACGGGTTTGCCGAAAGCATGAAAACATATATTGATGCCTCCTCAACAATCATTAATGAGCTTCCAAAAGTAATAGAGCACAATGCGCAAAAGATTGACAACACCAACAACTTAATCTTTGAGACAACTAACGAGGTTGATTTTCTAAAAGCCCAGGTTCAAGAGCATAGGTGGACATTTCAGGAGGTAGCAATGATAAGAGCAGAGCTTCAAACTGTTCGAAATCTGGTTCTGGTTCAAAGTCTCTCTACTCCACCATCACAACAACCTGCTACAAGTGTCAGAGGCACATATGGTGCTGGTCCGAGTGCTCATTCTACAACTCCCCTCCTTGATGATGACAAAAAGGGGGAGAAGTCTAAGGTAGCTACTGAAATTGAGGTTCTTGAACTAATTGATGATGAAAACAGAATAGTTTCTAGTGAGGTTATTGATGTAGAAGTTGAACCTGAGGTCGCTTAGTTTGAGATTCCTCAAGGAGATGAAATAATTGAAGGAATAGAGGTCGCTCAGGAAGTTGTGGTGAGCACCTTATTTGATGAAGTAAGTGTCGAAAAGGTCAAGACGTATGATATGATGATCAAAGAGTGGGCATTAGATGTAGAGATCTAGGGGAGATAGATTTAGTGATTGACTACCTAGTGGTTAGTTATGAACAGCAAAGGTGAGACTTGATACAAAACAGGGTGTACAATGATGATGAGAATTCCAGTGACCAAGAGTTGATTTCATCCATCATCTCTAAGAAAAGAAAGAGTGATTCCTAAGTGTCAATTATATTAGGCATACTCAATCAAAGAAGCCAAATGTCACTTAGGAGATTGAAGATGTTGAGAGGATAAAGAGAATAGCTACTGAGCTTGAAAAGAAAGTAGAAGAGAAGAAAAAGGAACAGTTCATGGCTGACAGGGACTCTAATTAATGATGAGTGATACAGAGGCAAGCACAAATCTTGATATAGAGAAAAAGAAGATAGCTGATGAAGAAGCCTTAATCAAATTAGCTCTTGAGCTACCAGTTGAGGATTAACAAATCAAACTTGAAGGAATGAAAGCTGACAAACCTCCAAAGCCATCGAAGAAACCAACTAGTGGTAGCAGCATTAAACTTCTCACGGAGAGAGATCGAAAGGTTAATGCCAAGCATATGGTAGGTAGATTAAACCATGCACCCATCACCAAGGCAACTCTCAAAAATGCCAAGTCAAAATCTCATATTCAAGTTCAAATTCACAAAGGCGATCAGAAACAAGTCATAACCCTTGATCCAATCTACAAGCTTCATAAAGAGGAGTGGAATGAACTGAGATTAGATGTCAGCCACTCATCAAGTGGAGAAGATGGTGAAGTTAGGCCTGTTAAGGCAGGATGAGATTGTTGTAACTGAAGAAGATCAAGAGTCACCTATGAGCCCCAAATACACAACAGACGTTCCCTTACAAAATCTGTACAGGGTACCCAACATCATAAACTTGAACCTAGCTTTACTTGCGGCATACAAAAAGAAGATGGATCAGAGGTTCTTGAACCTGAGTGTGGGTTGGTGTATATTGATATAAACAGTCGCTATAGATTCCAAAGGGAAGCAGAGTTAGAGAAGATGGATCATGATCAGCTAATGGTCATTCTCATGAAAGTGGCATGTCTACCTAATGAATCAAGAATGAGAAAGGCGGTGAAGGATGAAGCACTAGCCAGACACATCATGTATCTGGCATCGAACGAGAAGTATGAGATCATGAAAGAGTTGGAAAAGATGAAGATCCTAGAGATTGGCGTTAAAGAAGAAAATATGTAATAGAATAGGTCACTTGTACTTTGCTCTGTTATGTATATCTAAATCAACTTTAGAAAAATAGTCTGATCAATAGCTGAAAAAAATTCCAAAAGAATCATATGGATCACTGAAATAAATAAAAGAACTAATGTACAATTATAAACACTAAGGGGGAGCTAGTCAAGTCCCCTGTGACCAACTCAATTGTAAAAGTTTCAAATTTCATTTAAGACTTGTGAGTTTTTGTCATCATCATTTAAGGGGAGATTGTTAGGTCACTGATATGTGACTAGCTAAATCATTAGATTTCTTCATAGAAATGATGAAGTCAAAACTCCAAAGATACATGCTTCTAGAGCTACTCGGTTAACTACGACACCAGGTGCATTTCCCCAAGGGTAACCTAAAGTTCCGCTACTAAACTATAGTACTGAATCATCTCCAAAGATCTCGGTCATAGCAGGCATATGCCAAACGTGAATACCACCCGAAGCTACCGGTAGGACACATGGTAGAGAGATCCAATCTTGGGTGAAATATATACCGCGACTTCTATCTTTTTCAATAAAATCATCACGCAGTAAATCAACAAAGCCCAAAGTGATCTCTCTTTCACCTTTAAGTTTCTCCAAAGATAAATTATATCATTGGTCACTGGTCAACCAAGTCACTACTAAGATGATGAAGATAATGCTATGGGAAAATAACAAAGTCATTGGTTTGATGTATTTATCGCTAAGTGTTTCTATCGCTAGAAGCCCTAAACACTGAAGATAAGATACACTGCAAAATAACAAAGTCATTGCTAAGAAAATATTCACCAATAGTAGTTAATCTACTCACGTTTATAAAAGTGACTATGCACTTATGCAATCCATTATCACAGTAATCGTTGTGGTTAAATAAAAGGAAGTCATTGGAAGAAATCAAGTCAAGTCACTCTACATGATCATGTTAGCTGATGAAGCTTCTTCGTCCTCCAGCAATCTCAGAAATAAGGTAATAACAAGACGATTAAGTTTAAGTTGTTGTGCTTATGAGGTCCCTTGTTAAACACTACATCAGCAACTCCTAGCAGTTCTCAGTGATGAAATGTCTAACATCATGCTTCATTGTGAGTATTAGAAATACAACACACGAAGAAAGGCATGATCAAGTATGGACCACAGAAGATTCCTTTTTAACCATTTGTTTGTTAGAGAGAAGTCAGTTACACAACGACACCTGCCATTCTATTTCCTAGAAAATATGAGATATTTACGGAAAATTCCTCTCTATAATTAGAGTGATATATTGTACTTAATCGTTCACCGATTTCTAGCTATCATTTAGAAAATATGAAGTTTCACTAGGCAAAATACTTGTTCAGATTAAAGAAAAAATTCTCTTACTATATCTACATAACTAAGCACCGACGTATCAAGATATGTCAATTCTCGAGCATCACATAAGTATTTATTTCCTTGTGTTGGAAGTTCAAGAAACATTGAGAACGAGTGACCATACAAATTAGAGATTGTTAATCTTACATTGTGCGGTGTTGAAATGGTAGTTGAATTGAAAATGTCGGTAAAATTCTCGAACAAGGTTTGGAAAGATTTGATTGTTGATATTTAGAATACGTTTGTAAGAAATATCTTCAAGAACTTGAAGAAAAAGAGGTGATTGAATGTTATAAAGGTCAACAGTTCTTCCTTCTATGATATTTCTTGCATCATTATAGTTGGGATCAAGTGGAAATTGGTTTTTGTTCCTTCTACTATACATCTTCAAAAGAAAAATTGAGAGTTGTTTAGAGATAGTGAGATTTTATTATGAAAGATAACCGACCAAATGAAATCATTTTAAAGGAAATAAGCCTATCTGAAAAAATATGCAAAATCCACAAAATCTGAAAAATCTTATCCAAAATGTCCTTTTAAGATGATAAAATGTTTTGTAGAAACTTAAACACTTCACGTCCTAATGATGAAGGGAGAGAGAGCCAAATAATGGTGATGGAAGTAGTGATAATGATCATACTTCTGGTCATAGTATTACAACAACATCAATGAATGAAATTTCATCTTCTGACGACATGTCTAACTTTGATAAAAAATGGTTCCGAGTCTTATTCTTTTCAAACTGGTTTCTTAAGGAGGTCTTCCATAGAGACTAACATGCCTAAAAGGTTTAATGATTTTGTTGCTAAGGGTAAAGTCAACAATGGTGTTGAAATATGTAACGGAAGTGGAAAGACACTAAGGAAGAGGGATATACTCCCTTATTTTTGTAATCGTAGAAATTATACGACGAACCAAAAACTTTTGAAGATGCTTTAAAGGATAATAATTGCATTGAAGCAGTGAATTTGGAAATAAAAACGGTAAACAAGAATAATACATGGGAAATAACTAACTTGCCCGCAAATAGAAAACCCATAGGTTGGAAATCGATTTATAAAATCAAATCTAAGGCTAATGCAGAATTAGAAAGGTATAAAGCAAGGATTGTCGCTAAAGGTTATAGTCAAAAGGAAGTGATTGACTATGAAGAAACTTTTTCACCGGTTGTTAAACATGTAACTGTTAGGTGTTTGATTACCTTAGGTGTGCAAAATAATTGGCCTTTGTTTCGACTTGATATTAACAATGCTTTCTTGTATGGTGATGTGACAACCGTCAAAAATCTCAGGTCAAAACCGCACTTAAATTCCTAGTACTTTTAATTACGTTTACAGCACTCTCAAATCCTAGTGAAAAGTCTAGGTTACGACTCCTTAAGTACCGAAACCATAAGTTACCGAAATCGCGTAACGTCTTAGAAGATTGCTTAGCGAACTTTAAGACCGTGAGAAACATTAAATTAGGTTACAAAGTGCCAAAGAAAACAAATGAAATTAGATTTCATAAGTCATCACAAAATATTTATCATATCACAAAAATTGGAATTTAACTGGAAATTCCGTAACTCGATAACACGACTGGAAATCGGTTTATTAACTCGCGAATGTCAATCGTGATCGAATCAAATACATTTTAATGAATTTTATAAACTTATAAAATAAAGTTTTATGACTCACACTTTAACCAACAAAAACAACACAAAAATCGGAAATTTACCGAAATTTCGTAGCTCGGCAAACGCGACACGAATCGAATAAACAAAACTCGAATCCGACAAACTAATACTTGAATATCCATTATAAAAAATCTAAAATACAATTTGAAGTATTTTAGAAATTTAGAACATCAATTTTTATAACCCTTATATTAAGCATAAAAACAACACAATTTAAAGCTTTGAAATGTGCAAGACTTGTGAGATTTTAATACAAATAAATACCACAACTAATACATATTATATTTTATCAAAAAAATAAAATAAAAACTCCAAATTATCATGCCAAAACCGGACCTCCCCTTCCCCCACTCAAATCCTCTCTTTTTCTTACAAAACTCCACTCACAATGTTAAGATTCCATGCAAAGCCTTCACCATTTTCACACTCTTTCTTTCCATCATTTCCTCTCTTTTCTCTCAAGAAAAACACACAAAAAACCTCTCTTTTCACACACTAAACTCCAGAAAATATTCATCCAAAGATCATCATCTCAAAGGTGTTCTTCCATTAAAACACATCTCTTAAGGTAGAATCACCATTCCTAGCTTCCATTTCATACTTTCTTTATGTTTATTTCATGTAAATACATGGATTTTATGCCTATTTCATGGCTAAAATTCTCATTCAAGGGTTGATGGTTTGTAGGTTCCCTTACACTTGTTTAAGTGTTAAAACAAAAGGGCAACCCATGATCAAACCGAAATCAAACCGAAAAATCGTCTTTTTAGTGTTTGAATGCTTATTTACTTGTTCTTGCTAGAATAAATGGTTTAAAGTGTTAAAATATGTTTATGTTTCTGTAAAACACATGTTCATGCATAAAAGATAAGACTTCAATCTTTGGATGACGTCTAAAAATCGTTTGGTAGTGAAATCACACCAAAAAGATCACTTTGTCATGCATGTAATCTGTCCAGATTTTGACCCTACTTGAAACGACCATAACTCAGTGAATAATGGTCCAAAAATCTTGAATTTTCTTCTAGAATTTAGCTTAATGTCTTACCTTTAAAACCACACTGGTCTCACTCAAATCCATTGATTTTACAACCTCCAAATGTATCTCACAAAACTGATGCGCAAAAAGTAACTTTTCTGTGAGCACCTTGTTGTTATACTTGTTCATGGGTCTTAAGGTGTTCCATAAATCTAAGAAAAATTATTTTAGTCTCCTAACATGTATATCTCAGTATTATAAAAAGATAGGAATTTATGTTGATGATTAAGTATTTTTAGAAAATGCATGAACATCATGCATTATTTTAGTCTTGTAAAATGTAAATAATTGTGTTGTGATGAATCAAAAATACAAAAATACTAGATAAAATGTGTTAAAATTTTGGGGATTATTTTTCTCATTAACTAGATCATAAAAAGAGTCTTGAAAATAAAAATGGGAATTTTTGGTAAAACATAAGTATTTTCCCTAAATTAATGCAAACAAAGCCTATAAAAGGTGACATAATCATGAAAAATACTTTTGGACACCAAATAATTATGGGAAAATTCCAGTGTTATTTTCCTCAGAAAATGACACTATCCTCAAAATTCCACACTCTTTGGAAGTGTTTTGATACGTTTTCCGATTTACGTCTTGTTAAAACGCATAATGTTTGGAACCAAAGTTTCAGTGCTCAAAATGACTTGAAAATTTTACACAAACCTAAAAATGGTTAAAAACTGATCTGGTAAAAATTCCAGAATTTTTTGTGGATAATTACTATTTTTCCTATATTTATCCCACTTTTTAGACATAAAATGATTATAAATAATCCATAGGTCTAAAAATCCCCAAATTTTCACAGAAAATTTGTGAACTATATTTCGTGTTTCATACCAAGTTTGGTAATTTTTAGATGTTCTATTCATGTATTTTCATTATTTTGTTGACAACTCGAACAATTACCGGCAACGTTAATTAAAGGGAAATTCGAACTTTTTCGGCACTTTGTAATTTAATTAGCTAGCTAAGGAATCCTAACAAACCGTATTAGTCGAGGAACTAATTAGAAACCTTGTGTTCTTAGGAATTGAATAGGAGTCAAACCCGGTCGATACGCGCATTACATCCATTTGTACGCTCATACTCAACAGTGAGTACACAGCCCCTCTTTTAAACGCTTTACTTAAATGTTTTGGTGGGGGGGGGGGGGGAAGCATGTTATATGATTTAATTACTATATTTGGATTACAAATACTATTCTTATGCTATACTTGATTTACGAATGCTATGCTCGTTTTACAAATGTTATCCTTGATTTACAAATGCTATGCTATGCTATATGCTATGCTTACTTTCGAATACTTGACATGTTTAAAATGTCGTATTGATTACGAATAACTTCTTGAATATTTGAAGTTTATACGAACATGATTATATGCTTGTTTTCTATCGTATCTAAAGTCTCTGGTATATCTACACGACCATTAACTCTATATGAGCCAAATGATGCATATGAATAGTACTATTTGGGAGCGAGACCACCTCCCCACTCACGCGGTTGTAGGTTTGGTTGTGGACTCAAGCATAATAACTCATTGTGACTATAGACATTATAACGTGATAGCATAGAAATTTCATAAACGACTATAAACGTATGACGTTTTGACGTTTGAAACGACATTTCTTTGAAACTATAAACCTTACGACCCGAACTTGAAAATGACTTTGTCATTAGAAACCATATTTCTTTAAAACCATAGATTTTATAACATGAGTTTTATACTATAAATCAATGTGGTTTTGGACAATGATAAACGTGGTTTCATAATAACGTCGCGCATTCTTATGAACTTCGACATAATAATCCGTTGAGACTTTAAACGTTTTGATATTGATTTGATGATCCATTGGCTTTATACACGTAACATGAACTTATTAAATACTACAATATGAGTTTTATAAACATAACTTGAACTTATTAAACACTATATCTTGAGTTTTATAAACGTGAATTAAATATTCCTTTGAAAATATGAGCGGGGCGTTATAAATGAATCACGACTTTTAATTGAGTACAAAAAGGGAATCGCTCCTAAATGAGCCTCGTTCTTAAATAAACCTCATTTGCAAACAAAACATCGATTAACAAATGAATCTAGCTATCAAATGAATATCGCTCTTAAATGAGCCTTGTTTTAATGAATTACTTTTATAATATTCCGCGCAATAGCGTTTGACTATCCTAAAAATTGATTTCAAGAACTTATCGGATGATTATCGTCTTTGTATGAGCCTCGACACTAAACATACTACTTTTGCGAACTAATCACGTAGTAACGTGGAACTTTTAAACTAGACTTTGTAAACACTGGAAAAGGGTCTTTCATTACACAAAACATGTGTACTCACCAACTATGTTTCATAGTTGACCTGTTTACTTTTACATGCTTTTCAGGAATTAGTCACCACTTGTTTATTGAAGCTAAACCCGTTATATGATCTATGCTGCCGTAGCGTTACAGGATTTTCTCTTTTGGATGTAATCGCATGTTTAGATTATTTACTTTTGTGCTGTAAACGCTTGTAAGACCTTATGTAATGTATTAATTGTAGACCGTTGAACGGTGATCTTTTGTAATTTTCGATTGTGAAATCATTGTACTGTTACATCTCGTGTTTCCGCTTTAGCGGGGTGTGACAGGTGATTTGAGTGAGGAAGTCTATACCTAAAGGGTATTTTTAAATGATAATAGTTTGCAAGTTAGCAAAGTCTTTGTATGGTTTAAAACAAACTCCTAGACAGTGGAATGCCGAGTGAAGTTATGCTTTTGTGGATAATGGTTTTAAACGAAGCAAGTGCGATTGTTCTTTATATGTTAAGTATGAAAACAATGTGCTTCTTTCCTTTCTTGTATATGTTGATGATATTATTATTACTGGAAATAGTATTGTTGAAATTGAAAAGTTTAAGCAGTTCTTAAAGTCTAAATTCATGATAAAAGATCTTGGAAAGTTGATGTACTTTCTTGGCATTGAAGTATTGTATAATGATCAAGGTGTGTGTATGTCTCAAATAAAATATTGTCTTGAGTTGTTAAATGATTATAGACTTTTGGGTTGTAAGCCTGCTAGTACATCTATTGAACAAATATGTGTGTTTCATGTGATCTAAGTGATAAAGATAAATTCTTAACTAATGTTACAGAATATCAAAAACTGGTGGGAAGTTTATTTAACACTCACTAGACCTAACATATCACTTGTTGTTCAAGTACTTAACCAACACATCCATGCAACATTGCAATCTCATTTGGATCGTGCGTTTAAAGTTTCGAGGCTAAAAGATGCTCCAGGTAAATGTATCCAACTTGTGAAAGGTAATGGTATAAGTTTAAAAGTTTATTGTGATGTGGATAAGTGTAAGTTGGTAACCGGTTACTTGATCTATTTATGTGTTAATCTCTTGGAAAAGTAAAAAACAAGCAACAATATTCAAGTCCTCTGCAGAAGCACTATATAGGGCTATGGCTACAACTGCTTGTGACATTGTTTGGATCATAAACTTATTAAAAGATCTCAATATTGAAACTAGTTTACTTGTTGATTTATATTGTGATAAAAGTTCTACTATTCAAATAGCAGCTAACCCAGTATTTCATGGAAGAACAAAACATTTTGAGATTGATGTTCACTTTATTAAAGAAAAAGTATCTCCGGTGTTATTGAAACTATTAAAATTCATTCAACCTAACAACTAGCAAATATCTTAACTAGAGGTTTGAGTGATTCACAACACACTTATCTGTGTGGTAATCTGGGTTTAAAAGATTTATTCAAAAATAAGCTTGAGGGGGCATGTTAAAATAAGGATTTGTTATTCAAGCTTATTTTAGAATATATAATCATGTAATTATTTGTGGTAATTCTAGTCTATTTCAGGTAAAAATGAAATAATACAAGGTGGAGGGTCTAGATGTAACTTGTGGATGTTGAAGCTGCACAGTGATAGCTTGAAGAATGATTGGTGCAGACATAAAGAAAAGAGAAAGTTCGAGGGTTGCCACAGTGGAATTCATATATAACAAGAATAGATGCTAGGGTTCCAGATTTTAAACAACACACATACTTTTCTCTCGTTTCGGTGCGATCATCTTCTTCCTCCAGAAATCAAAAACCTAAGTCTTAATCATTCATCATCTTGTGAATGATTCAGCAAGCATTCAGTCAAGAAAAGCTTTTCTGGTCTTGTATTGTTTCTGTTAATATTTGCTCAAGTATACTTTTTTAAAATTTTGTGAGTTGTAAAGCATTAGGCTAAGATTACAAGTTCTTGAATCATACTTTGGAAGTATTTTGGTTTCTTCACAGAGCCGCAATCTTCACTGTCACGCCATGATCTCGCTCTTTTCAGCAAAACTCGTTTTTGTTCATCAAGTCTTCTCAATCCTAACAAAACTAGAGTTAACGATTAATAATGTGGTTTTGTGTATGAATTGTTGCATTTGTTCCGAGTAATAGACTGTTGAGAAATGTTGGCCTAATAAAATAAACTAATAAAAATAAATTGTGTGGACATTATTAACTTAACGAAATAAGTTAAATATTTTAAGTCTTAAAATACTACCAAACAGTAGTAACTTATTTCACAACCCGACAAATTGGTTCATCCATTTTTTTATGTTAATCATCCTTTCGAGAGTTTAATAATATCAACAACTATATTTTTAATGATATTATAACTATTGTATCTATCTAATTAATGCGATGCAAGTTTCGTACATTGTTATTTTCTATTATCGATGACTCAACACAACAATTCTAGGACTTTCGGATAATAATATTTAGCGTTTTGAAAGAACTAAATAAATAAACTCTTAAGGAGTCATTATATTCCATAACATGAAAATGTAGTAATCTGTCAGAACACATTTTGTGGGAAGAACTTAAAATTGAGTTAATTAACCCTAAAGAAATTTTTTTAGCAGTCAGGGATGAAGAAGGAATTTATAGATCATGATGATTGTTAGAATCATAGAAGTAGGATAAATAAATAGAGAATATATGATCAGTGTGATTGATAAATAGCTCGTTAAGTATTGTAGATTATTCGGCGGATATTTATGTATTATGCTTAAGGATTCTTATGTTCTAATATGTATTATGCTTCTTGTATATCATCTATGTTGCATATGCTTTGATTCGAGTTGGGCCTTAATTTGCCATGTATTCTATATAGTTTTCCTTTGACATCAAACCATGAACCATTTGCCTTTTTGCACATTACTTATCATTTTTGAAACTCATACGTATAAGTTTGAGTCTCAGTTGTGTACCTTATTTGTTACTTAAATCTTTTGTTCGTTTGTTAGTTCTTCATTTGATTAGTTGGTTCCCGTTTGATTTGTTTGTTCTTAAATTGTTTGATCAGTTGATTCTTTTGTCGATTCGTTACTTCTTGATTTGTTTGATTTGTTGGTTCTTATTACATTTGGTTAGTTAATCGTTAATTTGTTGGATTTGTTAGTTCTTGACTCATTTGATTCGTTAGTTCATAATTCGTTTGGGTCATTGGTTCATGATTCATTACTTTGTTAGTTTATAATTCACCGGTTCTTAATTCATTTGGTACGTTAGTCCTTAGTTCGTTCGTCTGTTATGGTATGTATGGATTTCTCATTTTATGTATAAGATGTCTTTGATCTCTTTATATGTTTCTTCGATATATATCCTTTACTGAAAGATCATCTATGATTTACTTCCTATCGTTTAATATGTTTAAATTTGTTTAACTTGCATGATATTCGTTTCAACCCTTTTGTTAGCCTACATGTGAAAATAAGTTTTGAGTTTGATATGTATGTTTACATTGATACCCGATCTATTAACCACTTATGGGGGTACTACAGGGCAATCATTGCAGCACCAATGGCATCTCACCAACCATGGCAGTGTGATCAGTCCACCTCCTCTCCACTTTATGTGTGTGCTCCGAGAGCACTTTGACCATTTTGATTATGATTACGGAGGCGTATGAGTTGGTCCTAGTATATATAATTTGTAGGTTTTAGTGGATGGTTGTGTTATACCCACATGCCATCGCACATTTGTAGGGTATATTTGGGTTAGTAGGTCATATGCACATTTGTACGTCTATGATTTGTAGGAGCTCATTCGGTATCTCCGTATGATTAATTTGGATATTTTTTTGTTGGATATTTCGTTGACCTCTATTATATGTTATCTAATCTTAGCGGTTGATTGGTAATCAGGTTGCGTAGCTTCATTTCATTCATATTTGCATCATAGTATTATTGTTTGTTTTTATTTTTTATCTGCTCACCGGGTATTTGACTTAGCCACATTTTCTTTTTTGCGGCAGGTAACCACGTAAAGCTTAAGGAAGAGTGCTTAGGATTTGAGACCGTTCTAGAAGACCATTAGAGATCAAGTGAGGATTAGCTTTTATTTTAGGTATGAAGGTTTTGTATATGTGTGACATTCCACAAGTCTGAAAGCTCTAGTGTATACCCGCAATTTACACTAAGCATGTAGAAACTAAGACTTTATAATTCGCACAACTGCCTCAAAAGCTCCCACTAACTTTAACCTTTCTCTCGGTTCCCGAACTTTGAACAATATTCAAAAGCTCATATGCACTTGCAAGATCAACTGCCTCCAACACCACCTGAAAATCCACAATTGGTTCCTCCAGGGATCCTCTCACCAAGCACTCAACTGTTGCTCTCCTTGCATTAACTTTAATGAGCTCTAAAGATTGTGTTCCATTCAACATCTCCTACGTAACTACAACTGACATCTTCTAAGTGTGTGAGATCTATACTGCCTAGTCATTCCTCACCACGATTACCTGAATCCATAACCTAGGATTTTACAAATCTCTCTTCGCAACCACAAAAACAAACAACTATATCGCACCGTGATCCACCATTGTTACTACACGATTACCCTCCTGTCGTGCCGTCGCATTAAGACACCACCATCGCACACGATGGTGGATTTCCCGGTCGATTCTATTTTTTTTAGTTGCAATCATAACCAAATATGTGTCGTTCAATTGTTCCATGATGGCTTTTTTCTTCCGGATCTAGATCTACTTGATTAATGTTGTGCCCACTACCCTTTATACTCAAAGTTTAATCAAAATTTTGTGTGTATTTAACTTTAAAAAATATTTATTCTATGATCAAACTTGCTACTGTTGCTATTACGACAGTTTATTCATTACAAAGGGGGTATTGTTGTTGTCCTGGGTTGACACATCATGTGACACGTTGTCACTGCACCGCCATTTCACCTATTCACAAGTTATAATAAGACCACTCCTTATGGTCACTAACCTAAGACTGAGAACTGACCTCCACATCAGTGCCACGTCAGCCTTAAGACTGAGGACTAACTCAAAACTAAACGCTCCCTATGATGACTGCAAGACTGAACTTTTCAGTGCCATGTCATTTCTTAAATATCAATACAAATACATTTTTTTATTAATAATAAAAATTACAATAATTAAATAACTAATTTATATTAATAAAAGAAATTACAATAATTAAAATCCTACGTTACACTAATAATTAAAAACCTGCATTACACTAATAATAATTAAAAAGCGATATTGTTGGTGCACGTTTGGTGACAACAGCTCTTATTTTGTAATAGTTAGTTTTGTTATTAGTTTTGTTATTAGTTTTGTAGTTAATAATGTAAATTGTTTATTAACTTAGCCTTTTTAGTTTTTAGTTTGTAAGTTCGTACGAACCTATATGTTCGTACGAACCTAGGAAGTTCGTACGAACATGTAAGTTCGTACGAACCTAGGACCAGTAAGTTCGTACGAACTTACTGGGTATAAAAACTAAGTTGTAATATTTCATTTGTAAGCTTTTGAAATCAGTTATATTCGAATATACAGTGCTATCTTCGAATACCTACGAACTTATACACTTAACACTTGCATTTACTTGTTTTGTTGTTGGTTATTGTGTATTATACCATTCCGCAATCTAATACACATTGTAATCCCGTTTGGATCCGTGCAAAGGGACTTTCAATTGGTATCAGAGCTGCAACAAGTCATTGTTGGGTTCGGGATTGCTTTAATCACAAAGAAAACAAGATTTTGAGTGTTTAAGTTGATAAAAGTTGTACTTTTGGATTCCTTAAGCTTTTGTGGTTCTTATCTATCAAGTTTCATTCGAATTCATCGGTTGAATCTCTGTAGATCTAAGTTTTTGTTCGTTTTTGGGTGTTGAACAGCAAGTTCGTACAAGTCAGAAAGTTACGTACGAACTTACCCAAAATATCATACGAACCTATAAGTTCGTACGAACCTATAAGTTCGAACGTTTGAATTTTCTGTCAAGTTTGACCAGAAGGTTGACCATACGAACCTAGATAGTTTTTGAACCTATAAGTTCGAAGTAATCTAAGTTCGTACGAACCTAGGGCTGTTGACTTCTGTTGACTTTTCTGTTTTACACTTTTGACTTGGTTTGACTGTTTCTGGTGATGACAAATCTCAATAAACTGTTAGAAATGGATCACGAGGTTGGTAAGTCAGCCTCACCACCTAAGCTCCTCAAAGGAGAGGACTACTTTTGGTGGAGAGATCGATTTGAATCGTTTGCGAGATTTCAAGATATCCGTATGTGGATATGCATTAAAGATGGGTATGACTTACCCACTTACGAATTTGAGGGAAAGACTAAGTTCTGTACATATTCTGTCATGAAAGATGAAGACAAAAAGATGTACGAGGCTGAGAATAAAGCTTTGTCAGCAATTATTATGTGTCTCCCTCAGGAGATCAAGCATACTTTTAAACGCTACCAATTCTCAAAAGAGCTTTGGGAAGCGTTAGAAAAGTGGTTTGATGGAAACGATAAGATCAAAGAGAGTAGAGCTGATTTACTGACCAAACAGTTCTATGTCTTCAAACATATGAAGGGAGAGTCATTAGAGGAAATTATCACCAGATACTACCATCTTATGACTGAACTAGACAACAGTGGTCTATCCTTCACCGACACTGTCAAGAGCAATAAGCTCCTTGAATCACTCCCACCAAAATGGGACATTTATACTCTGATGATCAAGGAGAGTACAGGGTATGACGCTCTGACTCTCGATGATGTGATTGGAAAGCTGCGTGTGTATGACTTAAACATGCGGAGGAAAGAGACGGGATCTGATCAGGTTCAGGATCCCAGCGTTTACCATGGTAAACGAACTGATTCCACTGCATCTACAAGAAGTGGTGTTGCAGCTTTTTATACTGTCGAGGATGAAACAGACTCGGTTATCAGAAGTTCTGGTAGCAATGTCTGTCATATTACTTCGTCAGATGATCAAAGGGTCGATAGAAAACCGAAATCTGGAACCTCAAGCGGTTTTAAATCAATGCCCATGAGCATGAAGTTTGCAGAAGAGGAAATAGCCATGCTTGCCTCTTTCATTGCATCCCGTGAGAACTTCATTAAGGGAAAAATCACTGATCCTGAACTAATCAACGAAGATTACGACCAATTGGATCAAGATGACCTAGAAGAAATGGACTTGCAGTGGCAAATGGCCATGATTGCAAGAAGAGCCCAACGATTTATGAACAGAACCGGGAGAAAATTCATGAGTAGCAAAGTGGGATTCGACAAGTCTAAAGTGAAGTGCTATAACTGTGATGGTTTTGGGCACTTTGCTAGAGAATGTCAGAGACCGAAGAGAGATCAAAATTTAGGTCAGAACGGATCAAGATACCACAGTCAAGGTTCTTCTGAGAACAATCAGACCTCAGGAAGTATTCATACTTCAAGAGCTCTGGTGGTTCAAACTCAAGATGGAGCATATGATTGGAGTTCAAAGTCTGAGGAATCACAAGCATTCATGGCCTCCATTACTGAAGAAAAGGAGGAAAGCAATGATGAATCTGATACAGAAAAGGAAGTAGCTACAGAGATGGAGATAGATGCACCTGCTCAAGAGACCAGAGAGGTAAAATTGAAGTCCACTGAAAACATGAGCTCAGAAGACTTTATCGCCTACATGGCCAATCTGGATGCTGAAAAGCAAAAGGTATTTCTTAATTTAGACTTAGTTGTTAAAGCCTGTGTATTATGTACTAATTTTCAGGTACAAGCTGAGGAATTAATCGAGTCATCCAACTCGATATCAGCTCAGCTAAACTCTGTAAAAGAGGAAAATGCTATTCTAAAACAAAGAAATGCTGAGCTTTTGAATAAGGTCAAGGCTGACAAAGAGGACTTAAGGGTGTTGAAAGAAAGGGTTAATGAGCAAAGTCAGATTATTGACTTGGCTCATGAACATGTTCTTGATATAACAAAACAGTCCTCTGAAAAGGAAAAGGGGCTTGCTGATGCAAAAGTTAGGATTGCAGAATTAAATAAAAAACTTGAATTAAGAAAATTCTCAATCGAAACTTTGGATAATATGTTAAGCTCACAAAAACAGCCAAGAGACCTTCGAGGAATGGGGTATACTGAGTCCCCTCCTCCTTTTAATCATAACTATACTTCTTCACCTGATGAATCTGAGCAGTTACCTGCTAGTGATTCTGTAGTTTACTCAACCATTCCTGGTTTCATTCAATTTGTGAGATCTGAGGAAGCTGAGGTTACTACCGTAACTGAATCAACATCTTCTGACACTTTAATGTCATCCATCTCTGAACTAAAATTAAATACTATACCAGTGGATGAATGTGAAAAGGAAAGTGTCACAGAGAAGGTACAGACCACAACTGAATCTGTTTTACCCAGATCTGAAAAAGAAAAGGGTAAACAGGTGGAAACTATCATACTTCCAAGTTTGCCAAAGTTGGATAAATCAACAGTTCAGAAGGCCCCAAAAAAGGCCTTAGTGAAGCGTTCTTGCTTCGTGTGCCATGAAAAGGGACACGTTGCAAGTATTTGTCCAACAAAGGGCAAAAGTAGAAAGACTCAGGTGAAAAAGGACCAATCACCTGTAAAATCTGTTTTGTCTCCGGAGAAGAAATCTCTTGTTCCTGATACGACTTGTGTAAGTGATAGAGTGGCTAGCTGGTTCTTTAAAACAATGAATACACATGAAGCTAGCTCCTCTGGAAGAATTGGTTTGGGTTATAAGAGAACATTAAGTACTCAGAAAACTCGACCTGTTCAGAGATCTGTTAAGTTCACGACAAATGATGTGTCTAGGAACAATACTCCTTCAAGAGAAGGGTTCCATGGACAGTCATCCAGGTCTAGAACTCCACAGAGATTTAATACTCCAAATAATCGTTTTTCTAACACAAATAGTAATAATAGGAATTATCACAATTCGAATTATAACTACCCCAACGTGTTTAGATCTACGCCCAACCCCAGACCAGTAAATCCGAGACTTTTCAGAAGTCTCCGGAAAGAAAGTCTAGTAGTAGTTCCTCCTATACTCAAACGAATGCGAGTCTCAAAGCATCCACCTCTAAGTCAAAGAGTAATGGATACTTAAAGGAATTTACATTCGTGGATGAGAATGGCAGACCCAAGACCATCACGGCTTGGGTCCCCCTTGATGACTAATCTTTTCGATTATGTGTGTAGGAGTTAATCAGATGTGCTGCCAACTGGTGGTATGTGGATAGCGGTTGCTCAAGGCACATGATGGGGGAAAGGCAGCTTCTTGTGGATTTCATACACAAGAAGGGAGGATATGTGAACTTCGCTGGTGAAAAAGGTGGACAAATCACGGGATTTGGTACAATAACAAATGGAAAATTTAAGCTAGAGCAAGTCAAATATGTTGAAGAGCTGAAGCACAACCTGATGAGTGTATCTCAGATCTGTGACAAAGGACATCCTGTCCATTTTACGGATAGAGAAGCACTCATTTTAAAACCTGGTTTTGTCATTCCAGATGAATGGATAATCATGAGGGCTCCCAGAAGGAATGATACTTATGTGTTGGACATGAGTGTTACTGAATCCTTCCCGGAGTCGACATGCCTTATATCCACAGCATCTGAGTCCGATTCACAGTTGTGGCACCGGAAAATGGCACACTTACACTTTAGAAAGATGAACTATATAGTCAAGAATGGACTAGTGCTAGGTGTTCCAGTACAGATTTTTGGTCTAGAGGATAAATGTGTGCCTTGTCAAAAAGGCAAACAACACAAGAAGCCTCATCAGTCAAAATCTCAAAATTCCATTGCCTCAACCTTTGATCTTCTTCATATGGATCTATTTCGTCCTGTGAACGCAAGGAGTATAGGTGGTAAACATTACTGTCTAGTTATCACTGATTATTTTTCACGTTTTTCATGGGTATTCTTTCTGGCATCAAAGGATGAGACAGCAGAAATGCTGATGACATTCTTTACCCAGACTGGACATCAATTTGGTCGAGGAGTCAAGAAGATACGAAGCGACAATGGCTTAAAGCTCAAGAACTCGGTATTGAATGTCTTTTGCTTAAGTAAAGGAATTCAACACCAGTTCAGTGCACCTTATGAGCCACAACAAAATGGTGTCGCTGAAAGGAAAAACCGTACCTTGATTGAAGCAGCAAGAACAATGCTGGCTGATTCAAAGCTTCCTGTCATTTTCTGGGGAGAAGCAGTGAATACAACTTGTCATGTACTCAATAGAGTTTTAACCGTTAAGAAGCATAACAAAACGTGTTATGAGCTCCTAAATGGTCGAAAACCAAACCTGACTGGTCTTGAACCCTTCGGTGTTCAATGTACCTTATTAAAGACCAAACATCAATCAAAATTTGGTGAGAAAGCTAACGAAGGATTATTCCTAGGTTATGAAGCTGGATCTCCAAACAAAAGGGTCTATAATAAGACAACTGGCAGAGTTGAGAATGTATATAATATACAAGTCACATCCTATACTCCAGCTGTACAAACTGGACCAGAATGGTTATTTGACTATAATGTTGTCTTCAAATCATTCAATCTTCCGTTCTTAAGTGAAGCTGACACCTTGGGGCTAGAGCATGTTGTGCTAGATGATGGTGAAATCAATGCGTTTACACCAAGATCTAGCATTCCAAGTTCGGAAGATGCAAATGATAAAGGGAAAGAAACTACTATCGATCCTATTGTGGATAGTGATTCAAATCTGAATGACATTCCATCTTCCTCAAAGGTTACAGATCCTATGCATGAAATTGCAGAGGATGAAGTATCACCTCAAAGGGAGATTGGATCAAATCTAGGATCTGACTTACCGGTTGACTATGTAGTCTCAACTCGTGTGAACAAGTATCATCCGATTGATAATATCATTGGTGATCCGAGTTCTAGAGTAAAGACTCGCAGAGAAATATCAGAAAGCAACAGTCTATATGCATCGATTCAAGATACTGGAATCATGCATAAGTGCCTGTTTAGTTGTTTCATTTCTCAAATTGAGCCCAAAAATGTACAAATGGCTCTTAAGGATAATTCTTGGGTAGAGGCTATGCAAGAGGAGCTTGATCAATTCAAGAAGCTCAAAGTATGGGAGCTAGTTGATCTACCAAAAGGGGAATATGCAATAGGCACCAAATGGGTGTTTAAGTGCAAACGTGATGACAAGGGTGTTGTAACTCGCAACAAAGCCAGATTGGTAGTTCAAGGATTTAATCAGCAGGAAGGGATAGACTATACAGAGGTGTTTGCACCTGTAGCAAGGCTGGAATCAATTCGATTGTTTCTAGCATATGCTGCACATAAAAGAATCAGAGTCTATCAACTTGATGTAAAGAGTGCCTTCCTACTTGGTAAAGTTCAGGAACTTGTGTTTGTTCAACAAGCTCCGGGGTTCAGTGATCCAGACCATCCAGACCGAGTCTATAAATTAGACAAGGCTCTGTATGGACTGCATCAAGCACCTAGAGCTTGGTATGAGACTCTATCTACTTATCTCTTGGAAAATGGGTTCAAAAGAGGGCAGATAGATAGTACATTGTTCATCAAATGGCAAAAGGAAGATTTCCTACTTGTTCAAGTGTATGTCGATGATATCATTTTTGGATCATCCGATGAGAAAATGTGCAGAGACTTTGAACAAGTTATGAAGCGAAGATTTGAAATGAGTGCGATGGTGGAATTGAATTTCTTCTTAGGATTACAAGTTGATCAAAAGAAAGATGGATTCTTCATCCATCAGACGAAGTATGTTCATGAAATGCTCACGAATTTCAAGATGACTGAAAGCTCGTCATATGGTACTCCGATTCAATTGAATCACAATCTTGGACCAGATTCTGAAAGTACTGAAGATGTGGATCCGACTCTATATCGGGCCATTATTGGTTCTCTCATGTATCTAACCGCTTCTAGACCAGATATAACATTTGCAGTCTGTTTGTGTGCGCGCTTTCAATCTACGCCTAAGGAATCGCACATGAAAGCAGCAAAGAGAATTTTGCGTTACCTTAAGGGAAAACCTAAGTTAGGTCTTTGGTATCCCTCGGGAGGCAATTTTGACTTTGTTGCTTATACTGACTCAGATTATGGAGGTTGTAACCTGAACAGGAAATCTACCACGGGAGGTTGTCAGTTATTATGGGGTCGCATTGTTTCGTGGCTAATTCGATCTTTGTATCAATGACTCTCTCAAAAATATTGTACTTTTCAAAATATGAACAATTTCATATTTGCAATTTTCATTTTATGACTATTTTTAAGTGTTTTAAATAAATAAATGAATAAAAGTTCTTTGTCTTTGGGAAATGTTTACATTTTGTTTGTTTAATTGTTCAAACCTTGCTCAATTAAATGTCTAAGTATTTAGGTCATTGCTTGTCGTTTTAAAATAGAAAAAGTTGAACTTTTTAAATTTTAAAATTCTAAGTTCGTACGAACTTAGAAGGTATGTTCGAAGGTTATGTTCGTACGAACATATAGGTTCGTACGAACCTACTGGTGGTATAAATAGGTCAACTTTAAGTCAAACCTCACTTTTCAAAACCCTAAGTTCGTACGAACCTACCCAGATCCTTCGAACCTACAGTCTGAGAACTTACCTTTTTCAAATTCAAATCCTTTTTGGAACGTGTTTTTGGATTTCTAAACCGTTAGTATTCATCACTATCATATTGTGCATCCTTGTAAGTCATTTATTCAGGATTTGCACAACTAAATATATACACATTCGGATTTAAGTTAGTTTTTAGGAAAACAAACTTAAAAATTAAAATTTTGATTGTGTTAGTGATTAAAATTGATGTGTTTTAGTTGCTTAAGCCTATACACATGTAGGCGCCACTTCTTCAAGTAGCTGATTGGGTTTTAATTAACAAAATTTTTGAACTTAGTTTTTCAGTTCATCCGTTCGAACCTACATGTTCGTACGGACCTATAGGTTCGTACGAACCTAGCCAATGTAAGTTCGTACGAACTTAAGTTTGACTTGGTCAAACAGTAAGTTCGTACGAACCTACAAGGGCAGTAAGTTCGTACGAACATATATGTTCGTACGAACCTACTATGGTTTGAACTTTGAATTTTTTTTTTAAGACTTGTTTTAATCGTAGAATCTTGTTTGCAGGGTTCTAAATTAATTATGTCTTTCAACTAACATTATTATTCTTTATTTTTGGTGTGTTTGTGTTTATTTTGCAGAAATGGCTGATCTTGTGCGCGAGTTCCACAACAAACATAATGTGGTTGTTTCCTTTGATCTTGCCAATCCAGCCACCGCACCGTTTCGAGGCATGCTGGAGTTTCTCATGCTCTCACGGGTGTTCTTTGCGCTCAACCATTCGCCAGTGTTGAGTTTCCCATATCTCAGCCAATTCTGGGCCACAGCGGTTCATGATTGTGTGCCTCAGCCACCGGTGATCCGGGCTACCGTCAATGGGGTTGATATCGAGTTTTCTGTTGAGTTCCTTCGACAGGTCTTGCAGCTGGGTACTGAAGCTCAGGAAGACGGTCCCACAACTTTCCCTCTAGAGATGCGTGCTGGCGCTTTTCAGCGCATGGGCTATGTGGGCGATGTTACCCACACCCAATACACCAAAAGTTTGGTGTATGGCCAGTGGCGTTATCTGATGCATATTCTGCTGGTTTCTTTTGGACCGAAGAAGGCAGGGTTCGATATAATGAACCATAAGTTACAGTCTGGGATGATTTCTCTTGTCTACAACAAGCCCTACTGTTTCAGTCAGTATTTTTTCGATGAAATGGTTCAGCAGATTAAGGGGAGTGTGAAAGAGCACTTTATTCTCTATCCCCGGTTTGTCATGATGGTGATAAACGCCCTACTTCCGAATCTTCTAGCTATCGACCCGGTGGTTCATTTGATGCCGGTCGACAAGAAGATCTTTGGGCACTGTCTCAGCCACAACAAGAGACGTGCAGTTGCTGATAGGCCACAAGATGTGCCTTTGTTTGGGGCAATTATTGATGTAAACTATCAGGCTCCACCAGATAATGGCTGGTTGGATGTGCCTGTGCCCCAAGCAGCTACTGAGGTTCAAGCTCAAGAACCAGAGCCGGCACCGGCCCATGCTGAGGTGGCTGCTGATGAGCCACAGCAGGAGGTAGTTGAAGAACTCCTGCACCAGATAGAGCACCCTGCTGAGGGAGAGCATGTTGACGCTGATGTTGCTGCTGAGTTGGTTAGGGAAGTTCTTCAGGGCGAAGCAAGGCCCAGTTCTGAGCCCACTTTTGATGATCTCTTCAAGGATATTGATGACTATTCTGTAGCCCGAGACACATGGTCTCCACCTGCTGCTGAAGCTGATAAGGATGCAGCTCTTGATTCTGAGGCTACAGAATCTGATGCAGATGATGATGATGATGATGATGATGATGATGGTGATGATGATGAGGATGGTAATGATGATGATGATGACGAGGACCGCCCTATGATTGGGTTTCTTGGGTCCAAGGGGGTGTTGATTGACCCTAAGGCTGCTCGGGAAAAGGAAAAGGGCAAGAGAAAGGTCCAGGAGGACGATGAATATGTACCTGGGAACTCTGATGATGACTCTGAACCGGAACAATTTAGAGTGCAGGCTCGCAAACGCCAGCGACCAACTGGTGTGGTTATTGGAGCGAGTGGTTCAGCTCCTATGTTTGTCACACCTACTCCACCACCTGTTGCTCCATCAACAACACAACGACCACCAGCTCCCTCCACAACGACGCCACCTGCTACTGTCTTATCTACACCAACCACCGCCCCACCTCTAGCTCGACCCACCCAATCGGTTCCGAATCTAGCTGCTCTTCTCTCCGATCCGGACAAGTTTACCTATCTTGAGGGCCGGATCACTAGCCTGATGGATATGGTGACTGCTTTACTTGCTGTTGTTACAAGCCAGGAAGTTCGAGTCACAAATCTGACAGCTATTAATGAGCGCTTAGAGAAGAACCTTGAAAAGTTAGAAGATCAAGTGCGGCTACATGAGGTCACTATCTTCCAAATGAAGCGCCAGTCGCTCAGGGGGGATAAGACAATAGGATGCAAGGAAGATGAGCTGAGACTCAAAGCTGATAATGACCGTGACGATGATCCAAGTGCACCCAAAGAAGGTGAGCTGCCTGGCTCTTCATCTAGAGTGCAAGGTGCAGTGATAGTTCAGGGGGAGTCTGGTCAAGGTTCTGGTGTGAGCGGATCTGGACAAGGTGCTTCAAAGCCTCAAGAAGAGACTGAACCATCTGGAGGGTGGAACAAAGAGTCCAGTGAGGCACAAGCAGAAGGGACAGATTGGAGCAAGAAAATCGAAGAAAAAACGGATCAGAAAGGTGGTTGGGGAACAGAATCAGGGTCTGGTGTTGGTGCAGCGGCAGATGGTGATGGTAGTCAGAAATCAGGGTGGGGTGCAAAGAAGAATGAAAACGAAGCAGATAAGGAGGGCACCCCTATAGATCTTATAGAGTCTGATACCATCGAAGCACTGCTTGGCTTAGATGAATTTGATAGTGATGGGTCAGAACTAGAAGAAGGAGAAATCCTCAGTACAGGTGTTGCAGACTGGAAATCAGATGAGGAGACTGTTCAAGATACAGATGTTGATATAGATGAACATGTTGTGCCCAAGCAACCTGTCACTGAAGTGATTATCGAGTCTAAAGATGGTAAGAAAGTGTTAGATCGCAAGGACATAGAGTCTGATGGTGATGAGGTCCTTGGCGATGAGACATCTGAAGAACCAGAACTGTCCAGAGCCGAGCTGAAAGCCTTATGGTTTAGGAAGGCAGAAAAGGAACCTGAGATAAAGTATAAAGGTGATATAAGGGTTAGAGGGGCAGGAAAGTTTAGCAAAGGCATCATAAGTTGGTTCTATGACAGTGAACTAAAACTGTTCATAATTAAAAGATATGATGCAATTCAGTACTTAAGAAGAAAACTGAAAACTTTCAGCTCGCTACCAAAGATCGAACTGAAGGAACTGGCCTGGATTGACTTGGTAAATGTCAATAATGATCCTTACGCCGGAACTCTAGAGAGAATAATTAAGCGTGAAGGAAGAACGAATAATTTCGTTGATTTAAAACCAAGATCAGGTAAAAGAGTTCCCGATTTAACCCGGATTGATCCTATTACAAATAAGCCGTGGATGAAAATGGTTTATAAACCGGTCAAGTGCTTGAAGAGGGTTCCTTTGAAGAAAATGCCACAGGATATTCTGAGAAATCTCAAGTGGTGGTATGTGGACAGTAAGACAGCTGAAGCAGTCATGGAGGATGCTGATAAGAAGGAGCTGTTGAGAGTATATGACAGTTTACATCTGGTAAACTTGTCAAAAGATGACCTGTTGAAGCTTCATGAGAACAAGATCTTATACAGAGATAGTTGGAGGCATGAAGGGCGAAAGTATCAGAGGGTCGTCAAAGTATGTGTTGAAAAAGGCTTATGGGCTGAGAGTCGACAGAGTTGATCAAGAATCAAGATTCGACAGAGCCAGAAGACTGAAGACTGACCGAGCTATTGTCAAGGGGGAGTCTGTTGGTGCACGTTTGGCGACAACAGCTCTTATTTTGTAATAGTTATTTTTGTTATTAGTTTTGTAGTTAATAATGTAAATTGTTTATTAACTTAGCCTTTTTAGTTTTTAGTTTGTAAGTTCGTACGAACATGTAAGTTCGTACGAACCTAGGAAGTTCGTACGAACATGTAAGTTCGTACGAACCTAGGACCAGTAAGTTCGTACGAACTTACTGGGTATAAAAACTAAGTTGTAATATTTCATTTGTAAGCTTTTGAAATCAGTTATATTCGAATATACAGTGCTATCTTCGAATACCTACGAACTTATACACTTAACACTTGCATTTACTTGTTTTGTTGTTGGTTATTGTGTATTATACCATTCCACAATCTAATACACATTGTAATTCCGTTTGGATCCGTGCAAAGGGACTTTCAGATATAATTATTCATCGTCAGTGTCTTCGTTCATTTGTGGCGCTACACAGTCGCATTTAACTTCTTCCTGGAGAAATCCTCGTTCCTCGAGTGGCAAGTTTGGATTGATAGGGTTGTTGAGAACCTTGAACATTGTTTTCTTCCTAGAAGTCTCGGCTAATATTTCCATTGTTTTTTTCTTGAGCTAGTGCGGTTTTCAAAAGTTGGGCACGGACCTCGTCGGCCGAAACCCATGAGGAAGTAGCATCCGAAGAACCTGAACTTCTTTGGCTTTTTCGACTTTGTGCCCGACCGGGTGGACGACGAATCGAGTCGTCGGCGAATAAATTGTCGAAGTTCGGTGTCTTCGCTTGGATCGGATCATTGTCTTCCTCGTCAAGATTGACCGGCTCGTAATCTCTGTCTTCCATAGGTCGTTTGTTGTTCATAACACCTTCCAGAAAACATAACTTATGGACATCTTTTACAACATAAAACACACCCTGCTGACTTGAAAAGAAAGTTTTGATTTGTTCGATCTTTGAATCCTTCACGAGCCGCCAACATAATGTCTACCTCGGTCTTACCACTTTGCCACTCATTTTGATATATTTGGTAGATGCTTTGAAAAACTTTGGCATCTCGTTGGAGTTTTGTCTATTTGCACGTTATTTGGTCAAGATTACGTTTCTTATCCGCACAACGGTTGTAATTTTCTTGTACGAGTTTCCAAAAAGAGTCACCCGTTTGTAAATTCCTGATCGCTCCATTTTGAGAAGCGTCAACCCACCGTTCTGCCAATATCTTGTTTTCTTCGGCGGACCACGACACTCTTTGGCTTTTTCGTCGTCTGCTTGATTCGGCAACTTGTATACCTTTTCCTAAATATTAATACAAATACATTTATATTATTAATAAAAAAGCTATATAATTAAAATAACTACGTTACATTAATAATAAAAATTACCTTTTCCTGAAGATCAATACAAATACATTTATATTATTAATAAAAAGCTATATAATTAAAAAACTACGTTACATTAATAATAAAAATTACCTTTTCCTTTTCTATTCCTTTTGACCGATTTGACTTAAGGTACGAATTCGGCTTCCTCTTCGGGTGGTGTGTGGACGTTTTCGAATTGATTTTGTGATAGTGCTTGTTGTGTGTATTGTTGTTGTTGCGAGTATTGTTGTGATTGATGGTACATATTTAAATGAAGTTGGGTTCTTGGGTCGTTGGTTGGTATTGAAAGCGGATTGACGAGAGGTAGATATGGAGCAAAACCCATTTGACTTGAGCTCGATTGTTGTGCGGAAGACGAACCCTTAGGTGAATAATTCGTACCCGGAATTGGGTTGTTAATTAAGTTATTGAAAAGGTCATTGGATGGTGATTGAGATCGGGAATTTTTGTTTTATTTTTTAGACATTTTGTAGGTGGATGTGTTTGATATAATTTGTGAGTAAAGTTGATGTGAATTGGGTGTGAAAAATAATGGGTAATTGTTTTATATAAATTGTGTATGAAATAGATAAAGATTTGAAAGAATTGTGTGTGAAAAAAATGGGTAATTGTATGTATTATATATAGATTGATATTGTTAAACCTGACCCACTGCTCCCTCCCTTTTCTTCGTTCTTCGTTCGTTCTGCACAAGACAGGGTACCATAGGACGGTCCCCAAGATGGGACCGTGTCTATGGTGGCGAAGCAATTTGGTAGCGAGGTGGCATCTAGATAGGACGAAGACGAGGATGAACCTGACCACAGGGACCGGTCTATGTTATATACGTATTGTAACATTAAGTTAAAATTTGATACATATAATAAAAAGGTTTAAAGTTTAATATATTCAATAAATTTTTAAGTAAAAGTGACTAAATTTTCAAATAGTTAACACTCAAAAGAGCCATAACATGTACAGTTACAGCTGGAACTTTATGATTTATTGGTAATTTACGGTCATTCAATCATTATATTGGCAGTCCGAACATTTTTTGTAACACAAATATATGAATTGATTTGTCGTGAAGTAGTTGCTGTGAAATAAGTTAAGATAAAATTATATCATTGTGGGTCTTATGTTCCAATAATTACGGAATTGTTTTCTTCGGACTATGCATTAAATAATATTGTAGAATTGAATTATTGGGCATATAATACAAAAGTTGAAGCATACTTGTACGAATCATGCTCCTATATTAATGGATATATATCCTTGCACGCCATTATTCCCTCTCCATTATCTAAAATATAATTTATCCTTCGGGAGGTGTTTGATTTATTTGGTAGAGATCATTATTCAGTACTAGGGGAAGTGAAAATGAAGTTGAAATTCATGACCAACGATTTTAAGAATACCTTTTACTAAAAAAAAAAATCTATTAACCATCTAAATCAATCAATAATAACTAACATGGTACCCGCTATACAACGGAATATATACAAAACATGGTGGTATGTCATTTCCTGAAGAATGTGGAGTTGATGCAACTCAATTCGAATAGCCGAATACACGTTCGTTCATAGTTTTTCGTTATGATTTTAGTAAGATGTGACAACATTCTTACAAAATATTTGAGAACTCAAATTGTGTTAGAAAATTTACAAATTGTTATATTCTTTATATTCCATCTTGAGCAAAAGAGCCATGAATCCATTTTAAGTATATTAAAGCTAAAGTACAAAACATTTATTACATGCAAAATGTATCGTGTGCAAATTGATTAATATATGTCTCAAATAAAGCATTCTGTAGTGCTTTTATAAACCAAAATCAATAAATTTGGATAAACTTGTAAGAAGTAGAATGTTAGAATATTTTTCGGTATTTGCTTGATATTTAATACTTGATATTTATACAAAAGAGTTTAGAAAAGATAAAAGTTAAGAGAGAGAGAGAGAGAGAGAGAGCATTAGTTACTTTCCATCTTTATAGATTAATATTTTAAGAAAAATTGTAAAATAAGTTATAAGGGTTATAGATATATAAAATAAGAAAGAGAGTGTAACAACTTTGTAAATAAAAACCTATTATTTTGTATCTCTAAGGCTTATATAGTTTAAACTTAATGAAGTTTACACATTTTATTATTATATATATGTCCAATTTGAAATAACCTATTTTATGTATTCAAGTTTTAAAAAGATATATTGTATGCATTTAACTTACTCGTAAATGGATAAAAAAAAATTCGAAAATTGATTTTCAATATAGCCAAAAACGTGATAATGTATATTTTCAAAACTTAAGTACATACAATAAAAATTTTCAAAATTGTCAAACACACCAATTAAACGTGTAAAGTCACAAGCACTATGAAATTATTAACCCCTACGTTTATTAGTTTTGTTTCTGGTGATTTAGATGGTTGAATGGATCTTTTGCGTTTGAGCAAAAGTTTTTGAAGGCCATTTTCTCTAAACCTCTTCCTGAAAAAGCTTTTACATTAAAGACACTCTTAGATTTGATATTCGCTTTATCAAATTCCATAACTTAAATTGTTGGGAATTTAGAGTCGCCTAAATAACGTGTTTAATCGCAAACACACACCCACAACAATAAACTGATTAATAATTACTAACCAAGTAATTAAATAAGAAACAAGCTAAATAACATGAACAATACGACACACAGATTTTACGTGATTATATCCGATCTTCGATCTTGGAGATTGGTTTAGTACACAAGGCCAAAGCACGAAGATTTCTTTATCATTTTTCTGGCTCAAAGGTTAAAATTACATGGGGTTTAATATATAGAGTAAAGAGGAAACTTAGCCAACAAGCAAAACCAAAAAACCGTAGCCGACCTTCAATCTTGCCAAGATCGCATTCCATTCCGCTGGGATGAAAGTTTCTGTCACAGCAATCCAACCGGGATCACTATCATCCTATTTGGGTCATCCACGTTTCAGCCAAATTCATTTTTATCCATTCATCATCACATACCTTAACATAAACACTCTCAATAAGAACTACAGTTATTTATTAATTTTCATAATACAAAAACACTCTAATTTAGTTTTTTTAGTCAAAAATAAATGGATTAAGTGCATCAATATGTAAGTAATTATGCCTTGACTTTACTTTATGTAACTAAAGACAATTATTTCTATTTGGTATTTCAATGTTTTCTATTATTGTATGAACCACCTCCTATAACTTATAAACCGGTGATGTGACATAAGTTTTGATGACGTGAAGAATATACATATGTGTCACATGACGTGTGTCAACATATCTAATCATCAAAAATACTGGATAGCTGATGCATAGGTCATCAAATATATATGATAGCAATCATAGAAAGTTTATTACACATGATAGAAGTCAATTTTTGATTGGTTACATACAATTGAATTCAACGCATAGTTTAATATATTTTGGTGTATTGAACCGAAATTAATACATACTAATAATAATAACAGTTAGTCACTGAATGAGTAAGGATCGAATCCCTAAAGTCGGACTATGTAATGCTATGTAGTGTACTTTTTCTTTTGGGTTACGAGCAATCATTTTACTTGAGGTTTATAATACCCTTGTGTGATTCCTATTGAAGCTATAGTTTCTACGGAAAAATTGTAACACCTCATGCTCAAAATGGTGTAATATCACGCTAATGTAAACATATATACTTAAAATAATTGTTAATCTTCACTTGAACTCTAATGTTCTTCTAGGACAAGTCTCAAATCCTAAATATACTTCTTGTTCTCACGCTTCCCCAGTTACCTTTCGTGGAGAAAGAAAATGCAGTTGAACCAAATTCTTAGTGAACGGATGATAACACATGCCTAAAAATCATGTTTTTATAGTCATCAAATTGGGTTCGATTTCAATCATCCTAAGTTCATCATCCAACAATTCCACACTCAAACATTTTCACTTTTGTTTTTTTCCTTTCTTTTCTTTTATTTTATTTTCTTTTCTTTTCATTTAGATTAGTTTAATTAGTTAATTATCATTGTAATTAGCTTAGCGGTTGTAACATTTGATATATTATTCGAAAGAAATAAAAGTGTTACTATGCTCACAATTTTTACAGGTAATATATATTCTTTTCTTTAATTAATTTGTCATATGGTTTTTTGTTTGATGTTTGTGATTTATTAATATTGAAAATTTTTATTACCATGACTTTCCATTATTTAGATGGTTATAGTTAGGGTTGATGCTAAATTATATTGGGAAATTTATATATATAAAATTATAACGTTCATTAATATATATTAAGTTGTAACATTTATTAATTAATGTTAATGTTATAACGTTCATCAATGTATAATAACATATAAGTTAATATTCATCATAAATTAATGTTAAAGACTTAAAAAAATCAATTGATGTCTATTCATGAAGGCTATAACACAACATTCATTTCCAATGAATATTAACTTATATATGTTATTATATACAGATGAAACTTATATATATATAATTTCCCTTGTTAAGTGTTAACTTAACATTCATCAATGAACTTTTCATATAGATGTTATAAGTTAACTTTCACTGGAAATGAATACACATTACTGAGTGGTGAATATTAATTAATGAATACACTTACTTACACAACTATTAATAACTATTTAAGAATATTAAGTTCTAATTTTAATTAACATTCATCACAAATGAATGTTAACATTATGGAAATTTTAAGTTTTAAAATTCAATGATAAATGATGACCATAATTCGATTACTTATGTTTTTATAATATCTAAGCATGTTTATGTTTCTATAACACCCCACCAATTACCCACCCTAACTATTTGTAACCATCATATCTAAGAATATTAACATCTAAGCATAGAAACATTTAAGCACATAAGCAGTTAAGCATTCAAAAAGCGTATAAATCATTTAAGTACAAGGATAACGTATTCACCTAGCATAGAATTTGTTATATGATGAAAGATAAAATTTATTTGAAGAATTTGTCACAACGTTGTTGATGTGTGGACGTAATTGGAGTTTGGTTTCTCCACAAATTTGAACCGTATAATCAAATTAATTAACAAAAAGTTATATGATGAAAGATAAAATTTATTTGAAGGATTATAAATAATATTTAAATTTGAAGGAAAATTAAATTATTGGATGGTCACGAAGTCATACATCCATTTCATGATATAGTATCAGCATTTCCAACTTCCCTTTAGTTGATTACACGTACTAACTAAGGTGTAATCAGGAAAACTTCTTTTCCCATGCACGGAGAATAGTGAAGCAAATTGATTACGTCAATTTTAACAAAAAGATGTGCATATTTCTAGCTTTTTATGTTTAAGAAAATCCTTACATGTTAAGACATTATGTGATGATGTAATGGTTGTGACGTCCGATAATGGAGTCGAGTATATACACCCGATTTGGTTCAGGGTGTAAAATAAGCAATATCCAGTGTTTACTATTAAATTTTAATGATGTTAGTATATGACAATAAACACACACACACTAAAAATTAAGTTAACAAACTAAAATATTTAGTTAACATCATACCCCTGTTAATACGGTGATAACACAATGCTCTTAAATTTGGTATTTTAATATTGTCAATACGGTGATAACACAATGCTCTTAAATTTGGTATTTTAATATTTTTAACAGATTATTAGTAATTTTAAAACACTTGTTCGATTAACAGAGTATCAATTGCAAGTATAAAAGATGGTAACAAAGAGTACATGAAACTAATAACTTCATTTATGAATTCATTAAATCCAAATTACATCAAAGTATTGAATGCGGAATAATCTTAGCGATAGCAAAAGATTAATTCAATAAAACTATATGTTACCGTAGCACTCGATGTGATGATAGTATAACTAACACTCATTGACTCGATATTGCACTCATAAAAACTTTATCGCTAAATAAATCAAATGATAAATGCAAATCGGTAAACGTTCGCGTTTAATATGTCACTCTGTAGACTCTAAAGTGAATATTGTGGAAGCTTCACAAGTAGATAAAGTTGCAGATAGAGCAATGATGTATAAGGAGAAATACATTAACTTGAAGAATGGTGGAAACAAGTTTCAACCCAATAAAGTAGAAAAGGCATGTATTTTAAAGAATGGCTTGATGAAGAACTTACCTTTGATGATGAAGAAGTAGAGCATGATAAATGTTAAAAGGTTTTTACGGAGCAAGCAAAGATACCAAGTCAGTTTTAAATTGATGTTATAGATCTGAAAAAAGAAGCTGTCACTCTGATTGGAATAAAGCTTTGGCATACAAGGTAAATAACTTCAATTTATATTATGATGAGCAGAAGTAAAGATGTTTGAATACCTTTACATTTACTTTCTTAATAGTCTTAAAAACATTTCCGAATTAAACGAAAGACTAGATGAAGTCAAAAATGAATTAAATGAAAGGAATGATTACATCACGGCCAATAGGGATTACAAATCAGACTTATATGCTGAAACTGAAGCATACAAAAAGTTAGCTTTTGAAAAACACGATTATAAGAAAAACGCTAAACATTTTCAGGATATATGAAAATCCTGGTGCATTGCTTCAATGAAACATGAGGACTGTTTAAACAAACATATCCCAAACTAGGTTCAAAGAGTACTTGGTGAAGACTTAGATATGAAATCCTATCAGGAAGGAGAATCAAAGTATGAACCAAAGAAATTTGAAGCTGTTGTTTTACCAAACACTTTTAGTTATACAACTGTTTAGTTATACAACAGACAATACAACTATTTCAACAAATGCCATTGTTAGACAATCAACTTTTAAACACTCAAGATAAAGTTCAACTAAGTCTACATCCTAGTCGGAAATATCAGACACTAACATTTCAGACTCTGACAAGACAAAGTCTACACTTTATACTCTGAGTCAAACTTAAAACTGAAAAGTGTTTAAACTACCAAGGTTAAGGTAACCAATAGGGACAACAAACCTAAGGATAAATCAGTTAAGAAGAATAATATTAAGAAAACATTCAAATCAAAATCATATTATTCTTTTGAATCTAAATTAAGTTTAATTCCCAAAATGAATATCTTTCAAAACTTGGAACTTAACTTCTTAATTAGAGAATAACTTTTAATAAATGTCAAAACATCTTCGGTTCACAAACCCGAAGAAAGATAATTAGAGTTCAAAAACCCACCAGCAACTTGGACAAACATGTTACAGTAGTGGTGGTCAAGGTACTCATAGTATCATTCATAAGGTTAACTGTGAATTGAAATTTTTAAAAACAAAGCCAATGATCAAACCAAAACTAAATGGGAGGACTCACTTACATGTGGGTTCTCGAAAGGAACTAATCAATTTTGTTTGTCTTCTGCGGAGTGATAAAAGATGGTACTTAGATAGTGGCTGCTCAAAACACATCACAGGATGTAAGTCCAACATGTCAGAGTTTATAGAACAAGATGGACCTACTGTAAAATATGGTTACAACTCTATTGCAAAGACAAAGGGGTATGAAGTAGTAAGGGCGGGAAATGTCAAGATAAAAAATGTTTCCTATCTAATAGGATTGAACCATAATTTACTACATTGCAGTCAAATATGTGATAATGATAGTGAGATCAGAATAAGAAAGAAATTTGCGGTTTTATATGATCCCAAAGGCAAGCCCTTACTACAGGCAAAAAGAGATAAAGATGCATATCTCTTAGATTTAATTTCACCGGATGATGAGATAGAAACATGTCAATACTCGCAGTTTATTCTTCAATTGAATTGGTTATGGCATAAGAGGTTGTCACATTTGAATTTCAACAACATAAATATGTTGTCACAACAAAAACGGGTAAGAGGTTTACATGCTCTCACCTACAAGAAAGAAAAAGTTTGCTCAACATGTGTTCTTGGATAAAAAAAAAAAAAACCAAGACAAATGAGCAACTAACATTTATTTTTACTAAACCTTCGAATGAGGATAGATATGGCTAACTCTTTCAATTTGCTAGGACATCTTGGGATGTTGAATCCTTAATTATTTTGAAAAATTGACAATCTCAGTCTGAAAAATATGTTCTAGCTAACTCTAAAAACATGTCATGATTGAGTCTGAAATGACATCATGACTTATCTTGTTTTTCAGACTATAACAACAGATGATTTTTCATATTAAGATTTCTTTTGTATAATTTTGTAAACTACAAGTTTTATTATTATTTTTTGTAGTTTTGCCTACTATAAACAGAAACACCAAAAAGATTATTTTAAGTTTTAAAATTTTTTTCTTTTTGAGTCTGAAATCAAAGTTGATTTTTTATATTTTATATTTTTAATTCAACTTATGATTATAAATCATAATAGCATTAGTCCGAAATAAGAAAATTGATCTTGCATATCTTTGACTAAATTTCTGTAGAGTCAAATTGCTATAGTGATCTGACGGAATTGGACAATAACGGTAACTTTGTCGCTAAAAGTTAAATTATTGCTAATTTTTGGTTTTAATCCATAAAGTAACATATAAATTTCCCAAACACCGCAATTCGGACATTACTTCATCTTCTCTTAACCTAAAACGCTCTAAACTTCATTCATTTTCAACTTCAGTCACATACTCTGTGTTTTTCTCTTAGTCTGATATCTTGAACACAATGGCACCGTTCCAACGTACAAACACTGCAAATCTAGTAGGGCTGAGCCTGTGAAAAAGAACAAGATGTGAAAGTATTTGAAAACAAAAAGGTTGTGTGTGCAATCATTATAAATTCTTTCAAGAATCAAGGGTATGTAGAATTGGTTCTCTTTTTGGTTTACCCGTACAAAAAATATGACAAATTGAGTAGTTACAGAGGTAACGATTTAATTATTACTCTTTCTGAAGAGAGTTTACGAAGGGTATTTGTTATACTCAATGTGGATGATTTTGTTCAACCTCCAACTAAGGAGGTTAGTATGTCATCTTTTCTTTTGGTAAATCAACCTCGAGTTACTGGAGCTATCAATATGAAATCTTTTATTCCTCGATAGAGATTTGTTATTTCCAATATTTTAAGAAGTTAGGTAGTAACTTTGGTAGTCTATATTAGCTAAATGATCTAGAATTCAAAGTTTTTTATGCCATTTTCACTAGGGGGATTGGCTTTTGTTGTTGTAAATTTGTCACTGATAGAAATATTGATTTTGTACATCTATACTATAATGAACTTTTGCATTTAGTAAATAGACCCATTAGAGACTTTAATGTTCTATTCATACGGTTTATTTCTCTTACATTTGAAGATGTTCTAGGATCTGAAGCTTATAATGAACTCACTCATGTATTTCATGAAGCTCAATTCCTGAAGTTCCCGAACTATCTTATAAGATGTTTCATTATATTATTTCTGGTGATGAAATCCCACTAAACCCTGCCATCAGGAATCGGGTAGATATTGGGCAAGCTGACCTTACTGCAGAGGAGACACATTTGATCGTTTCCAAGGTTAGGAAATTGAAGTAGTTATTCACTCCACATATATTGATACCGAGCCAATTCCTTAACATCATAGCTTATATTCCTCATCGGGAGGATCCACTCCCCATGTAGATACAAGTACGGGTATTTCTAACTCCGACCTTGAAGGCATGAGTGAGCATATACCTGCTTAGTTTGACCAACCTTTACCCACCTCAACTAAAATTTTTGAACTGTCCGACGACAACCCTATTGAGTCTCCACTCAATATGGAGAATACTCCCATATCTACCCCTCTATATGAAGCACTAGCAGATCAACACATCAATGATCGTACTGAGGTTGATGTCCTAAAGGCACCTTCAAGTGCTGCTACTATCCCAAAGTCAACTTTGCTAGAGTATGATATTGCTGACATAGCACCAACAAACTAGCCTTCAACCTCCAGATTAGACAATTTGGATCAACATGTTACTGCTGCTGCATAGTCACATGCTCTTGCATAGAAGATGATGTTCCAATCTTGAGCTCAACTAACCTAATCTAATTCACTATAAATATATCTACACCTATATTCACCACCAGTGCTACTCTTTGTAAGTCCCTTGATACTGTATCTATGAGGTAATATGATATAATCGAGTGCGGAATCCTCGATTATACTAAACGATAACAAACGAGTAATAACAAATGTGTAAAAATCACTTTATTGAATGTAAACAAGGTTACATTCGAACTAACACAGAGGATTCGAACTTAGCAACTCCGAAAAACCTCTTTTCTAAAACTTTCGGACTTGTGTATATATAGGCACTTAAGTTCGTACGAACTTACTAACTTTCTAAGTTCGTACGAACTTGTACCTACTCTAAGTTCGTACGAACCTATAAGTTCGTACGAACCTACAAAATACACATGCAAACCTTAAGTTAATAATTACAATGATTAACAAAATAACTTCTAAAACTAACTATTACAAACTAGAAGCTCTTGTCACAAAACATGCACCAACAGACTCCCCCTTGACAATAGCTCTAGTTTGGATGCACCAACAGACTCCCCTTGATAATAGCTCTGGTTTTCACCCGAGATGTTGTCACCCGAGTTATCTTCGATCTTGATTATGTTAAGCTCTTTTGTCATCCTGTATAAAACACCTTTTCCACAAAGTCTTCGCTACCCTCTGACATCTTCAATCTTCATGTCTCTAACTATCTCAGTAGCTTCTAACATCTTTATTTGATCATGTCATACACCCTCAACAACTCTTGTAGCTTCCGACTTACCCTTAGGAATTTCATCTTTTTCAGATCCTAACTTCTCTAGGTCTATCACTACGATTCACCTTCAGACATTTCTTCATTTTCTAAACTAAACTTCTCTAGGTATCCTCTAACTCAGACTTATCACTATTAAACTCGCCAGTTCAATGGTATATGTCTCTATTCGATCGACTAGACTCCCCCTTAACCTATTCAAGCTTACCAAGTCTTCCAGTTGAAGAGTTAGGCAACTCAAATTGGTCTACTGCTAGGCAGCCCTCCAACATTCGGTCACTGGGATCATCGTCTCTGTCTCTGTTTCTTTCTCAACGCGTCCTCTTTACTACCAGTCTTCTCCACCTGTCAGGCTTCTCCCCCTGAGCTGCCGCGCTCTTCAACAAGGGATAGTCGAAGCTGTGGTGAAATAGTTGTAATAGGTGTTGTTGGAATTGTTGTTGTGATTATGGGTGTTGTGGTGGTTGTGGATTGGGCAGTCGGCTCACTAATGACAACCCCACTAGATCGTCTTCTTTTTGGACCTTCTAGTTAGTAATGAGGTATCATTATCAGAATCAGCATCGTCATCTTGCAATGTATAATCATTGTCTTCATTCAACTTATATTTTCCTTTATCTGTAGCAAAACGAGACTCTAAGTGAGATCCAAGTTTTATTAGATCTAGATTCATCCAACTTTGTGGAATATGATCTTCATCATCACTTTCATCAACACTCTTGGTCTGTTTACACGTAAACCCCAATAACATCCTCGAATTTAGATCTTCTAGCTTCAATGTTTTGTCATACCTAGGCTTTGAATAAATCGCATTTGAGTTGTTTCTCCAATCGTATAATTAAAACAATCAAAAGTAATTATCTGCCCATTTAGTAAGAACTTAAATTTGTACAATTAAAAATGAAAAATAACTAAAATAAACAAACAAATATGAAATTATTTATATTAAAAAGCACATTCATTTTGGAAGAGTCACTGTTACGAAGATCATATTAGCCATAATGCGTACGATACATAGTTAGGAATTGAATTATTCCGATGTTATTATGTATGTAATTTATAGTTCACGACGATTATCGGTATTGTTGTCCACTTGAGCAGTCAACACTCAGATTTTTAAGTACAATGTTAGTTATTGTTCACGATTATCTATGTATCTCACATTTGATATACACTTAGGATAGAGAAGGTCCAGAATTCCATGTAATGGATGTTTTTAATTTAAATTCATCTCTAAAGTCAAGTCCTTTATATTAAGAGCAATGTAGTTGTGTACATGTGAAGAGACTGGACGAGACTAGGGTTAGAGGCAAACAAATCTAAAATCAAACCAGAGGTGACAGGTATGTACTTTCGTACAACAGAGCGACATAGTTTGACTAGAGACCTTGAAAACTGTATTCTTGTTTCGCGGTCAAGTTTGTTCCAGTTTTAGGATACACTGACTAAGTCTAGGTCAGCATGTTTCAAGATGTAGCAAAAGAAACAGTCAGTGAACCCCCTAGATGAATTAATTTTATATTTATCCAATAACATGTATTCAGGTACAATCTATCTCCTAAGAATTAAGACTTAAGTCGTACATCAAAATAGAGATTGCACAGAGAAACCGTATTAAATAAGGTTTATTAGGTACTTGAAAACCGTTATGTCTTATGCCTACCGATACATCGTATGATGAACCTAATAGTTACGTTTATATTTAAGGTACTTTTAACTGTGTATGTACTACATCTAAAAGCCACACATATAATAATGTTCTAGGCATGGGTAATGTTTTCATCATTTCTTCGCATCATTACAATGACACTAATATTTTTATAGTTTTTTCAAACTAACTAAAAATCCTAAGAAATAAAGATAGATAAAAGTTCTTAAGGAAGATATGTCACTCATGATTTGTCATTCCAGCGATGTGGACTAACAATTCAAAACTTGATTTATCAAAAGCCTTACCATACAAATCAGCTAGATTATCATCCCAGATTTGATCTTATCTCCCCCTCAGTCGCTACGTCTTCTGCTGAACTTGTAGCCTCTGAAGTATGTGTTCCTACACAGTAGATAAAAACATTAGTTATTAAGGGGAACCCAAGCCACCACGGACTTGGATCGACCATTCTCATCGACCATTGATTGACTGGCCTTTGGTTTGAAGAATATCAAACCCTAGATTTATAGTTATAATTCGAATTATAAAAATTCCTATTACTACTACTCTGGTTAGAAAAACTTTTGTTGGGGTTGTTAAAACGTTTTGAAGGTTTCGACCGAATTGATTCTCCATTTGAGCATCCTGTTTCAGGAGAAGTGCTCCTTGGACTATCATTTGTCGAAACTCTTGATTTCTTATATGGACACACTTGGTACATGTCCCTTTTGATGGCACGTGAAGCACGAACATTTCTCCCAGGCTTTCTTTTGAGCCTTGAGATTCGTTTGGTGTTCCGATTCGGTTTGTTTACCTTTTTCAGTTTTATTCTTAACATCTTCTATTTTAGGTCTAACAAACTCAATTTTAGCGTTTGACTCTTCATTGGTCCCTGACTCAGCTCCCTCTGACTTGGTCGACTCGGTGATGTCTACCATCTCAGAGACTGTTGGTCGTGTAGTAGAGTCAGCTTCTTGAGTAACCAAGGCTCTGGAATGTGTAATATTCCCAGAGTATTGATTACTAGTAGACGTCCCTTGATATGAGTCAGCCCTACTCTCTTTGATCTGTTTACTACCATCAAATCTCTTCTCCAAAGCTACCCATAGTTCTCTAGAAAATTGGTAATGTTGTTTGAAGGTATGCTTAATTTCTTTAGAAAGACACTTGATGATAGCAGACAACGCCTTGTTCTCTGTATCATATATCTTTTTTTCTGCCTCCTTCGTCATTGAATACGAATAAAACCTACGTTTCGCTTCGAATTCATAAGAAGGTGTATCATACCCTTAATTGATACAGATCCACATGTTGATGTCATTGAATTTTGCAAATGATTCAAATCTATCTCTCCACCATAAGTAATCTTCAGCCCTTAGAAGCTTTGGTGGTGAAGCAGTCTTACCTACTTCATCATCCATCTCAACCAGCTTGTTCAAATTTGGCATCGTGAAAAAATGTATACGGATTTGAGGTAAGTTAGTAATAGAAAGTCAACTAACGTCAAGTTCACTTCAAAACACAAATTTCCCTCCAAAATTTCTCGAAAATTTTCCAAGTAAAATTTAAATTTTCTCAAAGCAAAGTTAAACAATGGTAAGCCTAAATTCAAATTTTGGTGAACCAAATTTTTACTTTTTATTTTTTTTATCGAACTTGTGAAAGTCAAGTTCGTACGAAGTTAGGAATTTTTCGAACTTGTAAGTTCCTACGAACTTAGTAATGTTCGAACAAAACCTAAGTTCGAAGGGGGTCACTGACAGGTAAGTTCGTATGATATATCTGGTAAGTTCGTACGTAGCTTTCTAAGTTCGTACGAACTTACAGCTGTTATTTCGTACAAGTTCGAACGAACGGCTGTTGAACGAACTCATATCTAAAAATCTCAGATCTGGGTTCCTTTCAACCTGCAACTTCGAATCCCTTTGCACTAAGTGATAATACACAACTTTGGAAGCTAAAAACAACAATCTAACTTCCAAATCTTTTGTAATCACTCGTTTCTCTAAAGTTTCTTTACCCCGAAACAAATCGAACGATTCGAAAGGCTCTGATACCACTTGTAAGTCCCTTGATACTAGATCTACGAGGTAATATGATATAATCGAGTGCGGAATCCTCGATTATACTAAACGATAAAAAACGAGTAATAACAAATGTGTAAAAATCACTTTTTGAATGTAAACAAGGTTACATTCGAACTAACACAGAGGATTCGAACTTAGCAACTCCGAAAAACCTCTTTTCTAAAACTAACTATTACAAACTAGAAGCTGTTGTCACAAAACATGCACCAACACTTTTGTTCACACTCATGATGATCTATCTCTCTTACACACTCTAGCAAAGGCTGCCAATGTGTTATCTACATCTAGTGATCTCCGACCATATAACCTAGTGAGATGTGAGGGTACGCAAACTATCTGAATGGATGTCAGTGATACCCTTCCTATTCACAAGGTACCTGGTCAAAGACATCTATTGCTACCCAACCAATAGTTTCCAATGGTACCCTTCCTATTTACTAGGTACGGTTTGAGGGAACAACAACCACACCACTAGTTGCCAGTGATGTTCCTCCTGAGCACAAAGAAAGAAGTGAGGCACTCAGTGCAACACAATTAATTCCCAGTGATCTCTTTTCTCATCAATAGGAAAGATGTGAGGGAATGCCAACCTAACCGACACCCTCATGCATTCCATCTCAGTCTGAAACACCTGTGACATTGTTGAGCATTCTTAATGTTGATTTAAACTTAGTTGGTATGGATATGTACTTTTTCAATGCTGATTTCTTTTTTCTTTATTGTTCCTCAATGGTTGGGAGTGGTGATAACATGTTACTACGGTGAATAAGGTGACAATAATAATGTTGATGGCAATGAGGTCATAGAGACAAGTGGAGGCAACGACGATCATCAGAGAGGAAGGGGAAGAAGAAGATGATGGATGAAAAATGGATCTTAGATTTCAAAACTAAAACTTGGTTTAAAGAAGCCTATTGTTTTTCATTGTTAAATGTCATTGCAGTTGCACCTCTTTTTACCAAGTCTTTGATATTGTAAATGAAGAATCAAAAGTTTCAATACATTAAAATCGAAGGACTACCGATATACTCTCCCCGTCTCATTCTTTATTGTCTATTTTACTATTTTTGTTTGTCCAAAAAGATTGTCTACTTGCATAAAATAACTATTGAAATGATCAAACTCCCTATTGCTACTATCAAACATTTATTTCTTAACAATTATCGTCAAAGTTACTTTAAAAATAAGGACATAACTAACATGCATTTATCTAACATATCTTAAATTGAAATGAAGTTGTAAGGGGATAATAAAAGTGAGATGAAGAGAATATATAATTTAGCCTTCAAAGTACTAATGTAACATGTAGAGTACATATCATTTCCCCACATTTACTTATAGAAATATCACCCTACTTTTGTAGACATTAGCCATATTTATCATCTTAATTAATGGTTCACATTTACTTTATACACTTCCTACATAAAAAATAAAAAATAAAATAAACCTTCTTGTATGAATCACCATAAGTATAAATCAACATCCTAAGTACCATATATCTATATCTATATACTAATATATAAAATATCTTCAATTTTTGTCATAATCATCAATTCAAAAGTGTTTATTATTTAAATTGTCATTTCAAGAACAATTTATGAAAGTCAATTAATTTAAATTGCTTAACAAAAATAAAAAAAATCAATCAAATCTTTATTAATTTACTTTTTTGTCAATCCTACAATTTTATCATTTTTAATTTGAACTCTAAAAACCTAAATAAGTTTATTCCCACAATTACTATATATAATTTTGTATTAAATAAACATCATCATTAATTAATCATTAATTATATAATATTGTATTGTACATACATATTCAATTGTCTTTACACTTAATTGATTTTTATTATTTTAACTTACAAATCCTTCGATGGAAATAAAATATTAATAAACTAAATAAAAATGTTTAGGTATGAAGTCTTAATTGAGGGGTGAAAGCAAATATTGACAAAGATTCTATTTGCTTGTTTGACTACGATACAACAAAATAAAAAATAATTATTATCACTATAATTATTAATTTTAATTATAATGATTGAAAAAAAAGAGAAAGGAAAGAAAATAAAAAAAGAATGCTCTTGTTTTGTTTCTTTGAAAGTTCTCGAAACTAATGCGATTCATTGTTTTTGTTATGATTTGCTTAATCTAATTTAAAGTACATGTGATAATTCATTGTATTTTTAATTTTTAATATAGAGGAAAAGTGAATAATACGCATAGGTTGCCTATTTAAAGCAACTCCCCTCTACCTAAACTTTCCCCCTCTCCTCTTCCTTCTCAAACAACTCCATTTTAAAATCATTCGGCAATCTTCAATTCGGTATGTATCATTCTGCGTATATCTTCTTCACATTTTCATATTGGAACTCGATTTGTTAACATACAGAATCAATTATAACTCAAAATGTTGATATAATGATATTCATTATACGAATTTAACTGGATTTTTTTTCTTCAAAATAGGTTTATAGGACAACTGATCCTAGACTTTAGATTTTGTTTTCAATTCATGGTTATTGATCAATGTCTATTACTTTGCAATTTTTTATTAAAATATATATAAGATTAAAATTTAAAAACCGCATTCATGTTCATCGTGAATCAGTTTCAGTTGAAGTAATAGATAGATTTTCTAAAAAAAATTTCAGTAAACAAAATACCATATGTATCTGGATTTTTCCTTCTCAGTAGTATATACTAATGTTGCTGTTTGTTTGTTTTTTTTTTTTTTTTTTTTTTTTTTTTATAAATTTAAAAAAGAAAATGGGATTATGCATCGTTAGTTTATAAGCAATGACGAAATTTAGAGTAGGCTGAATGTGATTGCTTACAAGTGCCGTTTATGCTGTTTAGCCTCAAGTAAAGTCAATACCACATGAAGATGGAATTTGAAAGTCAGTTCCGGCAAGCTCAAAGGCTGAAATATGATTGCCTTCTTTTTGGTAAACAATTACTTCTATTTATAATTTTATTTTACCGTATTTTGTCAACTGTATTTACTTAATACTGTTTCTCGAATTGATCAACTATACATATAGATCTAGATGATACTTTATACCCTGTTAGTGCTGGATTGGCAGCTGGAGTTCTCAAGAACATCAAAGGTACATACCCGTACGTCTATCTATATATTTTATTCGTCAGTCGATTTAATTTATCTAGAATCCCTAACTACTTGAATCAAAAAACAAGAAAAAAAAAGTAATTTTAAATATATATTTCATAATTTGCAGATTATATGGTTGAAAAGCTTGGAATTGATAAGGCAAAGATCCCTGAGTTATGCAATCTGCTTTACAAGAACTATGGTACGACAATGGCAGGCATCCGGGTATGGGATTTCACTTCTAGCTGTTACTAGCTTTTTGGAGTAATTCTTATCCTTTGAATGTTTATGTAGTCATTCTTTAGACAATATCATAATTTGTTATGTTGTTTGTTTATATTTCTTTTAGGCAATTGGCTATGATTTTGACTATGATGAATACCACAGGTTAGAAGGATGTGTACAACAGTTTAGTTTTCATCACTTATCTTGTGGCCAAGTGATGTGAATAAAGTTGTTTTTATCTTTCTTAATTTGTAGTTATGTTCATGGGAGATTACCATATGAAAATCTAAAGCCTGATCCTATTTTGAGGACTCTTTTACTAAGCCTGCCCATTCGCAAAGTTGTAAGTCCCTTTGCACAAATTGATATTGTTGTTTCTTTTGTTACATGCGATTTAACATCTTTATTTCCTTTTTTAGATATTTACAAATGCAGACAAAATTCACGCTGCTAAAACTCTCAGCAAACTTGGATTGGAAGGCTGTTTTGAAGGAATCATTTGCTTTGAGACTCTGAATCCAGTTTACAAAAGCACGGTTTCTGATGATGAGGATGATATCGAGTTTGTGGGCTCGACTGCATCATCTTCTAGGACCAGTGATAGTAACATCACACTCAAGATATTTGACATAATTGGACATTTTTCAAGAAGTAATTCAACCTCAGAGTTACCAAAAACACCGATAGTCTGCAAACCATCTGAAGATGCCATTGAAAAAGCCCTCAAGATTGCCAACATTAACCCCCAAAGAACGGTACTTTGTGAAGCATCTTAAAACACCAATGTTAATTTTAACTTGTCTTAAGATGTTGTAACACATTCCCAATTGTCATTTCAGCTGTTTTTTGAGGATAGCGTCCGAAACATTCAATCTGGAAAACGTGTAGGTCTTGACACAGTTTTGGTAAGCAGTCATGACCGTCAAGTAATAAAATACTGATGGAATAGGATTTCTATTAACAAAATATGACTAATGTAAAAATGTAGGTTGGGACATCCCATAGGTGCAAAGGTGCAGATTATGCATTAGAAAGCATACACAACATCAAAGAAGCAATACCGGAGCTATGGGAAGCCGATAACAAGGTACCTGAGGCTACATATAATTCTGGTAAGGTCGTGGTTGAGACATCTGTCACAGCTTAAGAATATTAACCAGAGTATCGAATGAACGAAAGGTGTACGTACATACATCAAGCAGTGAAAGGTGTGGTTATGGTTGCAAGTTGCACGTCCATCCATCCAAACATCTATTATGTATATATGTATTATTTAGGAAGGTGTTGGTGATTAAATGTTGTTAACTTGGGTTTTCTTGTGGATGTAGATGATCCGTTGTCAATAATAATAATAATAATAATAATAACAATAAAAATAATAATAATAATTATTATTATTATTGTTGAAAAGTATGGTTCTTGGCATTATTATTTATATTTATATTTGTTTGGTAGTATCCTGGTTTCTTGGGAATTTCCTCATTGATTTTGGGTCTGTATCGTGCTAACTGTATCCGATTACTGTGGCTGCCAATCTTTTAATAATTTTTTATATTCTTTTTTTTTTTTATATATAAGTATAAAAGAAAAAATATTCATATGCGAAGGATCAAACCCTAATCCTTGATTAATATTTCTAAGAAGAGAGCTCCTTCCATTTGAGTCACAAACAATCATTGGTCGTTTTCTTTCTAATTTAAGGGTTGGAAGGAGTCGATCAAAGAGATTAATAGTTTATATTTGTAAGTCCAGTTATTAGTAAGGTCATCATCAACACTCCTATATTTTTTTTATTTTTACGAAGTGCAAGTACAGGTAATATTCAACCACAAGTTGTTTATTAGTATAAAAACTATACTGTACCATGTTCCCTTTTTGTTTCTACGCTCATATTTTTAGAAACAAAATGACAAATTTACAGCAAAATGGCATTGATTAATTTCTTTGGGATGTCTACATACTACTACAAATTCGATACAAATCAATTAAATTAATCAAACAACAATAATGTAATTAAGCAAACCTACCCACAGTAGGTGGCTCTTATTTGATTGGCGAGTTACACATTCATAAACTAATTTATCATATAAATATATATTTTATTTAAAATTCATTTTTATTGATAAAAGTCATACAACTAACTAACTAAGAGATGAAAACACATGGTTAAATTAAAGGATAATTGTTTCGTTATCTGTTAAACTTTAACTTTTTTCAATTGTATGTATTTTACTTTAAAAACTTCTATTGTATGTTGACTTGCTTTTTTTGTTGTATGTTGACTTGTTTTTTTTGGCCAATCCAAAAAAGGTGACCAAAAAAAGCAAGTCAACATACAATAGAGGTGTTTTAAAAGTTTATCTCATAATAAAAGTTTTTAAAGTAAGGTCCATACAATAGAAAAAAGTTAAAGTTTAGCATATAACGAAACAATAAACCCTAAATTAAATAAATGATACAAATAAAGAATGGGTAAATAATATGTGTTATTTAGTGAAACTTTACGCAAGTTTTTGGGCACATATAATTAGAGTACTTCCTATCAGGATTTCAAAGACTTGAGAGGGTTAAAATTTTAATGACTTGTATCATATTTGTACTAATTTTGTCTACAACAGAATAAAATGTTTTTGGTCTTTACTTTAATCGATGCAAAATGATTGTATTACATGTTAATCAGTAGTACACATAATCCTCAATTACCAACTAAAAACTTCATTTCCTTGAGCAAATCCTAGTCATAATTTAAGCTGAGTCACTAAAAGATAAAACACCATGCATATATATTACATGAAGTCATGATCGATAGAAATAAAAAGCGCGCTATACCAAGACTAATACTATATTACAATCCAGAGGGCAGAACAGCCAAAAGAAGATTAGGTAAAATTAAACGAACCCATCACAGGAGCACGCGCCGGTGCCGGTATGGAGGTCGCCATGTGGTCTTGGTTTGGAAGTAAGGCAACAGCAAAGGAGCCCGATCAGCAGTAATAAAACCGCCGCTGAAGCCATTGCTTGTGCCCAATGAATGTACTTGTCCATTTTCTGATCTAAATCTGAAACAACAACTGACAACTTAATTAATAACTCTATGCTGTAATATATATTGATCGGAATGATATGAGATATGCTCATCAAGAATTAAAGCAACTCATACAGGGTGTCCAAATGGAAAAGACTCAAAAGAGAATACCCTATTTGGCATGCAAAATGATGAGCTAAACATTAAAAAAAGAAAGAAAAAGAAAAAGCTAGGAGACAGCACATCGTGTACTGAGAGATGAGGTGACAACAGTGTTAAGTTAGTTCAAGTGCTCAAAAGAATCTGTTTACTACCGTAATAAATCATGATAATGATATGATATAAAATACTTTCAAGGTCTTGAAGAAGACAAAGCGTTTTACGTACAAAATTCAACCACTCGAGATATATCAACAGGGGAGATCAATAATCTGTTTAACATTATAATTTGTTACTTTTTAGGGTTTGGTTGAGGAGGGCAGCCCCTCTTAAAAAGGAAGAGTGGGCAGCCTTCCCACCAACCAAAATGTGACATATGTCACCAAAAATATATTCCTTTTAACCCCTTCCATTTCTCAAATATTATACATTCTACCTCTAACTTTTTACTCACTTACACTTACCTCCACCTCCCCCCACCACCTGCTGCCAGCGACCAGCAGCCACCGGCAGTTGCTGCCCGGTCGTCGGAATTTATTTATTTTATTTTCAAAAAAAAAATTTCAAAAAAATCTTACTTTTTCTTCAAAAACTTTTTTTACTCATTTTTACGTTTTTATTCGTTTTTTCGTCTTTTTTACGTTTTTTCATTTTCTTACGTTTTTTTTACGTTTTCATTCGTTTTTTCGTTTTATTTTCGTTTTTTTACGTTTTCATTTTCTTTTCTTTTTTTTAACGTTTTCATTCGTTTTTCATTTTCTTTTCGTTTTTATACGTTTTCATTCGTTTTTTCATTTTACTCTTCCTTTTTTACATTTTTATACGTTTTCATTCGGTTTTTCATTTTTTTTCGTTTTGTACGTTTTGTTTTACGTTTTTTCATTTTCTTTTTGTTTTTTTACGTCTTTTGACATTGTTTAAATAATGAATGTTATTTTAATGTTTATTGCTGCATTTTATACATAATGCATGTCATTTTAATGTTTGTTGCCACATTTTGTACATATTCCATATTATTTTGATGTTTGTTGCTGCATGTTATATATACTACATGTCATTTTAATGTTTCTTACTGCATTTTATACACACTGCATGTTACTTTGATGTTTGTTGCTGCATTTTATACATAATGCATGTTATTTTGATGGTTGTTGCTGCATGTTATATATACTGCATGTCATTTTAATGTTTGTTACTGCATTTTATACATATTGCAGGTTACTTTGATGTTTGTTGCTGCATTTTATGCATACTACATGTTATTTTGATGTTTATTGCTGCCTTTTATACATACTAGAGGTTACTATGATGTTTCTTGTTGCATGTTATATATACTGCATGTTATTGTGATGTTTGTTGTTGCATTTAATACATACTGCATGTTATTTTGATGTTTTGTTGTTGCATTTTATATATAACATGCAGTATATATAACATGCAGCAACAAACATCCAAATGACATGCAGTATGTATAAAATGCAGCAACAAAACATCAAAATAACATGCAGTATGTATCAAATGCAGCAACAAAAACGTAAAAAAATGAAAAACAAGTAAAAAATTTTAAAAAAACGTTAAAAATGAAAATAAAATAAAAAAACATACAAAAATGTCAAAAATGTAAAAAAAACGAAAATAAAATGAAAAAACAACTAAAAACATAAGAAAAACGAAAATAAAATGAAAAAGCGTAAAAAACAAAAGAAAACTAAAAAAAGGAATAAAAACTATAATAAAACGAAAGAACGAAAAATAATGTAAAAAAAAATTTGAAAAATGTTTTTTTTTTTTAAAAAAAATTTTGAAATGAAAAGGTGGAGAACTGAAAAGGTGGGAGAGGAGGAAAAGAAAGTTGTAAAAAGGTGGAAGAGGTGTATTTTTCCTTTACTTCTAACCTAATAGTTGTACTTAATTACAAAAATGCCACAATTATTAACCATTGATTAAGAAATAGATGGCTAGAATTAGTTGTTCACTATTCTCTTCCTAATTTCTCTTCTCTTTTGATTTCATTTCTACTTTTTAAACAAAATGGCTATTAACTAACAATTTAATATTTTTAATACTCAACAATATACCTTAGTTGCCTTTCATCATATCTTAAGGTTGTAAGGTAGTTGGTTTGTGCTTTGGAAGAGCAAGTGTCACTTATAACAATATAAGAAGGGTAGAATGTGAACGAGTTAAAAAAAGCTAATAAATATGAAGCATGCGTTTGCACATAGAGGTGCACAAAACCAGTTTGGGCCCAAATCAAACCAGCTTGGGTCAAACTTGGTCAAAATCGGTTTAGATCCAAACCGGTTCGGTTTGAAACCGGATCAGTCCGGGGAAAGTCCAAACCGGTTTGGTTCGGTTGGAACCGGTTTCAAACTGGGGCAAACCAACTATTGCAAACCAGTAAAGGGATATCCGCCAGATAGGCTCAGCCTATTAGCTAAATAACACCTTTCTTTTAAAGAATTTTTTATTGCCCGATCAAAATATCAATTTAAAAAAAAAAAATATAAAGTGTACAAAACACGTTTTTGGAACAATTTTTTTGTTTATTCTCATTTAAACTAATATTATAAATAAATAATACATCTTCAAACATAAAAACATAAACGATAATCTTCGAGTCGTCGTCGTTTATTTAGTCTTCTTCATAAGCCATATTGCGTAATTCTTTTTTAAAAGCAAGCTCTTGTATAACACCCCTCATTCTATATAAGAATATAATATTAATAAACTCGAAAGCATGAATTTAAAATACATTACCTTAGAATATATTAAACATTATACATAAAGAGTTAACATTTTTCCATATTTACACAACATCTAAACTGTTTAAAACTACAAAAGACGGGGTATTATAAAATTCACAAAACAAGGTTTATTACAAAAACCATATCAGAGTCCTAAAGCGCAGTCAAACATTCCCTGATCAACCATTCACCTCCTGCACCCACAATCAATCAAAACATATCCTGCAGGAAGTAAAATGAGGGGTTAGCACGAAGCTAAGTGAATAGATTCATTACACTCCATTCAACTTAGTATAACTAGATGTTTGCACCAAATAATCATAAACACACAAATTTCAATGAGGATCGGTGGCTCCGGGGATATCATAATACCCGGGGATTCCCCCAAGAACACTTACTGTCAATCCGTATGGCCAATACAGAATAGACCGATAACTACTGGTTATTAAACTCATACACAGGTTTCAAACACAACAAATGAATCAAAACCTGTGTAAATCACATAATAACCAGAAGTCCAACTACACGTTGACCTCAATAACATGAATACACATTGGTTCACATATCACGTAGATCAATAATCAATAATCAAGACTAAACAGTCTAACACACATCTACGTTTACTTGTTGTAACCAAATAGTTACAACTAAATCAAATGATGAGTTCTGAATCCACTCACCGATACCTTTGACGTCTCCACACTCAGGATTCTTATATCACTGAGTCTTACGTTGATCTGAAACAGAAAATCATATTCAAGTCAGAAGTTCGTTCCATAAATATCATAATACATATTTATCAAATCAGGTAATCCCTGAAGTCTAGGCAAACAAAAGTTCAATCAGAAATGAACTTAGAATATGACGTTTAAAAACTGAAAAATGTCATTTTCGGGCCCTAGATTACCCCGAATGGCCAAAAACTGCCTAGGCTAATAGCATATAGCCTTGATTACTAGGTCGTTTCCAAGTGACCTTGCAAATTTCAACTAAATCCGAGTTAGTGAGATTTTCACAAAACCGCGTCTCAAAAACTCTTGCAACACTACCACTGTGTCGCACAACAGAAACCTGCGACACTACCACTGTGTCGCACAACAGAAACCTGCGACACTAACATTGTGTCGCAATACTCACTATGGCCGCCTTTAGCGACATAACCAACTGTGTCGCAGAACATTCATGCGACACAACCTGCGACACAAACCTTGTGTCGCAATGATGAACAGACCAGTTCCCAGATTCGAAATTCGCGAATTCAAACATGTAATACTCAAATTAACTTATACCAATCCGTGTAATTCACTTATAATCAACTATAATACATAATAATTGGAACCTTACCTCGAATTCACAGCGAATTGCTCAAATTTGATTCAAAACCCAACTTCTCACTTCTTTCTCTCTTTTCTCTTTGTTTTACACTTTAAAAGTAGTTTAGAACGTGTGGAAACTATCTGGAAATGTTTGGGCGGCGTAATTATATATAACATCGAATTACACTTAAGCTCCTTAATTAATTTCAGTTCAGCTCGTTTTGCGACCCAGTCTTGCGACACAACCGTTGTGTCGCACAGACACCACCTGCGACACAAACCTTATGTCGCAGAAAATCAAAATTTCAAATTTTGAAACGACTAATATTTCACTAGTCACAATAAGTCAAAGGGCTTATTTATCTACGTTTCACAATGAAATACATACTATTAAATAATTTCTAAAACATTTAGATAATCAATTAAAATAATAGAAATTACCAGACCGCGGGAGAGGATGTTACATCTTGCAGGGTAAGTGGTACCGACAATCCCATTTCAATTTGTTGCTCATGTATTTTTTGTTTAACCCTTACCATTTCCCCTTCGAGTGGTGAAATGTTTTGTATCCGTTCAACTGGTGAAACAACCCGACCACTAACCAAAAAAACGAACTCCGAAGTTATCGTAGAAGCTTGGATGTTTAATAGATCACGGGTCATAGCGGCTATAACCGAATATTGAGATTCATGCTGTTTCCCCCGAGCCAAAATATCCAAATTATTAAACTCTTCGGTAGTGAAATAGGCAACAAAGTCGTAACCAATATACCTTCCTACTTCGTTACTAAGAGTGCTTCATCGAGCTCTTTTGGTATTCTCATTTCTCAAAATGTTATATAATCGCATCATTTCATTATATGCGTGCGAACTTGATATGAATGCCCCCTCATTTCGAATGCCATTATGAAGGAATGTGGGACCATACTTTGACAAATAAACATTAAACAAACTTGCGAAAAGTTTGTTAAATTTGGTAATTCCCTTTGCCACGAAATCTGGGTCTTTTGTTGGCAAACACAAATCGTAAGAAATATTTTGAAGTAAAGTTTCAACCATACCAAAATTTAAAGTCGGGTTCAAAGCGGCGGAACAAGTAATAACGGAAGACATTTCTTTAAAATATTTTATAAATTTAGTTTTCATTGTTTGTACTATGTATCCAAAAATGTCGCTCCTCATTTCAAACTTATTTACTTTGGAACACATTAAAAGTATTTTGTTTAAGACTAAATTACTAGTCGGATAATTATGACCCGACCAAAAAGTAGTTGCTTGTTTAAAAAACATCAAACATTTCGGCAATTAGTCGGATAGTATGGTAACTTGACTTAGGAAAATGTGTAAGCCGATTATGTTCCGCAAAAAGGTCATGAAACATTTTTAAAGTTAATTTTTTTCTTAAAACACTTTCAAACATTATACATGTCAAATTACAGCTAGTAGGTACGTTCCAATTCGGACCTAACCAAAGGGAATTCGAATCGACACAACAAATAAAAACGGCCAAAAACCCACATAAACAAGTATATGGCCATTTTTTAACGGCTAGAATTCCTGGCGACTTATCCGTCGGATAGGTATGTTATCCGGCGAATAGTTCTCAAACGGGTTCAACCAGAGAACAAGTTTTAACGGTTGGAAATCCAAACCGGTTTCCGATTTACAAACCGGTTTCCGTTCGTATACTGGTTTGGATGTGCACGTCTACGTGCGCACACACACACATACACATAATGTTAAGCACAACAAAATAGTAGAAGCAACATAAGGTGCTCGAGGCTACCAAATATTGAATAATGTCAACACAAAAGAGAAGCAGGCACCCAATCTCAAACTAAAACATGAGATGTATATCATACGGTGTCGATTGTCAAACACATGAAACCACAGACCTAGAGGTCACTGTAATTGCGCCAAACTGCTCGGAACTCCTCGCGGAATGTATTCAGACGAGCTTTCAAATTAGGTGTTCTAAAGCTTGCATGCAACACGGTAGCTGACAGGAAAATGGAGTTAGCAATAAACAAAAACACTGATTCATAATATTATTTTATTTGATAGATTTATTTCTGAACAGATTACCAAGAATCCCAACCGTAATTGCCCAGGTCAAAATCAAGAGCCCACAAGAAACAAACCAAAGGATGAAACTCGCTGCATGAAAATCAATAGAAATATATGCATCAACTCTCTCCAGACACTCACTTGAAAATGACAAATATAGTTAGCGTACCAGCAGAGAATAATGACACAAACAACCAACGAGGTCGTCCACAGATATGAACTGATCTTTTAGATGAAGGGCGTCCACGAATAACAGGCCTGCAAGTTAGAGGTAGCTACCTCTATGTAAGAAACATTTCCAGATTCACGTTATGTTTAAAAAAATATTAAGGACGCAAGGAAACTCACGTCAGTGGGGTTCTCATTTTTGCTGCTAAATGTGGAGAAAACCGCCTCACAGTTCTCGTTACCTTTTCACTAAAGGTGCCTGCAAAGCTGTTAAATAGTACTCAGTGAATTTGACTATGGTATTCAAGAAAAGCTACTAGAAATTACAAAGGGAGTGACTTTACAAATTTCCATTACTGCATCAACTGAATCAGCTTAACATATGTGTATGCACAATCCAATGGATATATGTAAATGCATGTGCAAATGTACTTGATCCATGGGCATGAGCATGGGCATGGACATGGGCATGGGAATGGGTAAGGATATGATATGGATATCTACATGATATAATCTATTACATTGGAAAAAGTAAATGAGAATAACGAGTGGTTGATAGGAAGATTGGAGAATAATGGTGATGAAAATCTACCATACGATCTAGTAGGCAGATGTATGAGGGTTTACGAGCCTGCTTATGTAACTATAGCATCAAGATTACGTGATGATGCGTCTGGTTAGTGGTCATCAAGAAATTAAAAAGGAAACACATTATTGAAAATGAGGTGGAAGATGATGTTGGAGTGTCCGGTGATGAAGGGAGAAGGGTTCACGTACGTGTGCTCATAAATTAATTCTATCAAGGAGCCAAGGAGGTGCGTAAAACTTAGGTGACTGTTCAATCGACTTGAAGTGGGGGCTATAGAACTCAACCAATATCCGTTAAGAAAAGCTATACAAAGGAGTGACCTAGCAATTGATTGCACAAGAGGGAATCCAGCAGATACGCTAAGCGGGTCCTCTTAATATAGACAATAATCACTATTCTTAGATCGTATGAACTAAAGGCAGTTAATGATTTTAAATATATTTTTTATAACATGCAGATACAAACAGAAGTATCTAAGACTGACACCACAATTTCTATTTCCAAAATTTGGCGTCTTTTATTTCTATCGGATTAGAGGAATAGAAACAGGGTCAAACTATTCGACTTTAGGTTTGATAGCTGTGAAGTGAATTGGGGTATTTAGTTTAAGGCAAAACAATTCTTGACCGGGGTGAACTAACTTGGCTATAATTTTACCAGTACATCAATCTGTTATTCCAACAAATAGAGTAATGCAAGTAATCCCCTCATTTCCTGATTTTCCATTAGTTTTAATATGCTTAGCTCATTAATTAACACATTGATGGTGTGTTTGGTTAGTTATTAGGAATCACTTAGTCTTAATGTTGAATCAACAGGGCTAGCTCAGTTGGCCACCAAGGTTTTTCTTGTGGGGCCTTGGGGAGGGATGTTTGGCTAGGGGAGGTCTCAATTTCTAGTCCCACCCGGGACTTTTACCCCTTCAGGCGATAAAAAAGGAGGAACAGGAGGGTCTCATGGTTAGCATACAACCCAATTGAATGTCACTGCTACACCTGAACCACTAACATCTAACAAGTTGTTCTAAAAAAAAACTTGGTCTAAATATTTACTGCTAACAGGTTGTGTAGTGTAGTTACATGGACATGGATAGAAGCTTATGCAGACAATTTCAGTGACAAGACAAACCATTGAAGCCTAAGTTGGGGTAAATTTATTCATGGTGGCGATAGTTAAATAAATAGATGATACAGCAACACACACCCTAAGTAAAGTAATCTGGTGTACCTGTCATTTAAGAAAGCTATTGTCAAAGCAGTCAACATGGCAGCAAAGATAGAAAGTGGGCTCCAGAGAAATCCCAATCCTATACTTGAAGAAGAACAACAACATAAATTCAGGATTACAATTCCATGTACCTAAATATATTCCCTTCAAATAAAAAGGGATTTTTTTTTTTTTACCAAGAATGAAGATAATCATGATGAAGTAATTTGTCCGATAGCTGCAAAAATCATAGAAATGTTAAATCTGGAAGCCAAATACACAAGCTTAGATTTTGGGTTTTCTTTACAAAGTTGGGGTTTGTTTTTTAGATTCCATGGAAACTAAAAAATATATCGACAATCAAAAGTAGTTGGTCTGGTTTGGTTTGTTTATTAAAACAAGAACAATTAGTTGTTGTCAAGGATTTAATGACATGGAAAACATATAGTCGCATTAGAGATAAAGATTACACTTGAGGCGACTGGTCCATTTGTTGGATGAAGGAGGAGGGAGAGTGAATCTGGAAAAGAATTCATTCAGAGTACGGGGAGCTGATGACCAATCAACTTCCCGTAGTGCTTCCATCAGATCTTCACTTGTTACACTTCCCCAAGCCATTTTCTTTTTCTTTTCTGCTTCTATTTTCCCCTTAACACCCTAACCCTAAATCAATAATCTATCTGAATCTCTCCGCAGACCGCAGTAAAACCAATCAAACACCCTCACACCTAAATCAAAATCAAAATCAAAGAATATATATATTTTCTTCTCCTCCTTCTCCTTCGAGTACAAACAGACAGGCTGCTTGAGTTACTAGGATTCTAGGAAGAACAGAAAAAACTCATATTTGAGTGATAATTTTGTAAAAGAAAAAAAAAAAACAGGTGTCTGAACACGGGTTCGAACCGGGGACCTCTAGCGTGCGAGACTAGCGTGATACCCGACTACCCCACCCAGACTTTGAATATAATATACCTTTGTGCAGGTATTTACCACCTAGGAACAAGCTATGCTGAGATCCTACTGATTCTTTTAATTTTTATTTTTATTTTTATATACAACGAAGTTGCAGGAACTGATCTAAATTTCTATGCTCAGTTCCAAGGTTAAAGAAAATGATGGGAGATTCGAGTGAAATTAACAGGTTATTATTTCTCTGCTCATTTTGCATCTCTCTCTAATTTTTACTCTTTTCTTGTTAAATTAATTGTTTATCTGGTTTCTTTCTTTTTACAAGTTGTGGATTATTATTGATCATCAAATCAGTATCCATCCCAATACGATGAATTGCTATCAGTTGTTAAAAATTACTAAGACTTTGTTGATGGAAATATCTTTGTATTTATTTTGACTGACTTGTTAATCAGGGAATTTGTAGCTTTCATTTTTTCCTTCTTCTTTTCCTTTTGAGAAAAAGAACCATTTTCAGATCCATTTTCAGTGTAGGAGTTGGATTTCGACTTCAATAGGGGATATAATTAATGAATTTCTATGATCTGGTTTTTCAATATCTCATATAGTTTCTATGTATCAAATCATATAGTTTCAATTCAATAAAGGATAGCAAGCAACAATAACAATAATATATATGACTGATAGAAAGCTATTATTCCATGTCAGTAACAAGAGGAAATTCAAACATGAAATTTCAGACCTTCCGGTACCAAAATATACCTGTTTGGATAATAATATTCAATCAAGATACAATCAAGAGTCAGGAAAAGATAGCAACAGCTTATCTGAAGATGCAAACTCGGTCATGTCTGTATCTAATTATGAGCTGCAGTATCTCAAGATTTCTCCTTATGAACACCAGAATGCTAATGCTAATGCTAATGCTAATGCTACCTCATCTGTTAATTGGAGCTGGAGTGGCACCAGCACCAGTGTCAATTGTTTTGACACAAAAACATCTCCCGCTTATGATTTCTATGACTCTCCAACTTTTGATAACCACGTGAGTGAATTTAGTACCTCAGAATACACCAAGCAATTACAAGATGAATCTTCACTGGAAAATTTATTTTGTTCCACGGGAGTCGTTTCAGATAATTTTGTACTTTCATCTGGAAGATGGAACGTCAACCAAGGTAACCTCATTGCTTTTGTAAATCAAATCTCAAAAATCATTTCAAGCTATCTAACTATCAATTTCATTTTGTTTATGCCAATTTTACCTAGAAATTTGCTCAAGATTTTTAACAATGAGGTGTGTGTAAAATTTCCTCGTTCATAAAACGTATTGATAAATCCAATTTCATACATTTTTGAAAGTTGGGTGTCTTGTCACGTTTTAATTTCTGGCATATTGTTGGCAGGAACTGGGATATAAACGAAACTGGATTTATTTAAGTGTGGCCTTAAATGTTGCTTAATATATACATACACTTTAATGTTGCTCTGATATTTAGGTGACTTTAGTGTAATATTTGGAATACCGCATTATGTATGCATTATTCCTTTGTTCGTCTATGTTTTGCACTTGCCTAGGAACCATTTGGAATCCCTCTATTTGGGTGTTTAGGGGTAAATTGTACATATTGACCTGAACCATGGTACATCTTTCAGGTGTATCATGGTGCTCTAATAGTTGGTTTTGTTTTATGGTTTGTACCAATTTAATTTTATGCCTATGGATGCAGATACTGAGCAAGGAACTGAGCAACTGACCATTGATAAAGAGTTTGAGCAGTACTTTTCTACACTTATGCTATAGATAGTTGATGAAGTATGAATTTGTCGTTATGTACATGATTTACGTCACCTCTGTCATATGTAAAATCTTACAAACAATGACTGGACTCTATGTCGGCCTATGCTTGTTTTTATATTCGAGAGCAAAGAGCTTTTTTGGCCATTATTGAGATCAGTATCCTCTAAAAGAGGTTATGTACACTTTAAGAATCTTCTTTCATGTAGATAGGTTCGTAATTGTTTTCTGAGGATCACCAATGTATTCTTACATATTAATTAATAATAAAAAAATCTGAGTTTGAATAATGAATAATATTTTGGGAAATTAAAAGAAAATACCGGGTATATTGGACCGGGCCGCAAATCTCAATTGCGAGTCGCGGCAATTGCGATTTGCGGCTTGCTTTACCCGATATGTTGGACCGTCACGGTGTACATGACCGGGGGACTTGGATCGCAAAAGGCAAATGCGATTTGCACCTTACTACGTGTGTCCCCGGGTACGTGGCTCCAGGACCGGGACTCTTATAATTTGTATAAATACTGTGGACCTTAAGATAAAATGATCTTCTGCTTGTTTCACAAATTCTCAAATAAATACTTCCACTTTTTGTTCTTTGAAAAATCAAGAAATTACTTTCTGAAATGGTTCATACAAATGAATTATACGCAACAGTTCCTAAGTTGTTTAGCATCGCGCTTCGTCAGGGCACAAGAAGTGTGTATTTTCAAGGTTTATTGACTGTGTAGATGTTAAATGAAATTTCAACAAAATTCTTCGATTACACTTTAGAAAAGTCGGGTTATTGGGCTTCAATTGGGGGGTGTCAATTGGGGGGTGGTACTGCTACTTTAAAAAGCACGATAAAGACCTAGCTATTGGTTTACGTTATCAACGGATGATGTCGAGCAATTGAAGCAGATTACTAACTATGGAAAAATACATAGAGAAATAGAGGTCTATGTTACGCATAATGATTTGACACATCCGTCAAATTATTAGACTATGATGCAGGTACTGATTTCTAAGATTATGACTTGCTCTTCTAGTACAAGACGATTGTTCAATTACTTGTCAATTATTATAATTTGTATTTATCTTTCAATGAATTGGAAAATTGTCAAACTATGTATTTCAATTAAAGTGTTGAATTGTTTATCTAATGTTTTTAACTTCTATCTAATGAAACTTTTTTAGTATATGTTAAATGCGAAAAGGTTAACATCAAGGAAACTTATCATATCAAATAAATCACAAAACATAGATAAGATTGTTAAGTAGTACATAACCATCACATAATTGTAAAAACTATAAGTTTTTGGGCACACACAAACCTAGATCCTAACACTTCACACACCTTTATGAAACATCTTGGATAGAGTGTGGAGAATCCTTTTAACGTTTTCCCATTGGTGAAAAAGAAGATTGTCGTGAAGGTCAACCTCCTCCCGCTTAGTAAGGTTCGGACGGTCACATCATCTTGCAGTAAATTATGTACATATCCCGATTCATTGTCAAAACACTAAACATCCAACCACGGCCCAAAACATATACGGCGAAATCTTTTCTCCTATTCGTATGTCATCAACGTATTCATATCCTTAATAACACGCATATGGTTCTTCATAGTCAATGAAGCTTCGAAGAAACCCTGAAAATTCATCAATTACACCATTAGTACAAAACAGTCAAACCTATTAAATAAAAGTCAAAAGCTATCCATACTAGGCTACACTAGTTAAACCTAGTCATCAATAGTCATAAATAGTCAAAACAGGTGAAAACAAGTCAACAAAAGTCATCAATAGGTCGGGAGACGAGACCTGCTCTTAGAGCAGTTGTATAAAATTCCAAAAAATGTGTTAATCATTAAAAATAAAGTGCCTCATTGTGACAACCCTCGAAAAGCGGTACTTTCCGTGCACTTTAAAATCATGCATTCTTACGCTAGTTCCCTTTAATGAAATCAAACGTGTTCTAAACTGAGATAAGTCTAGCACACGCCCACGTTGCACGTTTTGGTTCACACTACTTTAATGCTTGATGCATTTCGTTTAAGTAATTATTGAGAATTTCACAATATAAATCGGATGATTTCCGATAAACACGAACGTTAGTGATAACTTTTTCCCGAACGGTATAAAACTATTGAATATAATTAGTAGTTAACTACTTATATTGTTATGCCACTTAAACTAATCATTTAGAAGCTTAAACATGTCAAAATAATTCCAAGCAAGCTAGCACATAGCTCTAATTTAACCAAGCAAGCTAGCACATAGCTTTAATTAAATCCAAGCAACCTAGCTAGCATGTCACTTAATTCAAATGCAGATTCCTTTTCTACGTGATCTCACTTCGCAAGCTCCTTTCTCAACCATATGTTTTCTCCTACTTGGTTACTTGCTTAATTTCACACTCACATGTTTACTTGCTTGCTTATAATCCAACGCCACTTGCTCCCTTGATTTGATTGAAAGACTAAGCACCTCCCATCACCACCTCCTCTTGCTTCACATTTAAGAAAGGCATTAAACAAGAGAAAACATTACGTACACACACTTCACAATTTCATTTCAAAAATTCTGCACATTTCTCTCTCTCATTTTCCCTCTCATTTCACCACTTTCACCACCTCCTTCAAGAACAACCACCACAAACCACCACAAACCACCATGAACCACCACCTTTTATACCTCATTTTTCACCTCCTTTCAAGCTCTTGATCATCATTAAGTATTTAAAAAAAAAAGGAGATTTGGGTTGAAGATTTCAAGTTCTCTTCTTTTTACCATTTCATCCTAGAGCATTGTAAGGAAACTCTTCTTGATCTATTCATTTCATTCATTTTAAATACTCACATGCTAGATGTTCACTCCTATGTTAAAATCAACTAATATACACATAAATATGTATTACTAATGACGAAAACTCGTTAAAAGAGAACTAAATAAACACAAAACTCAAAGAAACTTACTGGACATAAACTTTGACTGACTTTGGAAGTAAATAACTCGGTCAAAAATTAACCAAATTTATTGTTTCTGGAGTCTAAAATTAAGTTTAAAGAGTTAGGTTTCCAACCCAAGTGGTCTCATGCAATTTGGACAAGTTTTGATACCCCAAACTGATTTTACAAAAACATGTGTCTAATCTGTCTTTAGGAGACGAGATTTGGTCCTACTTTGAGAGACCATAACTTTTTATCCATAGATCCAAAAGAGATGAATCTTTTTCCTAAAGGTCACATTTTGTCTTAGCTTTAAAAGTAGTATGGGCACGTTTTGTGAAGATGAGTCTAACTTAGTAAACAAATGATTTTCTTAACAACTATCTAGAAAAATAGCTGTTGTACCTTTGCGTACTAATAAATAGTTTTGAACCCCTTATACTTGTTCAAAAATTATGAATCTTACTTTTCTGTAAACCTAAGACATAGAGGAATATATGATAAAAATTTCATAACATAATAAGTCCATTTGACTAGTCAAAACCGTAGCCAAAGAAGGGTCATAAAGGGGCAAAATCTGTTCAAAAATGAAAATAGCACTAACAGTGTTAACTGTGACTTAACAGCACTAACTGCACTAACAGTGGTAACTGCACTAACAGTGGTAACTGCACTAACAGTGTTAACTGTGACTTAACAGCACTAACTGCACTAACAGTGGTAACTGCACTAACAGTAGTAACTGCACTAACAGTGGTAACTACACTAACAGTGTTAACTGTGACTTAACAGCACTAACTGCACTAACAGTGATAACTGTGACTTAACAGCACTAACTGCACTAACAGTGGTAACTGCACTAACAGTGGTAACTGCACTAACAGTGTTAACTGTGACTTAACAGCACTAACTGCACTAACAGTGGTAACTGCACTAACAGTGGTAACTGCACTAACAGTGGTAACTCCACTAACAGTGGTAACTGCACTAACAGCACTAACAGACTTAACAACACTAATAGCACTAACTGTGAGTTAACAACACTAACTTTGGCCTAACAACATTAACGAAAACAACACTAAACTCTGTAAATCCAACAATTTCCAATCTTGAAGAAATAGATAAATGTATTTAAACGTGACGGTTTTGAACAAATGATAATGAAAATTTTTAATCGATTTAAGAATCGCGTTTTCACTAACGATATACATTTTAGGTTTAAAAACCTTAAATGTACACTGTAATAGCAAAGTAATTATGTTTTCGAGAAACATACAAGTATGCATACGAAACTATCAGCAACGAGTCGTACATACGTTTAAATGGCAAGTAATACTCCTACTAGTTGAGTGAACAACTAGCATAGACAGGCCATTAGAGCTGTCTACTTATATAATTGACCTCATGCGTATAGGGCGTTAGGAGGCTATTTCTATTTGGGCAAAAGATACATTTTGAAACGCTAGCACTCTTGCTCACCAGGTGAGTTCGCAGCCCCTCTTTTACTGTTTTTACTGCTTTATAAATTGGGGTGAAAAACATATGAACTGTCTTGTAAAACATGACAATGAATCTTGTGCGACCCTAAGTTAACATGATGTAGTGCATTGAAGTCCTCTTGCTTACACAATATGACCATTAGCTAGATGACGCTAGCCACGTGGATATACGGATAGTACTATCAGGGTGACTACCCGCCATAATTGTTATCGGTTAGTCGCGCTAACTGTCGACGTTGTATCGAAATAAGGATCGTATATCTAGTTTGTTGAGAGGCACAAGCAAGTAATGCGAGTCGTGGATTGGTTATAGACATAGGTGTTGTCACATTAACTCGTATGACCTAGCTAGTCTATGGGGGATCACAGTCATGGCTTTGTTTAAATGAATATGTTATTTATCTTATAATGTTGCAAAGGTTTATGCTTGCAAACAATTGATTTATACAAGTAAAGGTTTAATGATAGAGTCTTAAACCTGTGGATTCACTCAACAATTTTGTTGACGATTTATAAATATGTTTTTCAGGGAATTAGCAGCGATGTAAGATTATGCGTGCATATTTTGGGACCCTTGCTCATCACGATGAATAGGATACCATCCTTTTGATAAATCTTGAAATTATGATTTGTGATTAAAATGTTAATCATATTGTTTTGCTAAACATCTATTGTTTTGTAAACACGACGAACATGTAACCGTGTTATTTAAACTATTTATGGTATTCTAATTATATGTTTGCGATAATCATACGCTTATTGATCATTCTCGTCACGCCCCCGAGCTTCCGCACTTGTTACTCGTGAAACGATTTTATCGGGGTGTGACAGATTGGTATCAGAGCCATTGGTTATAGCGAACTAGGAGTCTTAGAGACCTAGACTATAGCCTTGGACTCGGACATTCATTCATTCATTTCATGCATTTGCATCACCTATACCTTATAGTACGGAAACACTATTATCACTACACGACTGGAGACTACCTCATCCTCGTGATTAACATCGATGAGAATTCGTCTGAACCCAACTGCGATAGCGAAAACCTCACTACACGTCCTTATATGAAAACCTACCGTCCCGCTTTCGAGCAACCTTTGACGATGATTGTAATGAGACATCACCATTATCATCACCACTACCTCCGACGACACGTGACACAATTCCTGAAGTCAATAAGACGTGGAACCTTTCGCCAAAATGGCACACGCACCTAAAATGGGTGAACTTTCCTAACTACGCGCTTACCCGAACGAGGGGAGCCTATACTATAACCGATGAATTGTGAGTATTCTTTCTAAGTATGACTAGCTCGGGTGTTGCATCATCTGACTTTAATTTAACATAGCTTGATCACCTATGTACAATTAAAGAGGAATTGATGCGAGATCGGAAGTAGTTATATGTAGTAAGCGTACAACCTATGATTCACTTAAACTAGGAAATCCCTCAAAGTAATTGATATACCTACACTGGTCGTCATGACCAACTCACACGTTAAGAGCCGTCCTGAGCTACACGCCTACGTCATGATGCTGCAAAACGGTACGACACATCTAGATGGGGCTAGGATATCGACGTACTCCCGTTATTTTATTAGGCCTATGCACGACCGATTATGCCTACTGCATATCGTGCAATGAGAAACTTCGTGTAAATGAGAATAGAAGAACCTCATTCACTCACATTATGTTCTACGTAAAGAACTTAAATACAAATGTTTTCCTACTTAATGTAAGATGCGACGTACTATGACTTGAATTCTGCGTCCTTGTGTTGGCATGAATCATTATATATCCTTACCGCTCCCTTACCTCGTGTACTAACACCTAAATCATGCCACCCACCAAGACGCCATAATGCCATATACAACCAAAGAAACTCAGAATTCACAAACGCCGAGGCCATTGAGGGAAACGACTGACATGGTCAACAAAGTAACAAACAGTAGAGGACCAAGAAGGCCTGCGTTAAAATCACTTCAAGAACAAAGGGTACAAGAGAAATACACAAAGTGTGTATAGTGTCGAAGACACCCCAAGGACATGTGTAATCATTAGTGTATCTATAAACAAATGGGGCCATAAAACTAAGTTTTACAGAAAGAACCCTCCCATTCAAGGAGATGATAGACGACAGAACGCTATATGTTTTCGAGTGTGGGAACCCGAACCACTACCGGAACAATTGCCCGAAAATCAACAACAAGGATAATAGCAACGCCAATGACAATGGCACCACTCACCCCAGTGATTTTATTCAAAGGGTAGCACGATAGGACTACTTAGTGACAAGACGTTTAGTCATTAAAACTTTTTGTGCGAGGAAAACCTGTTCTACTTTGCAACGTGTATTTAAAATTATTTTCCACCTACCATTACAACTTGGATTCAAGGAAACCTTATGATACTTGCTGTATTTAAATCAAGTAGAAAATATCGGTTCAATTTGACAACTTATTTTTACAACGTTTTGTTTACTCGCTCAACGTTTTGGAGTGTTATGTGCTCAAAATCTTTATGATCGAATATCTTGTCACTACTATTAATAGGATGTTCTATCATAGGAAATGAAAAGCCTAGCTGTAAACGGTTACCGATCCGATGACGATCTGATCCACGAAGAACAAATTCAGTACGAATACCTTGACGAGATAGTTGCTCCAATAGAAGAAGAAGAAGTCGAGGATCAAAACGAGGATCAAAACGGCGGGATAATCCCTGTAGACGAGTATGAAAGATTGAGAGATCAAGCTACAGAATTGGATGCCCGAGTTTGGGAAATCGGAATGAAGTGCAAAACCTATGAACTACAACGGAGAATTGCAAAAAGGCCTATTCTCGTTCAAATCAAGGATAGGATTTGTTTCTGGAAGAAGCTGGTGACTAATCTGAAACGAAAAGTTAAGCCTTGGATCAAAAAGAAGTGTCGACAATCCACCGAGGACACTATGACCTACACTACGTCTCTACGTTATAGCGACATGCTAGAGGCACGCTATTACCCACATGATCTTAATTTAGAATAGATTAGAAGTAGAAGGTATTTCGGATACATATAAATATATACGTAAGAAGATATATTGAGGCGTTGATGAGGAGTAGACCTTAATCAATTTTGTAACAAACGTCTCAAACTTTTGTACGGTGCTTGATGCGTTCTTATATATAAGTTTTATTTTGGCCTACCGAACCTAGATCACCTTTAGAGATCGAATCTCGTAAATTAGACACCAAGTGCACCATAGCATTAACTAATGGAAAACAAGCCGAATCAAGAGAAGTTATATCAAGGTGTACCTTAAACTCTTGAGGGACATCCTTTCGAAATTATTTATTTCGTGTCAAACTAGGAAGTTTTGATATCATAATCGAAATGGATTGGCTATCCAATAATCATGCTGAAATCCCATGTTACGAGAAGGATGTACGAATCCCATTACCATCTGGTGAAACACTAATAAATCCTACGAGAAAAGAAGAGGAGTGCTCTAAAAATAGTTACTTGCATGAAAGCTAGCAAGTACCTTCGAAAAAGTTATCAAACATTTTGGCGCACTTTGTGGAAAAGAAACCCGAAGGGCTACACATATACGACATACCCATAACACGAGATCACCTAGAAGCGTTTCCTGAAGATGTTCCAGGACTACCACCCCCGAGACAAGTCGAATTCCATATTGATCTAGTACCTGGAGCCGCACCGATTGCGCGCTCGCCATACCGACTTGCTCCATCAGAAATGCAAGGACTATCTACACAACTACAAGAATTTCTAGACTTACGATTCATCCGATCGAGCTTTTCACCCTGAGAAACTCCGGTCTTGTTCGTGAAGAAGAAGGATGGATCCATGGGTATATGTATCGACTACCGAGATCTAAAGAAAGTCACTATCAAAAACCAATACCTGTTACCGCGCATTGACGATTTATTTGATCAACTTCAAGGTTCTAGCTTTTATTCAAAAATCGATCTACGTTCTGGTTATCACCAATTGAAAGTTTGAGAAGAAGATGTACCAAAAACCGCGTTTAGAACTCGTTATGGTCATTACGAATTCTTAGTCATGCCTTTCGGACTGACAAACGCGCCAGCTGTGTTCATGGATCTTATGAACAGAGTCTGCAAACCCTATCTCGACAAATTCGTCATCGTATTCATTGATGATATCCTTATATACTCTCAAACGAAAGAAGATCACAAACAACACCTGAAGTTAATCCTCGAACTACTGGAGAAAGAGAAGTTATATGCAAAGTTCTCTAAGTGCGAATTTTGGATGCGAGAAGTTCACTTCCTTGGCCATGTAATAAACGAAAAAGGAATCCATGTGGACCCATCTAAAATCGAGGCAATCAAAAACTGGGAAGCGCCGAAAACCCCAACTGAAGTACGTCAATTTCTTGGTCTAGCTGGCTATTACCGTCGATTCATCGAAAACTTTTCCAAAATAGCCCAGCCTCTTACCTCGTTAACTCAGAAAGATAAAAAGTTTGATTGGGGCGAGAAACAAGAAGCCGCTTTCCAATTGTTGAAACAAAAGCTTTGTCCCGCGCCTATCCTATCGTTACCTGAAGGAGTGGACAACTTTGTTGTCTACTGTGATGCTTCACACCAAGGACTAGGCTGCGTGTTAATGCAAAACGAAAAAGTTATCGCTTATGCTTCTCGTCAACTAAAAATCCACGAAAAGAATTACACTACTCACGACCTAGAATTGGGAGCAGTTGTGTTCGCGCTAAAAATCTGGAGACATTATCTATACGGTACCAAGAGTACAATTTACACCGACCACAAGAGTCTCCAACACATCTTCGACCAAAAAGAACTCAACATGAGACAGCGACGTTGGGTCGAATTACTTAACGATTACGACTGTGAAATCAAGTATCACCCGGGCAAGGCTAACGTGGTAGCTGACGCTCTGAGTCGTAAGGAAAGAGTTAAGCCTCGTAGAGTACGTGCATTGGAGATGACCATTCACACAAATCTCAATACACGAATTCGCGATGCACAAAAACTAGCTCTCACTGGCGAACGTCTTGAAGAAGAATCTCTGAGGGGAATGGAGAAGCAACTTGAAACCAAAGAGGATGATACATTATATTACATGAACCGAATTTGGGTACCATGTGTTGAGGAATTGTGCAAGTTAATATTGGACGAAGCTCATAAGTCCAACTACTCAATACACCCAGGAGCTGACAAAATGTACCAAGATATCAAAGGATATTATTGGTGGCCGAACATGAAAAGAGAGATCGCCACTTATGTTAGCAAGTGTCTGACGTGTTCAAAAGTCAAAGCCGAATATCAAAAGTCGTCAGGACTTCTACAACAACCTGAAATGCCACAGTGGAAATGGGAACAAATAACAATGGACTTCATTACTAAGCTGCCAAAAACATCAACTGGAGCTGACACGATATGGGTCATTGTTGATCGTTTGACAAAATCAGCCCATTTCCTAGCAATCAAGGAAACCGATAAAATGGATAAGCTAACTAGAGTCTACCTGAAAGAAGTAGTCTCTAGACACGGCGTACCTATATCCATTATCTCGGATAGAGATAGCCGATTTACCTCTCACTTCTGGCAATCACTACAAAAGGCATTGGGTACTCGTCTTGATATGAGTACTGCCTACCATCCTCAAACCGATGGCCAGAGTGAGCGAACAATTCAAACGCTTGAAGATTTATTACGAGCATGTGTGATTGACTTTGGAGGAAATTGGGATGCACATTTACCCCTAGCCGAGTTCTCCTACAACAATAGTTATCACACCAGCATTGGAATGGCACCATTTGAAGCGTTGTATGGACGCAAGTGCCGATCACCACTCTGCTGGGCAGAGTTGGGTGACAAACAAATTTCTGGTCCAGAGATTGTCCAGGAGACAACGGACAAGATATCTCAAGTTCTTAATCGATTAAAAGCTGCCCGAGACCGACAGAAAAGTTACGCTGACAACCGCCGTAAGCCTTTGGAATTTCAAGTAGGTGACAAAGTCCTACTCAAAGTATCGCCCTGGAAAGGGGTAGCTCGTTTCGGGAAACGAGGGAAGCTAAATCCTAGGTACATAGGACCTTTTGAAATCCTTGCGAGGATTGGTCCTGTGGCTTATAAACTCAAACTGCCTCAAGAATTGAGCAGTATCCACGACACCTTCCATGTATGTAATCTAAAGAAGTGTCTTTCCGACGAATCCTTAATCATCCCTCCTGATGAAGTCTACGTTGATAACAAACTCAACTTTGTGGAGGAACCTATCGAAGTACCGGACGGGAGAGTCCAAAAGCTCCGACGCAGTCGGATTAAACTAGTAAAAGTTCGTTGGAACTCAAAACGCGGCCCAGAGTTTACTTGGGAGCATGAAGATGAAATGCGGAAGAAGTACCCACACCTTTTTGATAAAGCACCAGTTGCTCGTGACACTACTTAAATTTCGGGACGAAATTTCTTTAACGAGGGGAGAATGTGACAACCCTCGAAAAGCGGTACTTTCCGTGCACTTTAAAATCATGCATTCTTACGCTAGTTCCCTTTAATGAAATCAAACGTGTTCTAAACTGAGATAAGTCTAGCACACGCCCACGTTGCACGTTTTGGTTCACACTACTTTAATGCTTGATGCATTTCGTTTAAGTAATTATTGAGAATTTCACAATATAAATCGGATGATTTCCGATAAACACGAACGTTAGTGATAACTTTTTCCCGAACGGTATAAAACTATTGAATATAATTAGTAGTTAACTACTTATATTGTTATGCCACTTAAACTAATCATTTAGAAGCTTAAACATGTCAAAATAATTCCAAGCAAGCTAGCACATAGCTCTAATTTAACCAAGCAAGCTAGCACATAGCTTTAATTAAATCCAAGCAACCTAGCTAGCATGTCACTTAATTCAAATGCAGATTCCTTTTCTACGTGATCTCACTTCGCAAGCTCCTTTCTCAACCATATGTTTTCTCCTACTTGGTTACTTGCTTAATTTCACACTCACATGTTTACTTGCTTGCTTATAATCCAACGCCACTTGCTCCCTTGATTTGATTGAAAGACTAAGCACCTCCCATCACCACCTCCTCTTGCTTCACATTTAAGAAAGGCATTAAACAAGAGAAAACATTACGTACACACACTTCACAATTTCATTTCAAAAATTCTGCACATTTCTCTCTCTCATTTTCCCTCTCATTTCACCACTTTCACCACCTCCTTCAAGAACAACCACCACAAACCACCACAAACCACCATGAACCACCACCTTTTATACCTCATTTTTCACCTCCTTTCAAGCTTTTGATCATCATTAAGTATTTAAAAAAAAAAGGAGATTTGGGTTGAAGATTTCAAGTTCTCTTCTTTTTACCATTTCATCCTAGAGCATTGTAAGGAAACTCTTCTTGATCTATTCATTTCATTCATTTTAAATACTCACATGCTAGATGTTCACTCCTATGTTAAAATCAACTAATATACACATAAATATGTATTACTAATGACGAAAACTCGTTAAAAGAGAACTAAATAAACACAAAACTCAAAGAAACTTACTGGACATAAACTTTGACTGACTTTGGAAGTAAATAACTCGGTCAAAAATTAACCAAATTTATTGTTTCTGGAGTCTAAAATTAAGTTTAAAGAGTTAGGTTTCCAACCCAAGTGGTCTCATGCAATTTGGACAAGTTTTGATACCCCAAACTGATTTTACAAAAACATGTGTCTAATCTGTCTTTAGGAGACGAGATTTGGTCCTACTTTGAGAGACCATAACTTTTTATCCATAGATCCAAAAGAGATGAATCTTTTTCCTAAAGGTCACATTTTGTCTTAGCTTTAAAAGTAGTATGGGCACGTTTTGTGAAGATGAGTCTAACTTAGTAAACAAATGATTTTCTTAACAACTATCTAGAAAAATAGCTGTTGTACCTTTGCGTACTAATAAATAGTTTTGAACCCCTTATACTTGTTCAAAAATTATGAATCTTACTTTTCTGTAAACCTAAGACATAGAGGAATATATGATAAAAATTTCATAACATAATAAGTCCATTTGACTAGTCAAAACCGTAGCCAAAGAAGGGTCATAAAGGGGCAAAATCTGTTCAAAAATGAAAATAGCACTAACAGTGTTAACTGTGACTTAACAGCACTAACTGCACTAACAGTGGTAACTGCACTAACAGTGGTAACTGCACTAACAGTGTTAACTGTGACTTAACAGCACTAACTGCACTAACAGTGGTAACTGCACTAACAGTAGTAACTGCACTAACAGTGGTAACTACACTAACAGTGTTAACTGTGACTTAACAGCACTAACTGCACTAACAGTGATAACTGTGACTTAACAGCACTAACTGCACTAACAGTGGTAACTGCACTAACAGTGGTAACTGCACTAACAGTGTTAACTGTGACTTAACAGCACTAACTGCACTAACAGTGGTAACTGCACTAACAGTGGTAACTGCACTAACAGTGGTAACTCCACTAACAGTGGTAACTGCACTAACAGCACTAACAGACTTAACAACACTAACAGCACTAACTGTGAGTTAACAACACTAACTTTGGCCTAACAACATTAACGAAAACAACACTAAACTCTGTAAATCCAACAATTTCCAATCTTGAACAAATAGATAAATGTATTTAAACGTGACGGTTTTGAACAAATGATAATGAAAATTTTTAATCGATTTAAGAATCGCGTTTTCACTAACGATATACATTTTAGGTTTAAAAACCTTAAATGTACACTGTAATAGCAAAGTAATTATGTTTTCGAGAAACATACAAGTATGCATACGAAACTATCAGCAACGAGTCGTACATACGTTTAAATGGCAAGTAATACTCCTACTAGTTGAGTGAACAACTAGCATAGACAGGCCATTAGAGCTGTCTACTTATATAATTGACCTCATGCGTATAGGGCGTTAGGAGGCTATTTCTATTTGGGCAAAAGATACATTTTGAAACGCTAGCACTCTTGCTCACCAGGTGAGTTCGCAGCCCCTCTTTTACTGTTTTTACTGCTTTATAAATTGGGGTGAAAAACATATGAACTGTCTTGTAAAACATGACAATGAATCTTGTGCGACCCTAAGTTAACATGATGTAGTGCATTGAAGTCCTCTTGCTTACACAATATGACCATTAGCTAGATGACGCTAGCCACGTGGATATACGGATAGTACTATCAGGGTGACTACCCGCCATAATTGTTATCGGTTAGTCGCGCTAACTGTCGACGTTGTATCGAAATAAGGATCGTATATCTAGTTTGTTGAGAGGCACAAGCAAGTAATGCGAGTCGTGGATTGGTTATAGACATAGGTGTTGTCACATTAACTCGTATGACCTAGCTAGTCTATGGGGGATCACAGTCATGGCTTTGTTTAAATGAATATGTTATTTATCTTATAATGTTGCAAAGGTTTATGCTTGCAAACAATTGATTTATACAAGTAAAGGTTTAATGATAGAGTCTTAAACCTGTGGATTCACTCAACAATTTTGTTGACGATTTATAAATATGTTTTTCAGGGAATTAGCAGCGATGTAAGATTATGCATGCATATTTTGGGACCCTTGCTCATCACGATGAATAGGATACCATCCTTTTGATAAATCTTGAAATTATGATTTGTGATTAAAATGTTAATCATATTGTTTTGCTAAACATCTATTGTTTTGTAAACACGACGAACATGTAACCGTGTTATTTAAACTATTTATGGTATTCTAATTATATGTTTGCGATAATCATACGCTTATTGATCATTCTCGTCACGCCCCCGAGCTTCCGCACTTGTTACTCGTGAAACGATTTTATCGGGGTGTGACACTCATAAACAAATATATTAGGGAAATTAAAAAAACACTACTCTTTTTTTCAACTATAAAAAAATTTGCCCTCAAACATTTTTATCTATTTTTCCTCACTGGACCGCAAATCGCAATTGCGACTTGCGGCAATTGCGAAATGCAGCTTGCGTTACCGAGAAAAATGACCCCGTGCCCGAGAATTGCAAGCGACAAGCGTTATTTACGGCAGGGTACAGTCTTGATTATTTTGGCCGAATCAAACCGGGTTTGTCTAACCGATGGCTTATAAATAAAAAAACATTATTTTGAATTTAACTCAAACCGCCATCACCTGCAACCGGCCCTCGGCCCATCACAAAAAGCAAACCACAAGGTTTCAAAAAGCAAAACGCAAATCGAACTTTTATCGTGTTTTTTCCTTTGAAATTTAAGCTTAACAATGGCTAGTTATGAGGTACAAACACATTTAAACTTCGATTTTAGTTATAATTTTGAAATTTAGCAGTGGCATTTTATCGAATACTAGGTGTGCATTTTTATTTTTTTGCATTAAATAGTTTGTACATAATGTACTACAGAGACGGTCACGATGTGACCATCTGAACCTTACCAAGCCTCGGGAGGAAGTTGACGAGTTGTGGTTTAGACTCACACCCCATTATGCGATACAGTTTGGGTGTCAAGAGTTTTGTTTGGTGACCGGTTTACGGTTTGGTGCCAAAGGATTATATTCCGATGGAGTTTCTGACAAATTCTCTGGCCACTCCAATATGTGCCGCTAGTGAGGTTTGAACCTAAGACCTCTTTTAAAAATACGATAATGTTAACCACTAAGCTATCTTGGTAACAAATAAACTTATTTGTACTAATGTCACTTAAACTTATTTGGTCCATTTTGACTATATATATAGTCAAACTTTGACTGCACATATGACTATTCAATGGTCAACTAAACATTCAAAGTTTCCTTTGGTTTACACTTTACATAATTAAATGACGCGTACCTTTTCATTTTTGGAGTGTTACAATTATAAGACAACCTATAATTATATTTGTGTATGGCTCTCTGAAGGTCGAAGGCTCAATTGGTTGTTAGAGATTCAATTAAAAGGAGGGTATACAAGTTACAAACATGCATTTTTCTCCTATCGACAATGAAAACGGGTTGGGGGTATATTGGTGAGTGTTTTTATTTTGGCATATTAATAAAAAAATAACTCTTAATATTCAAAAACAACCAAATATGTAGTTTTAATGTGTTGATTCAACGCAAATCTGTTCGGCCTTTAGGATCTTGTAGGTTAAGTGGGATTTTCATGGCTGTTGTTGGGGCCGTATTGCACTCCTCTTCCATTTTGGAGGATGGTGGTTACTGGTTAGCAGTATTCTTCTTCTTTGTAGAAAAAAAAGAAAGAAAAACTATTCAAATGCAATTAAAATTAGCCGATTACATAAAATAGGTAAAAATCATTTTATGTTGATGAGGGATAATTCATGAAACAAAATTTTACTTCTATGCATTTTGAGGAGCCAGGAATGCAAAAATGATGAAAGCACAAGGACCATTTATGCAATTAACTCTTCCCTTCAGGGTAGTCGATTTATAAAACTTAGAAAATAAGCAAATTTAGAAAATTTGTCATTTGTCACCGTTATAGTACTTGAAACATGTATCACTTTTATATAGTTAGCGCGCACGCACATAAAAATAATAACATAAAAAAATTCATAATCGTCCACATGTCAATTTGTTTTCACCCTTGTAAAACCAAAAAATTAAAAAAAATTAAACAATACTAGTTTCTACCCATCACCCTTCGCAAGTTTTGCAAGGGCGATAAAGTAATCTCCTTGAAAGAGACGACAATTTACATTAAAAACTAGACTTATGGCTGGTCGTCGAAACAAGTCAATTTATGAATAGAAGCTGAAAAGTGGTAAAACCGTCAACATACATACGACATAATTACCAAAATGGCTTCCAAGGGATTGTATCTTACTTGTGAACTTCATATATACAAATTGTACCATCCTTTTGAAAACCTCACAATTAATGTTGTTTATTGTATCTCTGCAAGAACTAAAACAAACTGTCACATACATCTTTCCCTCATCCCAATCCAACTCAAGAAAAAGCCAAGAAGTTAGCACTTTTGTTCAGCCTATCATTAGTCGATCCAGTAACTAAATGTATCCTCTCAAAAAACCATAATATCATTAACCAGTTGAAGTTGAAAGTGTGTGATCATATATTGTTCGGAACCGAAGACCAGATCCTATGTAGCTTGACACAGGGCAAATCCAACAAAGGATATTTGGACCCAACACCTATAATAAGTATTGTAACAAATAACACGCTTTGAAAAAAAAAATTGTAAATAAGATGACAATAAGGAAAAAAGGATAATGCTGAATATACTCACTGTAATCAAATTTTCATATACCCCAAGATCATAAGGATGAGAGTACACATTCCCGCCTTGTTCTGCAAGCAACATTGCCCTCACGCCTTCATAATACTGCATGCAAACAGGTTACAGTCAAATCATCATTTAAGATAAAACGGAGAAAAAAATGGTTAATTTAAAATCAAAGACCAAAATGAACCTCTATTGTGGTTTTGTTTTGTATGGTAAGATAGACATGCCACCCCAAAAAGACACTTAGAGCCATGCTTAATGGAATTAGCAACAACCCAGATATGATCTGCAAAAGAAAACTGATTAAGAAGCTGTAGTCGAACGTACACGTTAAGACAAGAAGAGGAAAAAGAAGAATGAAAACATACGTATACAGTTCTGAATGATTCCTCAGTTTGATGAGTATCAACTGTTAAACTACCTATAAGTAAAATCTGCATATCCAACGAATAACAATTTAAACGATCGATCAGATAGCTTCAAAGGGAAAAGATCAAATAGGAAAGAAGGCAAAAAGAATAGAAGATACCAGAGAGTATATGCATGCTAGGAGAGCATATACAACAAATACAAAGAAGACCTTATAGTTTGCATGACCCACGCAATTGTTCATCCACACACAATGGTGATCCTTCAATTAAAGTACAGAGGCAACAACTTAATTATTTATTCATTTAGATTATCCAAGACTTTCATTTTTTTTTCTCGATAAAGAGATTATCCAAGACTTGAGGAAAACAGAAGCAGGCATACCATTCTTAAAACACAACGTTTACATATACGACAATGATGGGAACGAGGTGGTTTGTATATGGAACATTTCTTGCAGTATCGCAAGTCCCCACCCTGCAAAACAAACATACAAATATTTCGACCTACAAAGTTAGACATGCATACTTTCCAATAGAATAAGTAATTTCCCAACATTTGGAAACAACAAGGATGCATGTACTATTACTGGTAAACTTGAGCTTGTTGGTTTTATTGTAATGATATTATTGGAAATTATTTGGAGATAACCTACGTTTTTAAGGAATAAATGTATGGTTAATAACCTAATAGGAAACAATTAACTGAATCGAATTTAATTAGTCAATTAATTAAATGTGTAACGAATGATCAATTACATATTTAACTACTAATTTAGATACAAGAACATAACCTAAGGACTTAAAATCCCATGGAAATATTGTTTTTTGTAGTTGTTATACATATATAAACACACACACATGATCGTAGAAGGAGCATGGAGTAGTCAGCTAAAGTTATATGAATCCACTGGTCAATGGTAGGCCTCTTTTACAATGACTTCTTATAACATAACTGGACTTTGAGTTACGCAAATCCATTTTTATTAGTTGCACATCCAGTCCAATCAAGCAAGTTGTCCTGATAATCATTACTATGATAGACTACCACATCATTTTACATTGGGACATTTCCCTAACTGGACTTCGAGTTAATCAAAACCATTGACTTCATCTCTTCAATTCATTGTCCTTTAGCATCACTTATCACAACGTTTAGCTTAAAGCATTTTGTCATTTATGTAACAATCCGTTCCACCTGGCTAACAGATAAGAAGTTTGATCTCCTTATAAGCCTTAGTTGTGGGCTTCCAATAACTTCGACCATAATTTTAACTTGATCCCAAAGTTATTTCCCCAACCCATAACTTTTAGGGTTGTGAATCTGGTTGTGTAGAAAGTGAGAGTGTTTGACGATTGTATCAAATTAACAATCCATCCCACATGTGTAGAAGATGAGAAGTTTGTTGAACTTATAAGACTTGATAGTTGTGGGCTTCTAAAATTTAACCATTGTTTTAAGTAATTCCAAAGCTATTGGCCCAACCTATAACTTAGGAGGTCTTGAGGTATTACAATTTACTTCTTCATCTACATAATGCTTCTCAAGCAACTACAAGAATTAGCCAATATAGGCAATATGTAAGGGTTTATATATAGATCTTTAATTCAAATGTGGAAAGAATAAGGACTTAAGGAAAAAATAAAGGACTAAATGTTTCCAACAATTTCAGGAACCAAGATTTCAACAATTTCACAAAGAGCAAACTGTAAGAAAAGGTACTCAATTTTATGCCAACTTCTATTTAAGGTCCAATAGTTCTTTTTTCAATTTAAGGTACTCACCTTGGTTTAAAAAGGCTTTAGGTGCTAAGGCGAGAGCCACGTAAATAAAACGCATATAATACATAAAATAGTTTTAAGTTGACTGCAGGTCTAAAAAAAGTCAACAAAAGTCAAGGCGTTCAAGGAGCTAGGCACCAAGGCGAGAGCCTAGGCGCCGCCTTGAGGGCGCCTTACGTCGTATAATCGCCTAGAGTAAATTTGAGCACCAACCCTAGCAACTTAAGGCGCCTAGCGCCTAGGCGTGCTTTTTTAAACCAAGGTACTTGCATTTCAATTCGTCATCAAAAGTAGGTCTTTCGACTTTTTAATCATATCACCAACACGTGAACTTTAAAAATTACATCTTATGGTTAATGAAACTACTAAAGCTTGATGTTAATACAAAAAATGAAACTATATTTATAAATAATTGATGATTGGATCACTATTTTTTTGAATTTGAAAGTTTAAAACAAAACCCCACTACTACTTTTAACTTTAACTTCTACCTTACAACTGAATAATTTTCAAAGTTATATGAGGAATATCGATCAATTACCGTACATGCCATTTGTATGTAAGAAATTCATCAAAAAATGTAGTTGGTGACCGACTAATGGCTTAACAAGTCAAAAGTCCATAGTTTGACTATAACTTGTTGTAAGTACCTTAAATTTAGAAAAGGAAAAAAAAAAAAAAAAGTGGTATCGTACCTTAAATAGATATTGATGTAAAGTTGAGTAAATTTTTTTGTATTTTGCCCATTCAAAAAAAGGCATAACTTGTTAATCAAAGTTCTAACTATTTATAGTACTTCCACTATTAAAAAACAGAATTTTCCTAATACAATTAGAATACAAACACCAGCCACAACAATTATATTACACTTAATATATTAAAATTAGAGTAAATTACAAAAATGGTCCCTGTGTTATATCACTTTTTTCAGTTTCAGTCTCTGGTCACGTTTTTTGCATTTTCAGGCTGTAGAAGACATGTTTTGTTAGACAATCAGGCAAGGCATCCTATACGAGAGTGATATAATGAATCGAACACTACCAATAGTTACTTGATCTAGGATATTGTATCAAGTATCATATAAAATCCTAATATTAAGGACTTTTCTCCTCCACTATTCCGAAAGCCAACTTTACCAAGCTTAGCCTTTTAATAAAATAAGCTTGAAATGAAAAAAAATGTTTGAATATATGTTGGGACATATCATATACCAACCGATCCAAGTTATAAACTCTACATCTATCTCTCAATCACATATTCCCAAATTAAGTTTCGACATTTATTAACTAAATCTTTCCTTGACCCCCTAAGAGTTTAATGAGTATTTATATTAGAAAGTTAATTTTCTTACCAAGAAGAAACGATAAATAAATACCTACCTGTAATTATAGTGATCAACACTATGTAAGCATGAATAAAAATGAAGTTTATGCTAACAATAAATCCTGATAATTAATCTTTACAACAAAGTCAGCTATATGCAAGTATCTTTTAAAATCAGATCCACGGACTATACTTTTTATATGTTAATATAAACTTGTAATTGTCAAATAAATAGGGTTCCATCTCATGGTTGAAATAAATCAAGTTTAAGATCGGCAGACAATAGTACAGCACCAAAGACAAAAAGGTACTAGAAAATATCTCTTAAAAAGCATTCCCAATTCTTCCTTCCAAGAATATTTATACCATCACTATATTTAGAGCTTATGCTGCTATATATAGTCGGTAAAATAATTGAGCAAATCAAATTGAATATTTAGAAATCTACCATCCACAACTTTTCTAATCAACTACTAAGTTACATCAGCATCATGCCATACACCATTGGGAGGAGAGGGTTTTCAATATGATATATTTATTACTCTAAAAAAGAACATATAAAATTGCATCATCCTTTCATCCCATGTAAGTTAGAGATATCAATATGTGAGATTGTGGGCTATAGTCAGCCTCTCACATGCTAATCTAATCACATATCTCTGTACTCCAAATGTAGCCTACCACTCTGGTTTCATAAAAAATGTATTGTAAATACCTTAATAAGGTCTGGTAAGAGAAAGTATATCTTGATACAGTTCACATAGAAGTACTAAGCTTGAGGATGGTGCATGGAACAAAATTCTTCATCTCTTACAAAATTAATACGACAAAGAAGTGAAGAACTAGAGTAGCTCAACCTAAAAAGATGGCGATGACTACCCAAAAAGCAACGAGTAGTTAGCAAGTTACATGCAACCCACTTTTTCTTCGCCCTAGAGATTAATGTGAAAGTTCTAAAAGGACATTTGGATTGATTTACACATCTATATCGAGAAAATAAACTATAGTTTTAGGTAATGTTTTGCAAGCTGTTATACTGGTAACCAAATGAAAAAAGAAAGAAAGTAGAATTCAGTTGTTTATAAACTATTACATAAAGGAAAAGAAAAGATGGAAACAACTTAGTGAGGGTTGAGATATTGACTTGTTGGAGCTTGGATTTAAGGAGCCACACCCTATCAAATCAAATCAAATGCGTACTAAAAGAGACTCAGTTACTAGAGTAAAATTGATTGGCATCCCATAACAATTGACACATTGCAAACTTAAACTGGAAGTTGATTACTAGTAACATAAACTAAAAGATTTAAAGTATAATAATACTAAGAAAAGTAACAAGTAGAACAATATTTGGCATTACCATAGCATCGAATTAAAATCAAAATCCCACCAACAGGATATCATAAAAGCAAATGGATCAAATTACCTATTACCTACTTACATTTATAGGAAGATTTAACACTTATCTAAAGTTTATAAAAATATAAATTATTATCTGTAAATAAAAATATCAGAGTTAAGAATTCCAGTAAGGGAAAATCAAGCTGTGCAGCAGTTAAGCAACTAAGTTAGGTGCTGTGAACCTAAAAAGAAGGACTGAATGTGTATATTTCAAAAAGGATCTGCGGAACAAGAACTGAAATAACATAGAAGAAAAATCTATATCACCTTTCGTTTAATCTCATGAATTGGGTGATCCGAATCCTCAATGTCTGGTGCAAATGACGGTGGGACCTGACCAGGGTCAGTAAACATAGCAACGACATAACTGTAGATACCCATCACGGCAATCACAGTGAAAACAACGCCGTTCATGATACCGGGAGACGAACGGACACCGAACCATTTATTCAAAAATACCAAAACAGTAGAAAAGTATATGTAAACGATGGTTACTGACACCACAATCACGTGCGCCGATGCTTTTCCCCTGGCCATTTTTGTTTTTTCAATTCGGACGATTGACAAGATTGGGGGTAGGTTGATCGGAATGTTAAGAGAGTTGGTATGTAGGGATAGTGTTGCGGAGGCACCGGCGTATACGTTTACGACGGCGTCCCCGGCGACTGGCCAGGCGTCTAGTAGGTAGGTGGTCTATTATTTCTATTCCTATCGGTCGGGTCTGGTTTGGCTTCCACGCTCCGGCTGACGGACAGATTTGTTATAATATTTAATAATAAAATAAATAAAGATATAATTGCATAAATGATCCTCGTCGTTTAGTCTTTTTCGCATTCCCCGTCTTTAAATATTGGCTTAAACTGAACTACCTAAATTGTTACATTTTTATTTTTTGTGTTTATGTTTATTATATTGGCTTAAACTGTTGTTTGATTTGTTCTTGTGAACTTCTAGAGATAGATTTAATCCCTCCTTCAAGTAAGATTACTAGATATTCACCAATAAATGTTACATATAATGAATATTATTTAGAAAATATTGTTCATTGAAATATTCGTGAACAAATATTTAGGCTAAAATTCACTACTTCTTTCATTCCTTCAAAAATTTCACTTTCCTCTACATCATTTCCCTTATTAACATAATATAAAATTTATATGGATGGTGTGAGCTTCTCTTTAGATCCGATATACTTCGTCGAGGGTTTGTGTGTGATAACGAATAAAAAGTCACGTTTTTACATACTTTATTCTATCAATATTAATTAAACTAATGACATTTTAACGTAAATATTACATTTATTCGTGTTATTTTGTTAATTAGGAAATTATGAAGGCAACGCAAGAAGAATCAACTACAACGGATGAGTAACGAAGATTTTAGAGCCAAAACAAGAAAATAAGCTACGATCCCGCCCACAAGACTCAATGATCCCGCACAAACGGTCACACCCGGTTGTATAAAACTGAGTGTGCCAACTGATACGGTTGGGTACGAGCCTTATACGGCCCAACACCAACCGTAAAGGGCTGGTTCGACCCGTATATGCATAAATCTTGCATCTTTATACGGTTTGTGCAATATGCATGTGTTTTCGCAAAGTCAAAGACGGTTTGACTTAATCAAATATGGTCTCCAGTAAACTTCTATATATATTAAACCTCACCAACAACCAAACCATCGAACTTTTATCAAATTTTCTTCAACACATTCAATATAGGTTATTTCTTTCTTGCTCAATCTAGTTTCTCTTTTTAGTTTAATTATTAATCAACATTAGATTAATAATTAATAGAGAGTAATTATGATTAAGTTTGTAGGGTTAGAATAGTGGAAGTAAGCTTGTATTCATGAATATTCGGTGTACACTCTAAGCCAAGAATTCAAGTATTCGTTAATAATATTATGCTCTAATTTTTCGGGTAATATATTCTCCTTATACTTGCATTATTATTATTATTATTATTATTATTATTATTATTATTATTATTATTCATAATTGCCTTGTAGGTGACTTGTTTGTTGCTATGATTTGCGAGTATTTTATTATTGTGATTGTTAGAATGTAAATAATTAGAAGTAGGATGATGATTAATTATTCTTTTACAATTATTTAAACTGGAATTATTAAACTTTGTTTTGACTTAACTTTTATAATTTTAAACCTAGTTTACGCATTACCCTTTCCGGTTATTCACGTGACTAACCTCAATATTAAAAATTGATCAAGTCTAATTGAGGATGGTAGTTATATGTGTAAAACTCATGATAGGATTAAGAAACTCTGAGAAAACTGTTGATCTTGAGTACACATGTACATTTAATTAGTTTGGTCAAGTTTGTGATGATGATGATGTTGTAATATATATGGCATTAATTGGCATTGGCATTGGCATTTCCTGATTAAAACGATGTCGCTTTATATCGGTCGCGAGACTTCCAAGGTATGCTATGTTATCTATATCCATTAACTGCACTATAAGCGCGAGCGCTATTTCAACTAACTAATTAAATTACTATCTTCCTTTTGTTTTTGTGATGATGATATGTTTCTTTTTTCTTTTTCCTTTGTATGATAATTTGAAAAGTTATGGAAAAGAGTACGTGCAGAAACTGCCAGTAAAGTCAATCTTTTTGCGGACAACTGCAAGTATATTCTAGGCGGTTTAATTTTCTAGGTTCAATCTCCTTTTTACTTTTCATCAATTAATTGTATTCATAATTAAACATGGTAACCAATAGTCTTATTTTAGTCATAACTTCCAAAAGGTGGTGAATTCCTTTTGTTCCCAAGATGATTGATTTTATTGGTTCCATTCAATTCCTTGTGCGCGCAATATATTCATGGGGTGGCAGCTGGAGGAGCTCACTATCTTCATCGCCCAGGGCCAAATCTCCAGAACACTGGCTTCTTTCTACTGCCTATATGCCATATATGCAACCTTTAATTTACTCTCGATTAATACTTCAATTAATAACACCTCCAAACACGCCTCAATCACTTATATATATGTATATATATTAAGACATCTGAATGCACATCACTATCATTATCACTAATGCATGTACAGTACGCATTCATAAATTTATGAGCATGGATGGTGTTGTTGTTTAGGAGCTTGGACAGGAGAAACCATATGTTAGCGAGACCATTTTAACTTTTGTCTTTCTATCTTTTGTCTTGGTGAGTATATATATACATATCCATATTAAATTTAATTATTTGTCTTCTTGATTTGTCTAGTGACTTTTATTTATTTTAGTAATAATAATACTTTTCTAAAATTTCTGCTTATATCTTGCCTCCCATCTTCTGCATGCATCACTAATCATGTACAGTGGACGTTCCATCCTTTTATATTCAATTCAAGACCAAAAAGATCTACACAGTGCTAATATGGTGCAGCCGTGCAGGGTCCTCGCATTACACCGTTGATGTGATTGTCGCCTGGTACATGTGATGCTTTCATCATAAATTATAGTTGTCTTAATTAAGCATGCCTATGCCTATAATAATATACATACTAGTTCTGAGTAGCTAACAAATATAAACATTACAGAGGCTGAGAAGTCCAGCAAATGGGAAAGTAATGAAGACAGAAACAATGTACATGGTGACGTGCTGGACAGGGTATAGGACCTCAATAATTTTCTTCCATTTAGAATTGGCTTCGGTTTTTTTATTGTATTCATTTTGAGGGAAGAGTGCTGTTGCTGGCCTCTCCTTCCATTCGTTGTATTATTAAGTTTTATATTCATTTTGCATTTAATTTTGGAGATTATCATCAGAATTAAGTTTATAAAATGTCAAGTGTATATGATGATTCTCTAGCTTTAGTGGTGTAAACACAAGTTGCTTAAATGTTTGTTTATTCATTGGTTTATTACAAGCCTCAGTTCATATATACATATATATATATATATATATAAACAATTTTTACAGATCAAACAATAACAACAAGATTTCACCGAAACTTTCTTATAATAATTGCACACGAACTTAACCAGGTTTAACCCAAAAACAAGACCAAACAAAACCTTACCACATCAAAACACTCAATGATCCATTACCAATAGATAATGATCATTCACTCAAACTAAACAAGAATTAAAAAGAAAACCTGTTCAGAATATTACAAGCCGTAGCCAACAACCCTAATTCTCTATTTTATTTTATTTACATAACTAACTAAAAGAATAAAATAAAACCCTTTATATATTTACAAGAATACAACATATGCAGAATACTCCCTTGGACTTCTTATCTTCAAACACCTGCCACAAAACTTAAAGAACAAATATAACAAACTTTTACCTTTTACCTTTTACCACAGATTTCAATATTTGAATGACTGCTTTATTATCAATGTATACTTTTGTAGAAATAAGATTTCCAACTTGAAAATCGCTTAGCAATTTTAACAATCAAATAATTTCACAAGACACAGAGGCTAAGGCTAAGGCTAAGGCTCTATATTCTGCTTCAACAAATGATCTGGAAATAGTAGCCTGTTTCTTGCTTTTCCAAGAAACCAAAGAACCATCTAAAAACTACAAGTTTTAGTAAAAGCGTTTCACGTGTCCCTTTGGCACTTATGCATATAGAAGAATGCTTTTCGGGCAGTGTTATTAAACCCGAGTCAGACCGGCTGGTTCGACCGGTCTAACCGGGACCTGGACCATACGCCGGCTTGACTATACTCGGCTCAACCCCACATTTTGACTCGAAGCGAACCAACCGGTGAACCGGTCGAAGCGGGTTGACCCGGTGACCTAGACCGGTTTTAACCCTTTTTTTTCCGACCAAAATTGCGTAGTTCAACCTCCAAATTAGTACGTCAACAATTGTTAGGTTGGAATTACTTGTGTGTTTGGCTTGAAATATATAGGAGATTATAGTAGGTTATGGTTTGTGTTACCACCAATGTGGGAGAACTTCAATATTAAAGGAAAAGAAAACACTATAAAAATGTCTACCCCATGTTCAAACTTGATTGCCAATTGATCTATCCATGACTTTGTGATAGTTTTGTATTTATTAATATTTATTACTAGTTTGTAAATGATTATTATAATTTTTGTAATAGTTCTTTTAGTGATTATTTTGACAATTCTACAATAAGTTAAGAGCCATCATATATTTCATATAAAATATCACAATTAATAATCGTAATTTTAAAAGTTTGAGCGTATAAGTTCAAGTAGAAAGTCGAAAAAGTCTAAAATAATAAAAAAAAGTCAAAAAAAGTCAACGACCGGTCTAACCAAACGGTCCGACCGGACCCAAAGGCTCGGCCGGGTCAATGGTTGACTCGGGTTTCAAAACATTGCTTTCGGGCTATGTAATGCCTCAGCCACCTTTCAAAAGTGTATGATTTCCATCTATCAAGATAAGATTGAGACTTTTATGGAAGTCTTTATGGATGATTTTTCAGTTTTTGGAAATTCATTTGAGTCTTGCTTGTCTAACTTAGACAAGATGCTTGAAAAATGCGAGAAGGCACATTTGGTTTTCAATTGAGAAAAGTGTCATTTTATGGTCAAATTAAGAGGGAATCGTATTGGGACACAAAGTGTCTAGAGTGGGTATTGAGGTTGACAAGTTTAAGTAAAAGCGTTGGACCACAAGCAAAGCACAGAGGTTGTATACCCAACAAGAATGTCCATGAAATTTTTCAGGCTCAACAGTCCGAAATGCATTCCCATCTCCAGTCCCAATTTTAGTCCCAAGCTGAGTATATGGCTTCTATAAATGCCGCATTGAGACAGGTGAATATATCACTTCCACAGCATCCTCGCTTTTAACCCGCTCACTTCCAGGCCATTTTGAACAACAACAAGAAGAAGAAGACGATGACGAGGATGAGGATGAGTAAGTTGGTTTGTGCCATTATGTTGTCAGTTTGAACATTTGTATTTGGATTTTGAACATCTGATCGAATTGTTTGTTTGTTGGAACAATATTGCGTTTGAAATGGTTGTTTAATTACTTGCGTATTTGCGTTATGAATTGAAAAGTGCGGAAATTTGTTATGAATTGTGTCTAAAACAAGTTCAATCTCATGCGACGAAACACAGTGTAAAACATGAGAATAACGCAAAAAAAGAAAAAACATGCCAAATTTGTAGTGGACTTTAGTTACGACATGTTGCCTTAATCACCCATTAGCGACAAAAATTGACCATAACTTGCAGGTGCCTTTAGCAACGATATGTTGTCTCAAATTACTTTTAGAGACGACATTTGACTATAACTTGCAGGTCTCTTTAGCAATGACACATTCGGCGCTAAAGATTTTATAAATATTTAAATTAATAAAAAAAATTAAATATAAAAGCTATTTAGCGACAACGCATGTCATAATCAAAGTTATTTAACTTTGATTTATATACTCTTTGTCAAGAAATTAAGTGTGGGACCTGGCAGTCATCGTTAAAATCGTTGTAGTTGATCAATACATACGGGCCTGTAGTGACAAACAATTTGCGACAAACCGTCGTCACAAAAAGTCTTTTAACGACGAGTTTTTGAGCTTTTTCGATGGCATTTCATCGTCGCAAAATCCGATTAATCCGGTAGTGAAGTCAAAGCAGTTTCATGTTAACGTTTGAACATTGCAATTAATTCCAACTCAATCAAATACTTTCGCTCTCTTTTAATATGTATGTATCTATATTAATATAACTATGGGGCGTAAATTATAAAGTAAAGTATACTACATGTTTGTTATTTCCTACTATAGTATGATAAATGAAATTATTAATAATATTATATGAACCCATTATAATTATAATGTTTATGATAAAGTAGATTGTAGCAGTTCAACACACGGTTTGACTTTCGTGTTCAAAATATATACCAATAAAAATGTTTTGGGAATATTACATATATTTCCTTCTCAATTTCTTGAGATCGTTTGCTTATGGAATAAGTTTCAGGTGTAAAAACATTGGTAAGCAAGGCCGGGCTAGTAAAATGACATTTTGCCGACCTATGTACGTAACCAACATGTACGAATACTTAAAGATGCATATATAATATTTGTTTATCACGTGCATATATAATATTTGTTATGTGAAATGAGCGAGCGAGTTGGTTTGAATAATTGGGTTAAATGAGTTTGAGTCATAATGGGTGTGGGTCATAAAAGATGCAGGACACAATGGGTACAGGTCACAACGGACTCGTGTCAAAAAGAGCTTACATAAATGAAAATTTATATGACTTAATTTTTAATTTTGATTTGAATTTGTTAGGTTATGTATCTCAATTAACTAAAAATAAAATTAAAAATAAAATAACGAATCAATATTTATTTTAATTACTTGCGTTTGTTGTTGTTAAATATTTTATTATTATTACTAAAGTAGCATGGTAGTAGTATAGTGTATGATTCACTGTTTGGAAGAATTAAATTTTAGTTTAATCCACGCATTCGTCCTTGGTACCCAAAACAGGAAAGATAGAGGTCTAGTATGTCACATTCAAAAATTAGGAGATGTCCATTACAACTCAATTTTCATACAAAATAGTCATTAAACCTCATCTTTAGAGGTTTGGGCTAAAATTGTCAGCTCTATTTGTTACCAATTGTGCATATTACTTCTTCATCTTTAATAGAAGTATATATAAATATATATTTGGTCCATCTATACGTAAGGGACAAATTAATTGGTCCTTGAATGTAGGGGTGTTCAAAATTTGGTTTGAAACTGTTTAATCGAAAAATCGAACCGAATAAAAACCGGTGCAAAACCAAATCGAATTTAAAAAACGATTTTCGTATCGATCAAAACCGAAACCGAATTATGAATTCGGTTTTCGTTTTGAAAAATTTTGAATTCGGTCTAATCGAAAACCAAATTCAAATTAGTATATAAATATATTATATATAAATATGTATTAAATTACTAAATAAATAGTAATTAAAATTAGGATTTGTGAACACATTTGGGCCGCCATCTATACACGCAAAGACGCATACGAAATCTGGGTTTCTCAAAATCACGCATACACGCACTAACGCACAAAATCACAGATTGATCAGGTTTGTTTGCATTTTAAATTCCACTTATTAATGCTTAAATGTATGTAATTTGTATGGTGTAATATTACATATTTTGAGTTTTGTTTGCTAATGGTTTTTTTGGTTAAATTATGAAATTTTATGATTTTTCGGTTTCAAGCCGATTTTAACCGAATTCGAATTCGGTTTTCGGTTCAGTTCTCAAATCTGAATTCGACTTTCGGTTCGGTTTTCGGTTTTGCTCAAGAAATTTCAAAACTGAACCGATTACACTAATAAAACTGAAAACCTAACCGATAAACACACCTACTTGAATGCAAAGACAGATTGCGAGACCCAACCGTGATGAAGATATACATATATGTATCAATCCGCAGTTAAACACACATGTTAAAAATCGTAGAAGTACACAAACAAAAATCATATTCTTCTTCGTTTGTGCATGTCTATCCTATTTTCGGAAAGATCCATATCAAATTAAATATAATAAAAATTTTGATTTATAAAACCTAATAGCTATTGAGGTAGCTGTATATGAGTTACGCTCAACTAGAATTATATTATTTAGTTATTTTGATTAAAGTTAAAGAAGAAAGTTCATTAAAGTATGGAAATTTTTGAAAGTATGAAAGTACAAATCTCAACCGTTGATCTTGATCAAAATAACAAAACTCCCACATTCTTAAAAATTAAATATCTCAAAAACCGTTAGTCAAAAAATTATAAAAATTGCACCATAAAAATCAGCATTTTCTCCTCTTCGATTTAAGATCCCACAAGGTATACTTTCAACGAAATTTTTTTTTTTTTCATTTTTTGGTGGGTTTTGAAAATTTGTAACACATGTGTTATAAACAAATAACACATGTGTTACGGGCGACTAACACATGTGATAGCATCGACTATCGATTTGTAACACATGTGATAGTCGTTGATAACACATGTGATAACCGCGGGTAACACTTTGTTAATCCATCATAACACATGTGTTAACCCACAAAAAGTTAAAAAAAAAAAAATTCGTCGAAAGTATGCCTTGTGAGATCTTAAATCGAAGAGGAAAAAACGCTAATTTTTATGGTACAATTTTTATAATTTTTTGACTAACGGTTTTTGAGATATTTAATTTTAAAAAAAGTGAGGGAAAATAAGTTTTTGCCACGTGATGTATTCCTATTAGTACTTTCATACTTTCAAAAAGACTCATACTTTAATGATATCACCTCTAAAGTTAAATTATATATGTATGTGTATATATATTTACTTTATGCAACTAAAAATATTTATGGTAACTTTTTTAAAGTTGAGCGTGTGGATTTAAGAGCAGGAGGAAAATTCTTTAATTATTCAGTCATTTGCAGGCAGATAAAGAGGAAAGCTCAAACGTATATTGTGTGCGTATTTATACATAATTAAAAATAAAATAATAATACAATATAAACACGCAGGCTGCCGTCTAGAAAAAAAAAAAAAAAAACAGTCTGGACGACGACTTGTTTGCTATTAATGTTGCACTAGGAAAATCATGACTATTTTTTCAGTCCATAAAGTAGCGGTAGTGATATCAACTACTAGAAATTTGATTGATGTCAACAGAAAGTGTATTATATAGCATAACTAGAGGAGATCGATCGATGAGGAAGGTTCAACAATAGCATCGTTAAGTTGATTATTATATATATATATATATTTATATTAAAATTAAAATTATAAAAAAGTAGTCATTCAAAATTCAACTTATAGATTGTTCACGCAATCTCTTGAATTTTCTTCTCGATCTATACCCACTACGGATGGAACTCAAACTTCTTTACATTATAAAATAATACATTTTAGGCACCAGGTTTCTCTATATATTGACCTTAATAATACAACCAACTCATTACATACAGATCTTTCTATATCTCATACATACATACTTGATAGATACATAAGATAGATAGATAGATAGATCGATAATACTGTAATATTGTTGTTGTTCGATCCTCAATGGCACCTAGTTTGGTGTTTGCAGTTGGGTTAATTATGCTAGCTTTTCTTTCTTCGACAGCCTCTGCTGATATTGTGGAGACTTCATTTCATGTAACAAATTTCTCTAATTAATTATGTTCAACTGATTCATGATTCTTACTGTACGTTAGTTTTATTTAATTATATTGGATAAAAAAAATTAATGTACGCATGATCCAATTGATTTTGACATCCTTAATTAATTTTTCAGGTAAAGAATCTAACGGTGAATCGATTATGTCAAAATCAAGTGATCACTGCCGTGAATGGAACCCTTCCGGGGCCAACTTTAAGGGTTAAGGAGGGTGACACCGTTATTGTTCATGTATTTAACAAATCTCCATACAACCTTACAATTCATTGGTACGTACGTATGTATATATGTATTTTCTTTTTAATAATTAATTGAAGTAAGCTAGATGTTATATATTCTAGGTAATTGATTGTATATAATATATATATATATATATAATGCATGCAGGCATGGTGTGTTTCAAAGGTTAAGTCAATGGGCGGATGGTCCTGAGTTCATTACTCAATGCCCAATCCGTCCCGGAGGTAACTATACATATAGGTTCAATCTGACAGGACAAGTTGGCACCCTTTGGTGGCATTCACACGTTCAATGGCTGCGAGCGACTGTTTATGGTGCTCTTGTCATCCACCCACGAGATGGCCAAAAGTACCCTTTTGTTAAACCTTACCGTGAAGATACAATTATGTTAGGTGAATGGTGGAATGCTAACCCTATTGATGTTGAGAATGCTGCACTTGCAACCGGAGCTGCACCTGTTAACTCTGATGCTTATACCATCAACGGTTGGCCTGGGGATTTGTTTAACTCTTGCCGTTCAATTTCAAATAGTAAGTAATTATATTCATTTGATAGTATATTATTTTATTATATAGAAAAGTTTGCTAATAACATGTTTGTTTTGATGAAAAAAATAGACACATACAGGCTAAACGTTGTGCCAGGAAAAACATATCTGTTGAGAATAATCAACGCAGCTCTCAATGCTCAATTCTTCTTCAAGATAGCCAACCACAACTTGACTGTTGTTGGGGCGGATGCAGCATACACCAACCCATACCAAACTGAGGTGGTCCTCATCGGTCCAGGTCAAACAACTGACGTGCTTTTGACCGCAAACCAGGCACCAGGATTGTACTACATGGCTGCTCATCCCTACGCTAGTGCAGCTGGTGTTTCATTCAATGGAAACACCACTACCGCAATCCTTGCTTACCAGAACGCCACACAAACAGCAATACCAATTCTTCCAGTCCTACCTGCTTTTAACGACACACCAACAGCCTTTAAGTTCTCAAGCAATCTAACTGCACTTGTGACTAGCCCCTTCTGGTCACCGGTTCCAAAAACGGTAGATGAAGACATGCTTATAACCATGGGGCTTGGGTTATCAGCTTGTGGTTCTAACCAAACTTGTAGTGGGATTTTCGGTCAAAGGTTCTCTGCGAGCATGAACAATCATTCATTCGTTTTACCATCAACAATTTCTGTATTGGAAGCATTTTTTAAAAATGTTAGTGGGGTTTACACAAATGATTTCCCGAATCAACCCCCGTTGGTATTCGATTACACCAATGTTAACAACAGTTTCAATCAGGGTCTTTTAATGACACCAAAGTCAACAAGCGTCAAGAAACTCAAGTTTAATTCGACCGTTCAGGTGGTGTTTCAAAACACAGCATTGATTGGTGTTGAAAATCACCCGATGCATTTGCATGGATTCAATTTTTACGTGTTGGCTCAAGGATTTGGAAACTATAATGCCACAACAGATTCTAAAAACTTTAATTTGGTCAACCCACAAGAACGAAACACGCTTGGGGTTCCCGTCGGAGGTTGGGCTGTCATCAGATTCCGAGCAGATAATCCAGGTACACACATGCATACATCCATACATAATACCTCTTTGAGTCTTCTAATTATTAAACATACATATTGACTTTTTGTAAATAAAACTACTATTCACTCGATACTTCAATGACCATTTCTTAACCTTATCTGGTCGTATAATAATAGTTTTTTCTTACACACATCTTGGTGGAAATAATCACGAGTTTTCTTATTAATTAATTGTTATTATTATTTTAAATAGTGCGTGATAATCATTTATTTAATTCGAGAAGGAAAAAAAAACTGACTTTCGTATATATAAATAACTAGCAGAATATTCATGCAATGTAGCGAAAAAAATTTATTAGTTTCACGTTAGTTCGATATGTAGTATTATGTTTTATGAAATATTTTAAAACTAAAAAACTATATGATAATACATGAGTAATACTGTTTTTTTAGTGTAAAATCACTTTCTAACAAATTTTCAAAAAAATAAAAATTGCAATAAGATAATCAAAAATTAGAAATATCACAATATGTCATCGTAAACTCGATGGTCGCGAGTTTCGAGTGCCGGATTTCAAGTTCTTAATTGACAGCTTGCGAGTTGTGGAGTTGTTTGTTGAGTGAGGTTTAAGTTTCACTATATTTTTATTTTGGTTTGTCTTTTTGTATTTTGATATTAAACATTATGTACATTAAATGATAATCCTAAAAAGCATCTCAAATGCATCATCTTTATATATAATTAAAAGTGGATACCATGAAGAAATCTTAGCCCTTCATTGTTTTCCACCCTTTATGATCTAACGATCTTAATTTCTTTCACATAATAATACATTTGACCCCTTAAATATTTGATATATTTATTTTAATTAAAAAATTAAACTAAATATTTTATTAATTTATAAAAATTAAAGAGTCTATAAATTATATAAGAAAATCGGCCATAATATTTTATTCATTTTATTAAAATCAAATTTGTCCTGTATCATAGCAGGTTTATAAACTACATAAAGAAATCGACCAAATAAAAATTAAATTTGACCCTTATAAAACAATGGACTAATCAACATTTTTTTTCTTCGTATAATTACACTTTCGCACCTTAAATATCTAATTTATTTGTTTAAATTAAAAAAGTTGGTCACAATTAAAAAAAATGACTAAATATTTTATTAATTTATAAAAGTTAAATTCGTCGCGCCTTATTGCGGGTCTATAAACTATATAAAAAAATCAACCAAATAATAATTAAATTCGACCCGCGTTATCGCGGGTTTATAACCTAGTATAATAGTATATAGATATAGAGAAGTTTAAGTTAAAATAAAAATATCATATATTAATTAGGCTCTAAATTAAAATTAAATGTTATATATTAATTAGTTTATAGTTTAATAATATTTGTATTAATGAGAACTTAATAATTAGAGATATGTTAGTTATTTCAATGAATTTAAAAAAATTCTTAATAATTATATGAATAAAATAATTATTTATATTTTTAAAAAATCAATTTAAATATATATATATATAATAGTATAGATAATAAAAAATTTAAATGAAAATTATGGATGATGGAACAGGTGTCTGGTTTATCCACTGTCATTTGGATGTACATTTGCCATGGGGTTTGGCCACCGCTTTCTTGGTAGAGAACGGAGGTACACCGGAATCAACGCTGCCGCCACCACCTGCTGACTTTCCTAAGTGCACCTAGAATCAATCGATATACATACCCAACAAGGTTATGATCAAGCTCAATTCTTCATAAACACGCGAATCAAGGATATCATTCATTACATACATTGTGGATATATATATCACGTACATACTTGTATTTATACATGATCAATATTTCATATTTTTTATACCTTGTATTATTAATAAGTTTGTATGTTCATTATCTTTATAACTCATTCGTTTAATAAATAATAGTAATTTTGATCTGTACAATATACGAGTTTTGATAACTTGACACTCGACTCTAATAAAATGTCAATACGCATATTATAATTGATTTAACTTTTATATTTTCTCATTGTTAGTTCTGAAATGTATCAATTTCTCTTAATTGAATGACATGTTTAATCATCTTGAATTTTGAGTTATTTCCCTTTTCAATTTTCATATATATTCCAATCCTTAAAGAGATATTTTAAATATTTAATATAGTTGATTGTTAAATAATACTTGTTAGAATATGTTTATCTACTTAGTCTATTTAAAGAATATATTAATTAACAATCATGTATCACGTGAAATTGAACTTTTATATATAAAAAATAATTACAAAATAGTTAATCAATTTACTAAATTATATTAATTAGCCATCAGATTTTACATAAAATTAAACTTTTGTATATAAAAAATAATTACAAAATATTTAATCTATTTACTAGATTATATTACTTAGCCAACATTTATTACATAAACTTAAATATACAATCTGAGCAACATCGTTTGATTCAAGTATACAATCAACACTATAATTTTTAGATATTCAAATGAGTAATTATCAACAAACTTGTTACTATCGTTTACTATTGTCAACTACAATCGACTTGTAATTTGAAATCTCAAATTTGAACTCGCATCTCAACTCGTAAGAGTCACGATTTTTAAAATTATAATTATAAAATAAAATATATAGTAGACATTTAAAATAGACTTATATAGAAGTTATAATTTTGATAAATTAACATAAAAAGCAATGTTATCAATAGAAAGAGTAAAATAAATACACGAAAAAATGCAAAATGAAAAGTCTAGCTGACACGAAACATCTTTCACATCTTTCGGGTAAATAAAATTAAAATAGGAAAAGAAAACTATTTCCTTTCCATCTTTTCAACCTCTTTATTTCTTTTGGGATCTTCTTCGAAGTCAACTATATCACCTCAAATTACCCGAAAATTATTGATACGTTACATTATTTTCTCAAAATTTAAAGGGGGAGCCATAACCCCTCTATGCTCCTATAAAGATCCGATATAAATTGAGTAATGAAAATTGTAATTTTAAGTAATCATTAGTTATAATTTTTAAAGAGAATTTATATCTTATGTGATTTTTGTAACTCGTCAGATCAAGTTATTGTTTTAGATCCCGTGACAAAACAGGCCGAGTTCATTTAGCTGTTGATTGTAACTTTGAAACAACGTTAAAAAGGTATTAAAAGGGGATTAGCTGAATATGGGTTGGTTTAAATTGATCTATTAGTATTTATTTTTCTTAAATGAAACAATTTATGTTTGACATTCTTAATAGCTTTAGAATTTTAGAACTTAGAAAAATGAATTAACTAATCATATAATAATTATAGTCATGTTGAATATGTTGATACCAAAAATAGTCAATTAAGTTAACTGTCAGAACTTTCTAAAAAAATATTGAACTGTTACTTTTTGACTTTCATTAACTAAAGATGGTATTATTTTACTTTTCAATTATTTTAATTGAGCCTAAATTATGTAGTATTACACACATACATCTTCTATAATACCATCAAAATATTAATATAATTATGACTAAATATACCTAAGATAGGAGATATCCTAAACTTAAAAGAAATTTAATAATTCTAATAAGAGATACAAACTAATTGGGTATAATTGTGATCATATTCGTGAGAATCCCAACACTTGAAAAAGATTGTCTTGAAATATGATCATGTATGTTTTAAATATTTCACTCTTTAACACCATAGAAAATTATATTATTATGAATTAACTTTTAAAACTGTTATTGATGGAAAATACTTTAAGATACATATATAAAGATCTACCTTAGTCGTACTGAATAGTGTTGACAGTTGAAATTCAGAATTTTGCTGCATGAAGCTTGAAAGTCTCTATTTTCTTTTTTGTTGAACCAACTAATATCAACTTCGAACTCGTTAAGAGTTTTAACATTCTATCAAACACATTGATAAATAGTTGGTAAGATTGCTACCTTTACTCGATAACACCGTTAGAATATACAAACATTCGAAGAAAAAAAATCACATTTCAATAAATTAAGAATCAAAATAATATTGTATAAGGGTTGAGTTCAAATGAGAATGAGAATTTTAGTGAGAATGGAGGAATGAATCCTAGCCATCTATTTGCCAAAACTCAACTTTTCCCTCCACATTTTTAAAAATTAAATATCTCAAAATCAACTTGTCAAAAAATTATGAAAATTACACTGTAAAAATCAGCATTTTTTTTCTCTATTATTAGACATCTCAAATGATATACTTTCGAGGAACTTTTGTTTTGTTTTGGTGGGTGTTGAAAGTTGGTAACACATGTGATAGTCAATAGTGACACATGTGTTACCAGCGACTATCACATGTGTCACCAGTTTTCAAAACCCATCAAAAATTGAATAAAAAAAGTTTGTCGAAAGTATACCTTCTAAGATGTCTAATCGAAGACAAAAAGACGCCCATTTTTATAGTGCAATTTTTATAATATTTTGACTAACTGTTTGTGAGATATAAATTTTTAAAAATGCAAGGGTTTTATTATCTTGATGAAAATGGATGGTTGAGATTGATTCCTCTATTCTCACCAAAATTCTCATTCTCATTTGAACTTAAATTTATAGTACAAATATACATATTTAATATAAAAATTTCCAATTCAAACACATGGACAACACCAATTCTCGCAGAAAAGAATTTTGGGTTTGTATGTGTGCTTCTTATCACAATCAATCTGGGATAAAGTCACCAAATCCATTTTAATAAGAATTTTGAATCGTAAAAAAGAATAGATTTTAGATAATTGGTTATTGTATTGTATTTCAATTAAAAGGAGATGGTAAGATAAGGAATGCTTAACTCTCTTTTCTAAAATTTCGTTTATATTGGTAACCGATTACAAAACTACAAAAATAAAAGAACAAACTTTTTATCTCATTTACTACTAATAACTAAAAGGATTACTTCAGTTAAGAAATTAAAGAATTAAATTGTAGTCTCATTTTGTGGAATTGAACTAATTGCTACAATGTATAATAAAACTCAATAATCATCAATTTATTTATGATTCCATTAATTATATCAAGAATTAACTTAATAATTATCAATTTATTTATGAGCCATTAATTATACCAGGAATTCAACAATTATAGTATTGTAGATAGATATTAATTAATATATTGCTAATCAGTCATATATTCATTGATTTATATATTTTTAATTAATCAACATATTAATTAGTTCAATATATATTATGCCTTGTATTATTAATAAGTTTGTACGTCCATTACCTGTATAAGTCATTCTTTTAATAAATACTAGTAAAAAAAGCCCGTGCGATACACGGGTCTTGTGTAATTCAATCCTTGAATAATTCATGTTATGATAATTATTTGTATTACTAATTAATATATTATACAATGAGGAATAGAAAGTAGTTAATTAATCACAGGTCTTTATATTAATACCATTGTTAAGATAAGATATTAAGCATTCAAGAGTGATAACATATAATTGTTTCTAGGACCAAAGCCCATAATATACCAAAGATCATAAATTGTGTTCTCACACACTCAAAAAGCGAAGTACATATTTGATATGACCCAAAAGTACATTTTTGTTGTTGCCATCACCACGATATTACATCAATGGCGACCATCTTCAAATATCTCTGTATGTCTAAGTGAAAGCTCATTAGTTGTCATGTATAAAAGAATATAAAAAATATATATTTCAGTACATAAATGTCATGACAGTGTCTATTTATCAATGATTAATAATTGTATCCCTTTTAAACACGTGAAGAATTTTATATAACGTTGAATTTGAGTTTAAACCCATGAGATCTCTCCCATATTGAAAGGAAACTATCGCTTTATATGGATGTTTTATGTAAATGACTCATCTGTTCATCACATATATAAAACTTATTTAATATGAGTGTAAGAAAACTATTTGATCCCAATTTAATTTAAAGACATGTATGTGAAAAATCATCACCATGTGAGAGTATCAAAGTTCACAACAAAATTAAAACAATAATTACAATAAAAAATATCATGTATGATAAAGTAGTTCTCATGAAATAATTAAGTTAATAATAAACTCTATAACCAAAAAAGAAACGGTCATATATTTAACAAATACAAATAGTTCTCCTATGTAGTGTGCACACTTTATTATAAAGTATTAAAAAAAAAGACATGAACGACCTACATAGACACATTGAGTACATCAAAAAAATATTGTATCAAGAAAATGATAAGAAAAGTAATCAATTACTAACATGAAAATTGTCACGACCGAGTTGCAAATACATATTGAGTATGTTAAATAAAAAATATAGTATGAAAAAATTAAAAAAATATTAATTAATATACAACATGGTTTAACTATAAAATTGCATACCTTTGCTGTATCATCTGTCGTAGATCATCACCGACATAGATAAGTCTCTAAATCTTTTTTCAATCAATTAAATATGAGAGATTTAAATCAAAGGGAAACCAAAAGAGAAATATTTATATGTACTAATAATTAATGAAATCATTGCCATTATTAATTATAGAACCTTAAAAGTTTTCTTACCATTTGTGTCAACATAAGAATAAAAAATAATAATATTCTTATTGATACATATAGATTTATAGATTATTCACCACTACAAATATTAAAATCTATCATATTATTATATTGACTATTTATATTACATACTATTAACTTATTTAAACATAGTTGTATATAATTATATGTCAAATTTCAAAAAGATAAATAAAAAATTATAGTGTTATTGTAGATAGATACACATGATTATAGTATTAATAATATATTATTCTATTGATATTACACATTATAACACTTAACATACGAAGATATAAATATATTAATATGGCTAAGAAATTAATATAAGGATTAACTCCACACTGATTACCCGTTACCATTATTTATTATTATAAAACTTTATTGATATTGTAGTTCTAGATTCATTCATCATTATTAATTATTATGGTTACAACGATCTATATTTATCTATAATATTATAATAATTATTATATTATTATAACCGTTTAAAAGAGTATATTAGTTTTATTCATAACCAAGAACTCAATATTTGTAGGATTTATTTATCATTATCATCATTAAATATAATTGTTTAAATGAGTATTATTTTAATGTTATTCATAACCAAGAACTCAATATTTGTATTATTCATTCATTCATTTATCATTGTCATTATTAAATATCATAGTTATAATGACATATCTATATCTATGATATCACATAATTATATTTAAAAGAGTATTTATTACTAATATTTATTGTTTAAGAACTTAAAAATTATAGAATAACTGATATTAATTAATATATTGTTAATCAACCTTATATTCATTGATTTATATATTGTTAATCAACAACTTTCAGTTTGTTAAAGATAATATATTCATGGTGTATTAGTACTTCTTGACCAAGTAATGAGCTGAAACTTTCAAATATATGCCACCTTTTAATAAACATAATTAATTAATTATGTCGATTGATATGTAATGAAAAAATTGTAAGGAAAGACGAGCGGGTCCTGTAATCGAGCTCGAACAACACCAGGCAACCGCAAGAAACAACGCTCATACATGACCTCCACTATGTTTCTAGTATCCGTGTAATCTCTGCCGACGAGGCAATTGGAAATCCGAGCCGTTATGACAACTGGCTCGTTAGATGGATTGACCTCCAGGATGAGACTGAGAGAAATTCGGTGCCATTTCTAAGGCATCAGTGATGGTGGCAAGAAGAAGAAGAAGTTATCCAATAAGCAGGTGGCAGAAATGAACCTTTAAAGCTTCATGACCCAACCCAACACAGGTGGGCAATACGTAGTTCCCTGTAAATAGTGTGTTAGTTTGTACCTCAACTTTGTTTTTCATGAGTGCTTTATTTTTTACTAAGGTTTTTTTGTCAATTTTTTCAGCTGAGGTGGAGGAGGAAGAGGAGGTGGTGACCCTCTCTCGCAAACAACAAGTTGTGGGGGAGGAGGGTTGTACTACTGCAACAAAGACAACAGCGGAGCGTACCTGTGAACCAGATCCAGAAGCAGTTAATAACCAGGTTAATCAAGACTCAGTCATAAATGAAGAAACTATTATTATTTGCTCTCAGCCTTCTGGTTGGGAGCGTTTCTACACTGACACTAGAGCTTCGGTCTTCAACCCGCAGTGGAACTTCAAGAAGATAATTTGGCTACAGATTGCCAATCGTTGCAGGAGTTTATGAGTAGCTTCCTCCCTCCTTCATCTGTCAAGAAGTGAAGAAATTGAGAAATTGTGAAGCTAGGCATACTAGGGCTCAACCGGCGATTTTGAATTATGCGCTTACTAATGATGACTATGAACGGGATGAGGTAGAGGAGGGCTTTCTGAAGACCACTTCCCGTGTTGCCAATAATAATGAGGCGCTAATGAAAGTGTGGCGCGGGAAGTCACAGAAGCTGGAGGCGGAGTTGCAACTGGCCAATGAAGCGATGGATGCCCTGAAAAAAGTTAAGCTTTTAAAGGAACATGTACCTAGCCTTCCTGGTTCGCTTCGTGAGCCCATTGGTGCCAAGGTTAATTCGGATGCTATGCTCAGTCGCAAAGGGCTAGTGAGGTTTTGTCGCAGCTTGTGATCCCATATACAGAGGAGATATGTAGGTGTTGGAATTATGTGCATTTTATAATGTTTGTAATTGTATTAGTAATTATATGTGAACCTATGAGGTCATATACAAAAAGCATTGAGATACCAATATATTTATAATATGTTTATAATATATAAAAAATTTATAATATATACGTTTTATATATTAACGAAGCAAATAAAATAAAGATATCTTTTTGTACTAAGTGAGTTTAAATAGGTTAAATGAATTATTATGAGAAAAATATTTTAATATTTTTTTTTATCTACGTATGTAACAAGATAAAAAGAGGGAAGTTTATTTATTTTGTTTGTCCACGGACTTCACAAAAATAAATAACCTATATGTATCATTAGAGCCATGCACATGATCATATAACAAATAATCAATCCTCTCTGTTTTTAACTTGCGAACGAAGACGTACACAAGTGGACAACAACAATTCAAATATTCAAACCCCTAGTTCAGTTGGAAAACGAAACAACTATATATATATATATATATATATTAAACCCTTGTTTTGTTTCTCTTGCGACGAACGAAAAAAAACAGAAAACTTTTTGCTGCTTTCCGTCGAAGTGATTTTTTGGGCAAAGGTTGCCTACGTTTTTGTTTCATCTGAGTATTTATTATTACTTTAGTGTGTGAAACAAGCATTTCATTGGTGATTGTTAAAGTGTTCGTGTGTGGATCAACTTTAGAGGTATTTTAGTTTTGACACTCATTTCTATAATTACGTTAATCTACCTTATTTGTTAAAGGTATATCTAACCTCGTCTTTTTTTATCGTTTTGATTAATCTATTAGATTCAATTAGATCCATATTAGCAGATGCAGAGCCAGGATTTAAGGTTAATGGGGGCTTAATGAAAATATTATATTAGAAAAAACTAAAAAAAATTTCCATACTCCGAACATTAAGTAAACAACGGAATTACTTTCAAATAAAGAAACCTAGATTGCACACTAATACATATCAAAAATTGATGCTCAAAAAGTAATCTAATGATAATAAACGCCAACAAGTCGGGTCTTACGAACATAAAGTAAATACAAATGAATTTTAGAATTAGAAGTTCTCTATATAGTTCACTAAAATGTATTGGCAATCTCTAAGTGACAAATAGATATATAAAAATTAGTTGATTGATTATATGCTTTCAATGAACCGATTGAGATTTGTTATAGGTTAAAAAGATAAAATATTTATATAAAACTACATTAAATGATATTAACTTATAAAAATTAAATTAAATAATAATGAAATGAAAACTAATAAACACTTCCATGGGAAAATATATGAGAAAGGTCACAAAGGAAAAAAGTGAAAAATAAGAAATTGAATAAAAGTAACAGGGAAATCAAAGTAACAAAGCACTAACAAGCAGTTGACTAGGAAGTATATATTTATTGGAGGGGGCCCAACGGAATGACCATTTAGAGTTTTGGGTTGTGGGTTAAATAGTATCATGTCCAACTTAGGCTATTGAGAGGGTAAAGCACCGCCTAACATCTATTTTATACGATTATGTTGAATTGTTTTCATTGCGACTCTGATCAAGTTATCAATTTAAAATCATTTTAAAATTCGTCAATTTCCAACGGTAGGCAGATAATTGTCCGTAGATGACATCATGAAGATGAAACTGGATGTATAGTATAGTTTTGTAAGGTTTCATGCTTCGACACTAGTAATTTTTACAAGTATAAATACAACTTTAATGATTTCATCATATTGTAATTGTATATGTTTTGAACTAGTTCATTTTATTTTTGTTTGTATTTAATATCATGACAATTGTAGATTTGTAGACTACATTATGAGTTGGTGTGTGGCCATAGCAGAATCTTGGCGCGACCAATGTGTATGTAGTCATATCCGGACAACTTTTAATAGGTAGAGGAGGACCTCAACCTTCAGGAAGTTAGATGACATTCTCTTATAGTGGCATGCATGTGGCGTATTCGGGCTTATTTGGTCGTCATGACCAAATGCCGAAGCACATCGCGGTTGCGTTTTAAAACCGCATTGTAAAATGAATAAAATAATTTATCATTTAAGAGGAATAAAATGTTATTTTTTTATTTTATTAATAACATAGAATGCTTTGAAGGTGGGGGATCAATCCCACCCGAACTAAGTCAATTACATGTAACATTTTTTTAAATTTGTTTCGTGCCAAGTGTGAGGTATGGATTTGCTATCTAGGGTAGCGAGACGGCATGAACCATTCTTTTTGGCTTCAATTACTTTATATAACCCTTTTCTCTTCGGACTAAGGTCTGATGGCTTCATTCTTTCATCATGCTAGCTCTTCGGCCCTGAATGACAGCGGTCAGACACGTGAATGGAAGCCATTATCCGGTGCTCTTCTAGCAGGTTCAGGTTTTCTTTGATGGAGATGTTTAGATACCCAAGCCTCTCTAGCTACTTAATTAATATTCACGATGTGATAAAAATAGAGACAAAGGAATTGATCAAACCACACTATTCATAATACGAACGTACAGGCCGATAAGTGAAATATTAGCTAGGGGAAGACTTGAAACTAGTTTCCTAGTTAAATTAGTAAAAGATGTTAAGTTAATGTTGGTAAGCACCGTACTGTTTCCACCACTGACTCTTTGTTAATTGCTTAATAAGATTAGCTGTTAAAAGAAATATAAATTAATATATTATGATTATTCTCGTATAAATGAATATAGAAGAAACAAGAAACTTTGTGGATTTATTTGGTGGCAAAGATGCCCCACCCATTACCAACTGAACTATGCGCCATTGGCACTTTGTGGATTTATTATATTATAGTTATATTAAAAAGAAAAGATATAAATAAAAAGCTCACATATATATATAAGTAACGAGGTACTTTCTATACGACTAATCCAATAATTATTCCTCCATCTTCTATACAACAAATTTGATAGGAAAAAGAAAAGACTAGAAAATTAAAAATTACAAAGGAACGCTTTATATAGAAGCGGGAGCCGGAGCACCAACGAGATTTTCACTAGCTACGGGACCAGGGGCAGCACCGGAGCTCAGAAGCTCGACCATGGCACGACGAGGATTGCTGCTTTGTTTCTCACACAACTCGGGTAATAATACACCTGAAAATTGAGGAAAATATGTCAATTGCAACGCTAGATACCTAGCATATACATATTATATGTGCTAGCTAGCTTGTTTGAAATGAACACTAATTAACCGATGTATCCTGTGACATGTTATTTGGTGATGTTAGTTAATATGAACCACTCAAAGGTAACACAAGATGTTGACTTGGTAACATATATAGATACATTTGTTTACAGGAAAAAAGAAAACGATTGAAAAAACATGAGACAGCTAGTTAATTATCCGATCCCCATTTAAAAATATTTTTACAATTAAGTCTCTTAATAAACTTATATGACACGAGAAACATAATATAAAAAAATAATTCCCGGTAAATAATTAGTTACCTTCAGCAGCTGCGAGATTGAAGTAAAGATCGAGGATGTTAGGGCAATTATTGTAGCAAGCAGGGGAGCAAATATTTGAGACCGATTGAGACTCAAGGAGAGTGTCTGAAGAAATCCCAAGGGAGTTTCTATCAACACCACAAGCCTTAACGCATTCGTCGGTCTCTATATACTCAGAAGAGATGATGCTATCAACCACAACTACTTGTGATGTTGTACATTGATACTCTGTCTTTCCATTAATATTGTTCTCGTAATTCTCCAATAAACATCTCTTCCCAGACGATGCAATTGAAAACGAGCAAACTTCCCTTGGCAAATCCTCACATACTATCTCACCTGGACATATTAATTCGTTAAATTAATTAAAAAAATAGAAAGTTTTACAAGATGATCAGATCAGATCAGATGATGATATAATTAATTAGTTACAACAGGTGTACGTATTAAATTAAATTTAATTAATTAGAAAAACAAATATACCTAGAGCTCCTTGAAGGAAGAGGGATATGAGAACCAAAGACAAGAAAATTGGAGAAGACGACATGTTTTGAAATTAAAAGATGTTTTTGAATATGTTCTGAGAGGATGTGGGATGCATGTATATATAGACGTTGAATGTAGAATTAATGAAGTTGACGGAAGCCGCGTTCTAATATAGAAAAGAAAATCAACATACGGCGGGACACCAAGTACGTAATTTCATCTTTTCTTTTTTCTTCCTCATGACGTATGTCTTTTTCTAGAAGTTTTACTCCCCTTGCACTTGCGACCAAACTAGCGTTGTAACTATATTGTTTTTTAACCCTATTTTCATTTATATGGTAAGGTAATAATAAAACTTTTCTTAAATTTACTACTTAATCGGAGTATTATTATCCTATTTTTATAAAGGAAACTCTCTTCATAAAGTTGACTTATCTTAAAGGAGATCAAGCTTTAAGCTGAAACATTTATACATATGCTCGAATTATACAACAAAAACAAAAACATATTGATTAAATAAGTTTTGAAAATATTCGAATTAGATTGATTAGTTTATTAAACTATCAAATATAAATGTTGCCATCGTTAACTCAAACGTGTTGGCTAATACACAGCCGGCATCAGAATAATTATCAACTTATTATTAATTCAAACTTCTCTTGTGAGTAACGACTGACAAAACATCATGTCTACTTGATGAATTGTAACGTAATAATGATCAAAATGTATATTAAAAATGGTGTACCTTTATACACCTTCAAATTTTTAAAAAGGGTGTATCTTTACACACCCTCAAATTCTCAAAAAAACTCCAAGTTATTTTACCCTCTTAGTCAAATCAGTCAATCACACTTCTAATTAATCATCTTTTTATCTCTTTTTTATTTTATTTTAAATAATTACTTATATAAACCTCCTATTTTTTTCAAAAAAAAACCGTCAAATGATCCAACCTCTTAATCAAATCAATTAATTCATGTTTTCCACTATTTTTTTTTGTTCTTTTCTTTTATTTTTATATAATTAACTTCACAAATCTTCATTTTTTACTATAGTTTTATTTATATGTATATCAATATATTTATTATTATTATTATTATTATTATTATTATTATTATATTAATATTAGGAAAAAAAATATAAAAAGACAAAATTGATGATACAGAGGGTTTTTTAGAAATTTTTAAGAGTTTGTATAAAGAAATCCATTAAAAATTATATTTATAATATCAACCCATTTAACTTTTTCAATTTAGTATAAATCTTTAATTAATTAATACATTTGGGATCATTATAGACAATTTACTTTCCAGGATTAATATATATAATAATACATGTATTGTAGGTCTATGTAACTTGGAAATGTACAAATTTTCGCACACCTACAATACATGTATTCATATAAAATGATTTTTTTTCTTGATCTACCATGATCCCGAACAACTTTGAGTAATATCATTTAAATCATCGTGTAATATGTCTTATTATATATATTAATCCTGCAATTGATTGAGGTTTTACGTTACATAATGATTGAAAATGAACATAAGTTGAAAATTATTTTAGTGCATGGGAAAAAAAAATGTTGTATGAGAATGAATCTGAAAGTTTATTATGTTCATAGACAATTTAACACGTGCTACATACCAACAAAAAGCTTGTATATTTTCGGGTCACTGGGTACTGGGAACACATCCCCAATAAGAATTTTTTATAACGATATCTCTGGCAAAAGCTCAATAAATAATCAAGTCTTCTTAAAAAGGCTTTTTTATAAAGTATTTTGACCTCAATAAAAAAGTTATTCAAATAATATTAAATTTAAAGTTATTTTCTTCTTTTGAAATAGTAACTATCGAGAGCGGAGTCTAAAAGGAGAAAGACATCAGAAGTTATCTTTTTACCCAACTATAGTCTATAGGAAGCAAACATATGTGACAGTTGAGTTAAACCTATCGTATTAATCTTTTTTTCTTTTCTTATTGTAGTTGAAACGTGTGTTTGTAAACTCGATCTTTCTTGTGAAAAATTTATAAGCATGGCAGTCATAAAAATAATTACTTTAATGAGAAAAAGCTCTTGATAAAACTAGTGAAGAGAATGGTTGTATAAAAACTCTATGGAAAATGGTTTCAAGTTTTAGAGATAAACCTGTGTGATTCCCCAAGGGGAATTGAAGTGGCATTCTAGTTGTAGATGTGTAACAAGTGTGATGATTTTGAATACTACTATCATCGATCTATATTTATCATTGTAGAGATAGAGATTATAAATCGTAGTATGTCACTGGCCCATAAGGATTGACATGTGTTTCACAATCTTCTTTTGGTACTTTTTAGTTAGTTAAAATGAATTTAATAAAACAGCTTTTCATTGATGCATTTTAGATCTAATTTTTAAAAGATACACATACAACATATGTAGATATAATTAACTATACCGATCGAAATTTATGATAGAAGAAGAAGTGGTGGGTATGAAGTGGTATAATTAGGTGAAGAGTGAAATGTGAATATGTGCGTTAAGGAATCCGTGTCCCTCTAGAGTCTAGACGTACGTATTACAGTTAAGCAAGATAGCCAGCCTAGGACCTACTCTACTATATATACGTGTCATATGATATCATAATCACAATTAGTTAGTTACGTAGTCAAGTCAACAAATTGAAACATTCCTAGCTACTTTTCTTTCTTCTTTCATGTGTAACTATCAACGAAAATTGTAACATTCCTAGCTACTTTCTTTCTTCTTTCATGTGTCATGCAAAGCATTGTCTTAATATGCTAACACCCTCTTTGCCAAGATATGCGTCAACCAAACAATGATCTTACATATTCAACTAATTAACCTCCCAATTTAAATATTGTCTAAAAAGGAAAAACTTAAAAAACAATATTTTTTTTCTAATAGTTTTACCTAGTATGAATTTATATGCCGACTAACTCAAACCTCTTATTCAAAACTGTAATTATTTTTTTAATGTGTATTTTCAATTACGTGACATAAAATTTTGGACGAATGAAGCAATAGTTATCAATTTAATATATCCGATATATCATATAACATAATTGGTAAATTAAATTGTTTTCTAGGATCATTATATTTTCTTATCAAAAATCCAATAGTTATTAGAATATTTTAAAATGTATTTCTTAAACTTCGTTTTTGTTATTATATATGTGTTTAAGTTTCTTTGTTTCTGGTTGCTACGAAACAAACAATAAAATACTTACGATACTTTATTATGTTTCTAGTTATATTATTCTTATGTTATATTTGTTTTACCTTTTCTTGATTTCTACTTCTGTGTTTGTTATTTATTATTTTAATTATTATTATTATTATCATTAGAATTCGTACTACTTTCTCTCTCTCTTTTTTTTTTTTAATTTTGTGATTATTTTTTTTTTTTCATTGTTTAGCTTTTACGCCTTTTCTTTCTTTAGACATTTATATATGTCGTTATAATTCTTTTCTAAACACATACATAATCAACTTTTTTGTTATGTACAAATCTATTGTGATCAAATTAAAGCTATACGTTAATATGGTTATCTAATTAAACACACACACACACACATATATATTGATTATTGATTGATCAGGAACTTAAATTTAGTATAACATGTATAAGTTACAAACTTACAACTAAAATTCTTAAACTATAAATGAAGCTTTAATTGACTCGAAATATTAAGTAATCTTATACGTATCATGTCATCAAATTATTTTTCTAACTTGTATTATATTTGAGGTGAATTTATATATCCTTTTCAGATTATGATATTTTCCAACGGTAATTCATATTAGGCATGTTTGTTTCACATAAATGATCAACAATGAATATAATTTTGCAAGAAAAAATTATTATATACAAAATAGTTTAAATAAGAAAATATATTATTTTATTATTAAAATGTAAAATATATATTACGTTATAAATAGAATTGAGTCTCTTTACTATTTTCAAAGATATACTAACAAAAAGTAAAAGTTTATAAATAAAAGAGAGAAAAACAAAATTCAAAATTATATAAATTAAAAAGTTATATGAAACTGACTTGATAAATCTAGTATAAATAAAAGATATTGGTATATTTAATAGCACCTAATAGCTTCAAAAATTATCACTGAAAAATAAAACATTAAAATAAAACTGACAATAAAAAAATGAGCTTAACTAATATTTTTTTAAGCTACCTTTTAAATAAACTTAGTTTGTATGAGCTTACTTCTAAAAATTTTTAAAAGATTTCTAGAAGTGGGTATTGGTGTGTATCAAACATAATCATTGTATAAAAGGGTGCGTAAGTAAGTCCGTACAATCGCCGATCGTTTTACATTCTTTAGAGCGTATATTTCATATAGTAAATGATTTTTATACTGCTAATTATTGTTCTTGCAGCATCAAATATGCTTTATAAAATTATAATCTACAATACCTTAAAGTACATTGGTGGTGATAGATAAATATTAGTAGTATACAAATTATTATCCATTTGTAATATCTTTTTAAGAATTTCTCTATAAAATATTTTATTCCAATGATAAGAAGATTTCAAAAATTCAAAATCAATTGAAATAGATTATATACTTATACTATCTATATAAAAGAGAATGTGAACAACTAAATTCTTTCACACCTACAGAGCAAATCTAACACATATCTACATTAAAATTTACTGATGTTTTAATAATTTGTAACTTTAGAAATCTTTTATACTATTTGGAATATAAATACTTTTCATATAAAAAAACTTATGAAAGAATTTGTTAAAAGTTGATCATTGAAGATACTCTAAAATAGATCAGTTAACCTTTCTGTATACAATACTTCAACAACAAGACCCTAGAAATATAATATATGTTCAAACATACAACTATACATGTAGGGGTGTAAGCGAGTCGAGCTTTTATCGACCAACTCTTGCTAGGCTCAAGTTTGAGCTCGATCGAGTCGAGCTTTTCTCGAGTTCGAACACGAGCTCAAGATTAAAAGTTGAGCTCAAAATATATATCGAGCTCGACTTCAACTGTTGTTGTTACACCCAAGGATTTTTTATTTTTTTTTCAAACTCAAAGTAAATAGACTTAGACTACACAGACTCAAACTACACAGATTCATAGTACACAGACTCAGAATACACAAACTCATAATACGCAAACTCAAATGAGCCCCAAACTCAGATGAGTATAGACCTATCTAGATTCTTATTATAATCAAAACACAATTCATTGCTTTCAATGACTAATTGCAACTTATAAACTAACTTTCTTCACATATATTTTAGATAATTACAACCAAAAAATTCATACCAAAACGTGTTTGACCCATTTTGACACATACACAAAATTTGAGTTCAATACAACAAATTATTAGGATCATAGCCATGATTCATAAAATTAGCACTTGCAAACCTATAATAAGTGCCCAGCAATCCTTCGCTAAACCTTCCATTTCCCGCGAGCTTCCTTCTTACCCAATTCATTTACGCCTAGAAAATAGATACAACTAAAAGAGTAAGCGAAACGCTTAGTGAATTCACATGTAATTAAACGAGTAAACAACTTAACAACTTTTGAACAAACTTAAACAACTTATCATCAAATTAAACACAAAGTGTTCAATTATACAACATGGTATCAACTAGTCATTTAAGGTCAACCAACAACTTGACTTTAACTACAACTTGTTCACAATTAACAACTTGATCATAATCAGCAACTTGACATAATTCAACAACAACAAAATCAATTATAATTGAAATTAATTAACAACGGGGATCACCAATCAACTTGAATAACTAACATCTTGATTTCAATTAACAATTGGAATCAATATGAATTGACCAACAACTAGCATATGCATGATATGCACAACTCTACGGATCCATATTGTTCCACTTTCACAACTGAACTAGCACAAGGGTAGGAAATCTCTACCATGTAGAGCAACTATCATGTGGTTCATTTACAACATGAAACCACCTATTCCTCTGTCAATTGGATCCTCTTACACAAATGTAATTCGGATCCATACTATCATGTGGTTCATTTACAACATGAAATCACCTATTCCTTTGTCAATTGGATCCTCTTACACGGATGTAATCCGGATCCATACTATCATGTGGTTCATTTACAACATGAAACCACATATTCCTCTGTCACAACTGTGTGGTCTATATACAACATGGAACCACCTGTTCCTCTGTCACATGAATCCTCTTGCACGGATGTAATCCGGATTCATTTAATCAACATAACTCATTTAAATACAATACGAACTCACCTTGGTCATTTAATGAAGATAACTTGCTACTTGAGTTCTCCACTTCTTTAACACCTATCAACATCACATAATCAGTTTAACAACAAATAAACATGAATTAACATTCATACTACTTCTCTTATCACTAATCAACAACTAATTCAGTTGTAGCTAGTTTGACTTTTAGCATAATTTCATCATTCTAGCACATGAACCAATTTGTAGTTCAATTGCTTGAACCACCAGTTTAATCACAACTAATAGCATCAAATTGACTCTTTTAAACTAACAATTTAGTGGGTTATCATGTTAAACCTGAATTCAACTTTTCTAAGTTGGGTTTCATATGCTTCTAATCAAAATCTCACCATTTCATGGTTTGAAATCAACAATTACCAACCATAGACAACTACTAGCATCAATTAAACATAGTTCATGGATTACTTCATTAATTACCATCATCCTAACTCAAAATCATCACTTTCCTCCATTTCTAGGTCAAAAGAATAAGAACATACACTTACCTTGGGTTAGGGATGATGAATATAACTCCAATTCAACTTTTCTATATTCAATTTGAGGGTTAGAAGCTAATATCTCCTTTTCCTTTCTTCTTCCTTCTTGTTCTAGTAAGTACAGGGTGTATGTGTGTATGAGTGTGTATGTATGTATGTATGTGTGTGTAGAAGGTTTTATAGTTTTATTAAGGATATTTACATTTCTAACCCCTTTTTCTCATTCTCTTAACATTACACCCCCACAACTTAACATTTAGGCTACCTCAATATTCCACAATCAAAAATAATAATGCACATAATTTACACAAGTATAAATAAAACATTTATGCGTAATAAAATATCACCTATAAATTTCGGGGTGTTACAGTTGTCGAGCTTTTTAAGCTTTAATTAATATGTAATATGTATGTAATTTTGGATTTGCATATGATAATATGATTATAATCTAATGTTGTTATATAATTTTACGGATTTTTTCATTAGCTTTAACACTTTATATAAGTCTTATATTCATTCGAAATGATTTTTATATAAAAATTTTAGCTTGTCGAGTTTACCCATCCTAAAGTAATTTCGAGCCAAACTCCAGTATGCGTTGTGAAAGCTCTCCGAATTATCAAGTCGGGGTGTGGTTATAAAAAATAAATCGACCTAAGCTCGAACTTAAACTCAACTCGACTAGATTACAACCTTATCGACATGAAATGTATAATGATTCCTAATTATCGGTAGGCATGTTATCAAGCCGAGTGAAGTTGATATAATACCAATTTAAGTATGACTCGATTAAGAAATTCAAATCTCAATTTGAGGTCAATGTAGCCTTTATTTAATTTCAAGCTTTAATTCAACTCGACTAACGATACCTTCAAACCGAGTTCAACTCGATTCAATTTCCAGTTTTAAAATATTAATAAATTATATTGTATGTGATAACAATTAAGAACTTGGTGAAAAGTAGTTATTTCGTCTTTTTACCTATTTTTTATAATCTAAAATAATAAATGATATATAAATAATAAGTGAATTTATTTATATTTCTTGATGGTTTTTTCATTTTAGGCAATCCTACAACATATTCCTCATATATCATGATTGAAAGTAGATAAATGATATATTCATAATAAGTGTTTTTTTCTTTTAGCCAATCCTCCAACATATCTTACATATATGTACAATCCAAAATAGATAAATGATATATAGATGATAGATGATAGGTTTTATTTATATTTTTGATTTTTTCTTTAAGGTGATCCTACAACCTATCTCACGTATACATACAATCCAAAGTAGATAAGTTACATATGATAAATGATTGGTTTTATTTATATTTTTGAATATTGTTATCATTATAGCCTATTTTTATCATTTAAGGTGTGTTTAGATTGAAGATTTTGATATGTGGAGGTGGTAGTGGAATGATGAGAAATGATTGAAGGTGTTTGTTTTTCAACAATGTCACCACAATTGTATAAATATTTAATGTAACATTATTTATCATCTCATTTTATGTCAAATTTATTGTAACATTATTCAAATAGAAGTTAACTAAAAAATTATATAAATTCAATAACATTTGAAAATCAAATTACCCATTAAAAGACAAAAAAAAAAAAAATTCAAATCATATAAAGATTCTATAAATGTAACTATAAAAGGAATCTCATACTATAGTGAATACATCGGGCGGAACTGTGTTTTATTATTCTTTATATCATACCAAATAGTTAGTGTCTGAACACTAATACTTATAATTTTCATGACTGGTCGGTGCCCCGACATAACAAAGTATAAATTAGTGTATAAACACATATACTTGTAATTGTATGACTAGTCGGTGTCCTGACATCACCAAATATAGATTAGTGTAAATTCACTTATATACTAGTTCCTGTAAATGTGTCATCTGTGATCATTAGTCGGGGTCCCAACATATCACTCATGTATCACATATATGTCCAAATCATCCATGACTAACAGAAACGCTTTAATAGCAATACTTACATAAAACGGAACTATAAATTAACATGTATCTCACTTTTATAAGTAGTGTGAACTCACTTGATTGCTCTGCTAATTTACTCTTTTTCTATCTCACGGATTTACATATATTTCTAAATCATTTATATCAGTCATCATATCTTAATGTATAGGTAAATTACTGCTTAACTCTTATGTCCAATAATTCTTTTAAAGGTCCAAATTCAGTAATTAGTTCAACAGTCTAAAGTTTATCCAAGTTCATAGGAAAAATGTTATTTTACTTAAAACATGTAAGTTTGTAGACCACATTTCAACTAACTAATGTTAAGCATATGTTTTTTATACTTGTATCAACTAGTAAAACTATAAATTATTACTTATCAATTTTATTAAGCCATAACAAATGTATTAAACATTTGTAAAACGTTAACTATATTTAATACACTAATTTCTTAACCATTATTTGAATTAAATAATGGTTAAGAAATTGGTTTAAAACCTAAACCACTTAGTATTTTTCTAAATTGATTTGTGCATTTTGATCGTATTAGTGTGTTCTATCAATATATACAATCAATTTTGTAATTACTTTGTTTCTATTGACGAATCTTGACACGTATGGGTACTAACTCCGTGTATGTATTATTTTATCAGATTTTGCAAACAGGTCCCTAACCTTTGTGACTTGTATCACAACTACCCCTGACATATCAACTTTCAAATCTCACATTTAATTATGAACTAATCATTTCTAACATTCTTAATCCTTTTCTATAACAAGAAACTATATACACATTTTCTTGAGTGATTACATTTTTAGGATGTTACAGTTAATTTTTATGTTAACTTATACAGAATATTATACATGCGTAAATACTTACTTTATAGAAATACTTGACCTTAATATAAAAAATAACTCGATAAATGATAGTTGTAAGATTTAATTCAACCAATGATTAGCGATCTGACCGCAACGCGAAGATTTTCCTCTCGTTAATAGATATTAATCAATTTTATTATTTTAAGCTCCATTTGATTCGACTTGATTATTTTGAACTCGACTTTAAATCTATTCTAAAGTATGAGAAATAAGTTCAAATTGAGAAGTTGCACAAGGATGGCCGTTTCCAGTTCAGTATTATACTACTCATTACTCAAGGTCGACTTGATCCATACCAGAGGATTTTTCCAGTTAATCTAAGTAGCTTGTGAGATTGCTCCTAATTATAGGTTAGAAATTGTGTTTTCAAAATCAAGAATCCCAACGGTTAGACTATGGATGCCAAAGCCTGTGAATTACTTCGTGTAACTTTGTTATGTATGTGTACTTGCTACACATAAATAGAAAGAAAATAAAAATGCACCAACGATTAAATAGTACTTGAAGGACGTAAACAAAAAGAAGAATAAACTATATGTAAAGGTGATTATAAGCACTTGTGCATAGACATGGTATTATGAAAACCAACAAAGACAAACACATAGCTCAAACTCTACACCTTTATAAATTTATATGCTTTAAACTATATGACATTTGATGAATAAACTTCAAGCCTGACCTCCGAAATCAAAATTGATGTGGCATGAAACTTGTGCATCATTGAAGAATATTCATTAATGATTAAACCCATCAAATATACAACAAATACCGATGTATTAAATAATCGCCAAGTCAACTAAACAAGTTACTTCCAGATATCGAAAATTTAGTAAACAAGATGATCACGGGAAAACCTAATGATTTTCGCTCAAAGATCATATAGCTATTATATCTGTCATCACTCCTAATGATTCAGCCTAATCCCAACTTGGGAGTACTAAATAAGATTGTATGAAATCCATGAGACCATTTAAAAGCAGAAAGTAATGTACTAGCACCATGTTAGCAAAATATCAGCTGTTGTTAAACCACTCGTTCTGCATCACAAATCTCATGATATGATCCTGTAGTTCTACAATTTTTCACTGCAAAAAAGATATAATATATCAATCAATCACTCACTCACTCAAATGTAACTCATAATTCATCATGTATAAAAACACAATGAGATTGCAACATACCGGGACTAAATACTTTGATGCATTTTGTTTTAGACTTAAAAGATGTCAATGAATTAGGACCTGCAGCTGCCCAAAATCAGCTTAGAACTTGTATTCTACACTGAAACATATGAATAAATAACGAAAGCAATGAAGACTATGTTATACCTGGCATATTCATGTCTTGCTCAGATTGAATTTCTGTCAATGTAGAAGACATTCCTGAAAGAAGTTGATCACCTGGCTGCCATCTACCAAAGCGTCTGGTGATCTGTTATTTATATTGTTCAATGTTAAAAGCAGAAATGAAAAAGGGTTAGAAGCAATTGACATGAATATTAAAAGGAATGATCCAGCGATGGTTGAACTCAAAATGAGAGCATTACCCTGAAAGAGACTCTGGAGTAGACCCATTATTATTATCAGTTGGCTGGCAAAAGTAATCAAGTCGGTCACTATCAAGATCAAAATCACCCAACAAATCTGTCAAATTGAAATCTGGTCCTAAACAATCTAAATTAGGCAATTCGAAGTCAAAAACATCGTCCTCAGAAGGAGATCCTGAGTTCTCATCAGATGTCAACATCTCTGAAAGAACCGGCTCCATTTCAGAAGCACCATCAAAGTCCAGCCTTCCTTTAACATGATCCCTAGTGGTGAATCTTTTAGAGTGTGTAGTGGTTTTAATAGGTGATGAAATGCAATGATTCCTTTTGATTGAATAGTAGGACACTTGCTTTGTAGGACTAACTTGAATAGTCTCCGATGTGATGACAGTACGATCAATTGAGGTAAACTTTTGGGGTGTGACAGCTTTCTTGTAAGTTGAAGGGGGAGTCTGATGATCGAGTAATTTGTCAGTTGGAGAAGGTGAGGGGGTTTGAGGACCAGGATTGAACAGACATTTCGCCACACTTGCAGAAGAACCTAAAATTGGTGCAGCCAAATGAGAAGTTGATGGAAGTGGTGTAATTTGTAATAGCGTTTGTTGATTATTTGATGATGTGGTTGTTGGCACTGTAATTGGTCTGGTTGTAGTAGCAGATGGATTGGGTGATGGTTGAGAACGAGATCGCTTTGAAGCTAATGGAGCACCAGAGACATCCCTAGAATTCTTCTTTCTCTTTAAAGTTGGTTGGGTTGTTGTTGTAGTTGGTGTTGTGAGTTCTGATGATAAAGAGATTGAAGGACGGGATGTTGACATTACAGGTTGGGTTTTGTTGTACACTGGAAAATTCGCTAAAACAAAAATAAACAGCATTCAGTATACATTGTGCATATAAACAAACACTTTGGGGGACATTCAATTCAAATCAACAAAGAGCTTGCTTTGTATGATGTGAAACTCCATCCCACCAAAATTTGATACTCCATTCCATCAAAAGATTAGGTTAGGTTGGACTCCATGTTTATACGTATACTACTTACTACTGCTTTCAACTGGTTCACCAATTTACTACAAATCATAGAGTTTATACTGCCCTATCATCAGTTATACTTTAGCTGCAATCTTGCGCGACTGTATTGTTTGGTTGCTTGCTTGTGCTTTTCTAATATCAGCCTAAGTGTAAGTCATACACTTGTCATGATTGTCTCTGTATGAGACATACACTAACACACTAGCCTAAATTGCGTCGGGTGGGGTTCACTCTAATTAACATAAATTGTCAGAAGAACAATCAAGTTAGCAGACTGTTGTGTTCTGGCCACTTATTATATTTTAATGCGTCCTAATTTTACTTTTTCATGGTTGATTGTATTTGTTACTGTAAGCATTTGTCCCCAATACAAATAGAAAGATACCAACTTTTGATAGAAAATGACATTTCCATTCCTCAATTCATGTGTCCTACAGTTGACCTAAAACTAAATTATGAGCACTACAAAACTTCAAAATAGCATTATATCAGGTGTTCAGTTTGTAGATAATTTATATAGATATAAGTGCTAAATTATCCAATTTGATAAACACTTAACCATCATATCAGGTCAGGTGGGAGAAACAAAAAAGAATTAGCCAATAGAGTTCAGTAGTTCACCAACATAAATAAATAAATAAATAATAGCAATAAAGAGAATGAATGCGTTACCTGCAGCAGCATTGGGAGGAGTGAGAGAAGGTACAGAATTAGTAATGGGATTAGATTGATTAAGATTGTAAGTATTCATGACATCTTGCATTCCTGTTAATAGTGTTTGAACACGAAACTTGTCCTGATCCAAACGGTTTTTTTCCTGAGTAACAATAACTTTCTGCTCCTTCAAACAAATATACTCGTCCAACATATCACCCAAACTCAACAAACTCTTGGGTGCCTGAATCAATTCATATACAAATCATATATTTAATTCTATTACATTGATTCATTAATTGCAAATAATAGACAAAATGAAATACCTTGTGAACGGGTAATTTGGAGAGAAGATGAGAAGCTTCATTGCGAAAAGAGGAACGAGTGTTGAGAAAATTATTGTCGGAGAGATATCGATCAACGATGAAGGCCACTTGAATCGCTGTTACCTTTCCTTTTCCATTTGTTACATTTTTATTGTTGTTTTCTGATGATGATGATTTTTTTGATTTGGACGTTTGTCCCTTCACTCCACCCATCTCTTCCTTTCCAATCCAATCCACCGATCTGTAAATTAAAGCTTGTATCTGTGTGCTATTTGGAATGAACAACAAAAATATAGATCTGAGAGATAAAACCTAGTTTTAGTTTGCTTATTATGTACTATGTATTGCAGCAGAGGATAAGGGGAGGGAAAGGGAACGGGGGTGGGGCGCGGGAGTATTTTAAAATTTTGGGTGCAATTAAACACCAAAACTTTCTTTTATTCTAGTTTTAGCGGGATGTTAATGTTACGGAGGGAGGAGTAATTTAGGACGAGGGAACTGTGTTTTTTTAACCCGCTAAAACTTGAAATTCATTTTGAAATTAATTGCATGGTTGGCCCTTATAGTTTACATAAAATTGCACTATTAGTCTTCATATCTTATTTTTCATAGTCAGTCAAAAATACAAGAGTTGTTGCACCGTTAGTTCTCCCTTAAGTAAAATGACTAGCATGCACTTACCTTAATATTTTATTCATTTCTTTCAATTAATAATTCAGTTTATAATATTATAAGTAAACATCTAATAATTTATTTTATTTGATTATAAATAAGGTAATAGTATATTAAATAATTTTAATATGATAAAATTAAATATATGATATCTATATATTTCTCTACACAATCTCATAATATCTCCTAATATTTCAAGATTCAGGTTCCCTATATCATCAATCCCCGATGTCTCACCGTCTCTGGCGACCTTGCCCAATTTCTATCATCAGCGACGTCCGCTTCTCCTCGTACACATACACCACGCTCTTCTCCTTCTCTCTTCAAAGACCACCACCATGAACCAAAACTTTAACTAACTTGAGAAAATCGGTCGCCACACTCGCTCCAGATCCGACGCTCGATGGAAACGTTTATGGTTTTTTTCAAATTAGGTTGTTTTGAATTGTTATTGCTTTAAATCTGCGTCTTTGAATCGTTTTTTCATTGAATTGTTTGTCAATCGTTTATAAAATACCCCTAACAACATTAAATGCGTGACAGAGAAGAAGATATAAATCCACAGGTATACTATTGCTAAATCTTCCTACTAACATATGCCGTTACATTTCGAACAAACAACAAAACTGTTTTCGGTAGAATTAAACAAAAAAAAACACAATATGTTCTTTCGCGTTCAATAATAAAAACAAAACAAAATCCTGATACATTAAAAATTATATTGCACATATAAAGGTTATATGTGCTGCCAATCCTGTGTATATATAAAGGTAAGTATATTGCAGCAAAGAGCAACATTCATCATTGTACTTTACTCCAGCACACGATCATGATCAATCTTAGGATTTATGGTGTGTTTATTGGTAAAGATAGAGAAAATGCAAATTATTGGAGATTGTGCACTCGGATATTTGTGGGCCAATCAGTCCTACGTCTAATGGAGGTAAACGATATTTTATCACGTTCATTGATGCAATAAGCAAAAAAACTTGGGTTTTTTTTTTTTTTTGCAAGAGAAAGTTGAAGCTTTTACATCATTTAAATGCTTTAAAGCTTTAGTTGAGAAAGAAACAAGTGATAAAACACAAATCTTGTGCACTAATCATGGGGGTGAATATAATTCACATGAACTTGCAAAATTTTGTGATGAACATGGTATTAAAAGGCAATTGACGGCAGCTAACACACCATAAAAAAAATGGTGTGAGCGAGCGAAAGAATCGCACACTTATGAACAAGGTGCGGAGTCTCATGCAACATGTCAAAGTTCCAAAGAATTTTTGGTCGGAAGCTGTAAATTGGAGCATTTATATTATGAATAGAAGCCCAACCTTTGAAGTTTAGAATATGACACCAGAAGAAGCATGAGTCCGAAACAAACATGATGCAAGTCATTTTAGAGTTTTTGGTCGTATCTCTTATAGTTCCTAACCAGAAAAGAACGAAGCTAGATGACAAAGGAGAAAAATGCATTTTTCTTGGTGTTAGTGATTGTTCAAAAGCCTACAAGTTGTATAATCGTAGCCTTTCGTGAGTCTAGTGAAGTAGCTATGGTTGAGGGCTTATCATAATTGCCCTCAGTAACTAAATGTATAGTCAGTGATCCAGCTATGGTATCCTTAGCTGACTTCTTTGTTCTACGTCCTCGAACCTTTAATGTCAGGGACCCTATTTTGGAAAAAAATTTCTTGGGAGCCGCTGGAGATGAGAATTCTTGGTTGGTGGGATTTCTCTGACGTTCACTAGGGTAGTGATCAATGATAGAGAAGTAGCATAAAGAGAAGAAATGAGTGTTGGAGAAAAATTATTTTGTTAGACCTTCATAGTGAGAGGAAAAGTCACTGTCGTAGGTTTGTGAAAATGTCAACACCCACAACTCTTGGTGTTATGACTTGAAATGGAAGGTGTTCATACTCATCAAACTGATATTTTAATAATCAGTGACAAGAACTGGGAGTATGTAACTATTCCAAGCGAGTGGGCGCATTAACTCTTCCAACCAACTCGTTAAAGATTACATTAGCGTAATCAACATTTAAATTGTTGATGAGTGACCAAGCGAGTTAGGCCTCTATGGTCTTCTGTTGGTCAAAACTTCCTTATTTTGTACCCAGACATTGTATCATTGTGCCAAAGAAGACATTCTAGACACCATCCATATTTTTCTTGTGAATGGTTCCAAAGCATCTAGACCCATCAGTCGGTAACAGTGACATTGATCTATATACGATCAATGATTCCTTGTTCGGAATCTTCATAAGTAGGCAATAAATCAAACACTTAGAAATCAGGAAGCCCCAAAACCCTATTGATGGTGGCAGCAATGACATAAACAAGTTAAGTACTATTTTCAATGTACCCTATAATTACCGATATATTATACACAATTGAATGTGAACAATTATACCTGTACTCATAGAGTAACTGACAGTAAATTCTTTCTAGAGTACTTGTTAAAGCGAAATATATAGCATGAGTTTTGAAAAATGTGATTATTTCCTCAAAACCTTCTTTTTCAATTCGACAAGTAAAATAAATATTTTTAGGTACTTGACATTGAGATCTTCATCAACGTTCAGTGATCGTTGGGCCTTTTGCTCGTTTGAAGACTCAAAACGATAGGTTAAAACGATTTTGCCCATTTTAAAAAGGTTTGAAAAATAGAGTATTTTAGGGTTTAAAGATTTTGGGATTTTTTGAAATATGAGAGAATAAGATGAGAACAATAATGGAAATTGAATAAAATTGGTATTTACATTGTATATTACAACCGTGTAAACAAAAAAGGTAATGATGGTAGTTAGTGGAAAAAGGTGGTGACGATAGTGAACGTGGTATTGAGGTGGTGGCATTAATGGTGATGGAAAGTGGTAGGCCATAAAAAGGTCACGTAGGAGAGAATGTTAGATAAAGTGCCAAAAAGTGTTTGAAATCCAATAATATAATTTCTTTTTGGCATCGCTATTAAAACATTAATTTTCATTTTTATTAAATGAAAAAAATTGTAACACCTTAAATACGTTACAGAGATTGTTTTTGAACATTTTGGTATGTTTTATAAATGTTTTCGGATTTTAAATGCATTTTTGTTGTTTTTGGCTTTTTATATAAAGAGAAGAAAGAGATCACTCCAAAATATATACAACAGTAATGTGTAAAAGATAGATCCCTGAGATACTAACTTTATAAGATATAAGAATAGATAACTATGACTCACTGGCTGATAATCTCGCTGATCAAATCATTAGGAAACTATAAGTTATAAATAAATTCCTATGGATATATACTATAAACTTATATAATAAATATTAGTAAATAAGAACTACTCACTGATGTATGAACTCGTTGATCAATCAGTTGGAGGAGATAACAGTGAGTTGTACTTAAGTATTTATATACAATTATATTCAAACCATGATAAAGACAATTAAAATAATTAATCTTCACTGATGAAATAATCTCGTTGATCCATCAGTTGAAGATTATCATTAATGACCATAAATTATTCATTCAAATTTAATATTGCCAACTCACTGATGAGGAAATTATACATTTTCTCATTTAAAGGTTTAGTGAACAGATCAGTGAGTTAGTAGTCAGTAGGGATAAAATGAAGTTCAATGTCACTTTTCATAACGTGATCCCTGATGAAGGGGTAGTGAACATCAAGGTGTTTTGTCCTTGACTACATCACTGAATTATTAGCAATAGTTATTGCACTAATGCTATCACAATAGATTGGAACAACTTCAAATATGAAACCATAGTCAGCTAATCGATTTCTCATCTAAAGGATTTGAGCAGTACATCCACTAGCAGTGACATATTCTGCTTCAATAGTGGAAGTAGAAACAGAGTTTTGTTTCTTGCTGACCAACTTACAAGCTTTTCTCCCTGAAATTGAAAGCTACCAGAAGTACTCTTTTTATTCAATTTACATCTAGCATGATCATAGTCATAGTATCCATTTAGCAAGAAATATGAACCAGATGGGTACTAGAGAACCAATCATGCAGTTCCTTTTAGATATCTTAAAATCCTCTTGACAATGAGTAATTGAGATTCCTTTGATAAGCTTCATACCTAGCACATAGATAAGTAACATACATAATATCTGGTCTACAAATCTTTGGCGTATCTTCCTTGTTTTATGAACATTCCGGTTTTGGATTGTTTTATTTGTAATTTAAAAAAAAAAAATCTTTCAAATTGGGTCACTTCCTCTTGCATTACCGATATCCAATTGTGATCAACGAGAGCTTCATCAACTTTTTTTTGCTTCCATTAGTGACACAAAGTTTACAAACAAACTAAAGTTATTAGTAGCAGATCTAGTTTGCACTCTAGATTTGGGGTTACCAATGATAAGATTTTTATCATGTACCTTACTCCATTTTGTCATTCACGGAGGTTCAAGAGTGATAGAGGCAAATCTATGGGTGTTTGATGTTTCAGGGATATGTTCAAAATGAGTAGATGCAGAAGTAGAGTGTGTGGTGTCATGAGATGATGACTTTCATGAGTGACTCACTGGTATATCATTTGATAACCTAGAGCCATCATTGTCATCATTAGAATATGAAGAAAAGTTGTGAAACTTATCATCAGGTGGTGGTAGACATGAGTTATCATCCTTAAAAATATGAGTTTCATTGAAATTAAGTGACTCATACTCTTTAGGATCAATGGATAGTTCATCATAAGCTTCATCAAAAGTGATATATATGTATTCTTGAATGCATTCCCTTCTTTTGTTATAAATTTAGAATGCTTTGGAATTGTTTGAGTAACCCACAAATATACCTTCATCAGCTTTAGGGTCAAACTTACCTGGGTGATCTCTTTTGTTTAGTATGTAACAAGTACTACCAAATACACGGAGAAAACTTATGTTATTTTTTCTTCCCCTAGAGACTTCATAGGATGTCATGTTATATCTTTTAACACAAACCTATTCTGGGTAAAACATGCAGTACTCACTGCTTCTGCTCATAAATAGGTCTTAAGACCAACCCTATTAACATAGACCTCACACTCTCAATTAGAGTCCCATTTCTCCTTTCAACAACCCCATTTTGTTCGGGTGTCCTTGCTGCTAAGAAGTTTGAGAAAATGCCTTTAGCTTCACAAAATGATTCTAGCTTACTATTCCAAAACTCAATGGCATGATCACTTCTTATCTATTTCACTAGCTGGCCATTTAGGTTTCCAATCTTTTTAATGAAACTCATAATTTCACATGTTGCTTCATTTTTAGTTTTTATGAAAAATACCCAAGTGTATATGGAGCATTCATCGACAATAACTAAATAGTAGTTCTTTCCACCTAAGCTAGGTTTACTCACTGGACCAAAAAGGTCTATATGAAGCATGCAGATATGGAACAAAACTATTTACATTTAAATGAGTAAGAATTTTGTTTACCATTTTCACATGTTGAACAAAGCTTATTTTTGACATAGGTAAGGTTAGGAATACCAGTGACCATATCGTTTTTGCTCAATTTGTTTATCGCTGTAAGATTTAGATGTGATAGTTGCTTGTGTTATAGCCACTTTTCTTTTTACGCAGTTCTTGAATAGAAGCATGTTCCAACCACATAAGTGTTCCCTCTTCTATTGGCAGTTAGCACAACACTTCCAGTTTTATTGTAAGCAACACTAGCTTCATGATCAAATAACACTTTGTTCTTGGAATCATAAAATTGGCTTATGCTTAGGAGGTTATTCTTCAAACCCTCAACATATGCCACCTTTTTAAACACTACTTTTTCATTGCTCAAAACACCATAACTATTTGTTTTACCTACATTGTCATCTCCAAATATGACGTCAGGACCATGTTCCTCTTGATAGTCAGTGAGAAGGGACTTACATCCAATCTATGTCTAAAACATTTACTATATAAATACTAGATAGTCTCTTTTAGATTGCCCTGCATTAATAATGAAGATAAGTTTAACAATGGAACTCATTTAGAGATGGGTTCATAGTGGCCAAACCTTCGATTTGGCTTACACTGGTTTGGCAAATGGTTCTTGATGCACTAGTGGTTCTTTTAGATTTGACAAATGAAGTCACTGCCCATTCTATTGAAAGGTGGCTTATGTTTCCACATTTATAATACTTCTTGTTAACAAGCTTTGCCATTCTTGATTTTTGAGTTAGAAAATCTTTTTGACTCTTTGAAGCTTGAGTCTTATTTAGTAACTCATGCTTTAAACTTATGAGTTGCTGAGCTTAATTGGTTAGTTGTTTAACTTAACGCACCAAACATTGAGCAGACACTTTCTCAATGTGAAACTTTGATTTTAACCATTGTATCCATGTTGTCTTTTTTCAGGTCACTGATAGGTGATGTGCACATATCACTCACTGAGATAGTGTTAGTGATATTTTCTTGTATCATTTCAATGGTAAGGGTAGAACCTACTGATGACGACGAATCAGTGTCCTTAATGAATGAAGTCATCGACTCATCATGAGTGATGACAAGTGCTTCTACTTTATTGACCCAAGACTTTGCTTTGACAAATCTGTTTGGTTTGGGATCATTGAACACGGATAATGGCAAAAGATGACTTGAGAGAAATTTCCAGTGTTATTAAAAACTGGATCACTGTTAATGAGTCAGCAAGTGATGCAACATATTCATAATCACCTCCCAAAATAGCTTTAACGTGTTTTGGGATTTGATTATTTATGCATTTAGTAGCGCTGTTTACAGATATACACCTACATTCCATAAACTTTTTAAGTTGTAGGAATTGTGTTTCATATTTAACTTTTTCTTGAATACAAACTTGATTCGCATAAATATGTGCATCAAGTTCATTTTGCAAGGTTTTGATTTTAAGCACATTTTCTTGATGATCAAACAAATTTGATTTTTAAATTAGTGAGTTCATATTTTAATGTCTTTTGGATTTCATAGGAGTTTGGCAAGTAAACTATTAGACACATATTATTTCTTTGTCATAAGGTAGGATTTGAATTGTGTACCTTATACAAAGTATTAACATCCAAGCTAATTGATGAGCATTTCTTAAGCAGTAGTTTCTATCTAAACACATCAGTGCCTCATCCTCTTCATCAGATGATGAAGTTTCATAGTCACTGAAAGATGCTTCTTTAACGACTAAGCCCCTTCTCTTCTTCTTGCCCCTTTAGCGAGCGCCTTTATTTCTTTGTATTTAGCTTTATACTTCACATACTTTTTTTCCCTAGCTTGTGATCTTTGTTTAGATATATTAGCAGCTGGTTTCAACCTAAAGTCATCAGCATTGTGATAAGGTATGCCATAATTGTAACAACTACTTGCTTACTTAGATTTATCAGGGATATATACACTAGTGATCTTGGTATTTCTAATCCCTTTTTCTAAAGTTACAAACCATCATACTCATATCTCTTTCCAATTGACCAATTCTATCATCATCGGTACCTTCTTCTAATTGTTATTGATCTCCTTATTTTGGTTGCCCTTTTAGCTATTAGTGACTGTAATTCTTTTCCAATTTGTGTTGTTCAGCCACCAAACGCATTGGAAATCCAAAGTAGCTTAATATGATCAATTTGACAACTTATTTCTCCCATTGTTCCCAATTTAATAAGATTCCATAGACTTGAGTTAACTTAAGAAGTGGATGGTCATTTCTTTTCTTGGTGCATGTAACTATTGTACCCCAAAGGCCTGAGCTTTCTAGGCATAATATCCAAAAATTTCTCAAAAAATTATTTTTTGGTATATGTGGGGATTGTTTCGGACGTGCATATTTCATGAAAACGTATACAAACACACGTATAAAATATGTGTATATATAAGTATATGAATTGTAAGTATCAAAGCTGGTAACAAAGGGTATAAGGATCAATACCTTGAATGATTATATTTACAAATTATACCAAAGTATCGAATACGGAACAATCTAGCTAAGGATAAGATTAATTCAATACAAAATTACAAGTTACTATAGCACTCCCTGTGATAATAGAATAACGAAACAAAAGTTAAACTATTACTCGCTGACTCGAATTTGCACTTAGACAAACTTTATCACTGACATACAAGTGATAAATGCAAATCGATAAACGTCTAAGTACAATATGTCACTCTATTTATAGACAAGATATTTTTCGTAAATATTCTTGAAATCTAGGAAAATAGAATGAAATATGTCGTTGTGTGATTGGCTTCGCTTCTAACAGATAAACGGTTATGAATGAATATTATGTTGTCCCCTTCCTGATCATGTTTCTTATGTGTGGTGGATTTCCACCAATCATAATCAAGCTTGATGTCACACGTTTGTTTATCTTTAGAGGTTGCTGACACAATTTGATTAGGGACCTCACACTAGCGAGTTGTAACTTTTCGAGGCTCTATTCATTATTGTTGTAGTCGTTGGAGGAGTAATAAGTTTCCTCACTCACTGCGAGCTAATGTGCTCTTTTAGAGTGACTTGTCTTGTTATCTTCCAATGACTTATTTTTATTCTTCAGCAGTGACTGCTATATTTATTGAGTGAGTGAATAAATCTCTTACGCATCATGCGTAAGCAAAATACACATAGTTGACATTTATTCACTCAGCGATCTTCTTCTCCTATAATGAGAGTTGGACTTCATCTTCATTAGGAGTGACTAGGTTGACCAGAGACCAATTACTCAACTTAGAGTTTAGGAGTTTTGACTTCATTATTTCTAATGAGAGTTCCTCCGGTGACTAAATTAGTAAGAGACAAGTGACTTAATAGTAACACATAAAAAAATCCATCAATACAAATAGTAACAGGAAATTGGCAGGTAAAGAACAAAGGAGCGGCGCTTTCATAATCCATATAGTGTATGATCATATCAAAACATCGATGTTTAGAAACAGAAACTAGAGATTTCCTTCTAAAGAACAACACACTAACACTTTGATAAACCATACGTTATAGACAATCACATATTAAAGTATCCATTGGTAGAAGCAGAAAGAGAAATTTTCCTTCAAAACAACACAAAGTTACTATTATTACAAAAACAGGTAACCATAGTTGTAGAATAAAACCTTTACTACCGGCATGCACACCACCAACAATAATAGCCTTTGTTACATCTTGCCCAATTTAGTGACGGTTATTTTCACTCCCTTACAAAAGCCCATTCTCCTCATCGATGCTACGCGTCTGCCGAAAGTCCAACTCAAAGGACGAAGTCATAATCATGATATTCAGGCATCTGGATCAATTCTAAAAATAAATATAAAAGAAATTTGTATTACGAACTAATTCACAAACATCGTCATTTAAAATGTCACTACAATAATATAATCCAAATCTCTTTGCCCCACAAAGCTATCCTACATAGGTTATACGTAATTTTGAAACGACATTTTGGATTGAGTGGTACAAAAGTTATATGTAATTTTGATGTTTCTAGTTAGGCAACTTTTAATGGCTATTTAGGATATAAAATAATCGATATTTTGGATAGTTTGGGATCAGATTTCGGATTCTGATACATATATTTTGAACACCCATGGTGTCTATCTAATATGTTACGTTTTGATTTAAGTTCTATTATAAAAATACAGTTTTCCTTTAAAATTTAAAATTTTTATAATACAGTAGCTATAATCTTGTTACTTATAGGTGTTTTTCTTCTTGTATCCAGCGCTCTTTATTTTGGAGAGTTTGAATTTAGTAATTAAGGAGCATAAATGTACTATTGGGAGAGTGCAAAAGAAAGCCTATATTTTAGATTGGATATTGTGTGAATTGATTAACTGTAATATGAAATAAGAAACTCTCTCCTTTCATAGCTCTCAAGCATATTCTATTTATTAGAAGAGAAAGTCACTATGCATTTAGCCCCGTAATTTGAAGTCATTCCTTATAGGTTCCATCTTTGGGAAGTTGAAAATGGGTGAGTCTATCTTATTAAGTCACTTGAAGGAGTCACACATATTATCCTTATTTGTGTGATGCTAGCCATGTATTTCTATGTTTCTATTAGCCATTATTTCTATGTTTTGATTTTATTTCAGTATATTTCAGTTAGATATTATATATTTTTGTGAGAGATATATTTATGAAAAAATGTTCCATTCATACAAAAATTATTATACTTTACTTATACTAAAAATTTACTTTACAGATGTAACAAACATTAAAGGAATAATGATGGTTACTTAGAGCCTTCTCCTGAGTTGTTTTTCCGAAAGAAGATAATAGAAGTGGAAAGAAGAAAAATCAAATTGTGTTCTTGAGTTTTTTCTATAGAAAGAAAAGAAAAGAAGTGGGAGGAGAATTTGAACATCTTTTCTCTCCAAAAGTGGAAAGAAATTGAAATATGGAAGATTAAACAAGTTAGAACATGACATTTCCTTCCATTTCTTTCCAACTTAGGAACACGAAACGTGTAAATTTCCTTTATCTTCTTTTCAACTCAAGAACGCAATAGTGTTCTTCCCCTTCTTTTCCTTTCAATCATTTTCTATTATTTTCTCTTCTTTTCTTCCAACCAAAAACTCGGAAGCAAACCCTTATTACAACACCTATTTTAAATATAGTAAAATTTTGATATTTTGAATAAGGGATTAAAAGTGTATATACCTCAAAGTAAAGACTTGGTATATATTTGCACCAAACACGCAATTTTGACATAAATCAATCGTAATATATCCCATCATGATTTATTATATATTACATTTTATAAATACATTTATTAGTTTGTTTACTTCTGCACCTAATAAATTAATATATATAAAAGTTAAAAGAATTGTGAATACGTTATTATACTCTCTTTAATTTTATCTACGTTTCAATATAAATTTTATTGCAATCCGGGACTGGAAATGTATTAACTAATAAATATAAAGATCACCTTAATACGGAGAGTTAAATACCTAACACCTTCTCCAACATAGACATCAAAAAAGGGTTAAATAGACAGATAATGTATTAAACTTCGCAAAAATGTTCACTTACATTAACCAGAGTAACATTAGTATACATATATTGTTTAAAGATAACTCATCTAAAGAAACTTATTGATTTAAATGAATGGGGTAACTGATAAACCGACTTACATCCGGTCGCATTGTCCACGAGAGCGCCATATAAGCTCCAGGTAAGAAAATAATCTCCATGTATGCTCCAACTCAGCAAATTCACAAGTCGTAATGTTGCTTCCACATACAAATTCCGACAACAAACTCCGGCGACAAGATCTTGACGAAAACATGTTCGAGATCTACTTTTCGGATCTACCTTTCTAAGAACACCTTTTTTACAAACACATCTTTTTTTCCCGATCTATATTTTCATATATACCTTTCTAAGATATACTTTTTAAGATCTATTTTTTCAGATCTACATGTTTTTCAAAGTGAACGCCGGGGGAGGATTGTTCGCCGACGATGATCGTTCAACGTGGCCGAAAAATGCACTTGTTTTGAAACAAAGTTAATATGTAAATTTAACGTAAAATTAATAGTATAAGTATTTGGTGTAAAGATTTGATTTTTAAATTAGAGAGAAAACATATTTAATATAATAAAAGTAATATTTAATGTGATATATGCATTGCGATGCCCTTAGTATTAAATATATATATATATATATATATTTATATATATAGGGTGGGGATCAAGAGGGAAGTAAAAAAAAAAAGGGAAGGAGGGAAGCAAATACCCATTTATCATCAAAAGATGATTTTCAAGGAAGATTCATCAAATTAAAGCTTGAAATATAAATGAATCGATTATATACATCATCTAATCAAACAATGTTTTTATAATCTTATGTTTTAAACAAAAAAACTCTCAAAATCGACATTTATCATTCATTTGTGATGAATGTTAATCAAAATTTCAATTTAGTATTATTAAAACATTAATTTATGATAAATATTAACTCATATAAGTTATTATACACTGATTATACCATTTATGGGTGAATGTTATCACTAAAAATTCATCAAGAAATGACGTTAAGTAACATTCATGGATGTATAATAACAAACTATGAGTTAACATTCATCTGGAATGAATGTTATAAATGATGAAATCAAGGGCTGAGATTTGCTTCCCTCCTTCCCTAGAATTTGGAGCTTCCCTATGCATCTTCCCCTATATCTTATCTTAACTATATATAAACCATCTCCATCTTTTTTCTTAAAATTAGACTCAATAATGGTTAATGTCCAAATTACCCTTAAAAATTATTAATTACTTTCTAAATGAACCACTAATTTATAAATTGCAACCCTTAAGTTTTAAACTTTACATATCCTTAAATTAAACTTTTAACAATATAGTGTAAAACAATAAAATCTGTAAATGTCAAATTAACTATTTGTTCCCGCAGCTATGCGCGGACACACTGCTAATATATTTATATTCATATAATCATCGTAAGTTAAAAGATATATGCTTTCTTAATAATATAGTCATTGATTTTAAAAGTATTATGTTATTTAAAAAATTAATGTCAAAACATGTCCAATCATTTAGTTTAGAAAGAAGAAATTTGATTTGAATAGCTTTTGACATAATCTAGCAGTACATATCATTTTTTCAATATTAAATTGATTCATTATTAAATTTAGTTATTAAGTAATTATAAAACTGGGCCCAACTTATATATTTCTGGAGACACATAAATTGGACAATACTTGTAGTTATAACTATTGATATTGATTTATTCATAGTTTGTTAATTTATATATTTTTTATATTAATAATAACAATAAGATAATAGACTAGTCGGGAAAGCGATAACGTTGGTGAATCGGAGATCAAAACACTCTGTATAGAATAGAATTGAATGATGATGACGATGAATGATCAACAAGTTATTGTTTCATGGCGTCGTCATCCGCTATCTATCCCCTTCCCTTTCCATTTCCCCCCTATTAACATTAATAAACCCTCAACACTACCAGTTGTTGTTAGGAGGGCAACACTGGTTCAGTCTTGTTTATTGGAACGACAACAACAAGAAATGACGGCTAAAGAGAAAAGGGAATTGAGACACGAGAAACGAGACAAGAATAAAAGTTATAACTGGAGGGAAGAGGTTGAAGAAAAGCTTTTGCAGAAACCAAAAAAACAATTCAATTCATGGAAGGAAGAACTTAACCTTGACAAGTTGGCTGTTTTGGGTCCTCAATGGTGGATCCTTAAGGTCTCCAGGGCTAAAGGTAAGGATACCGTTGAACGTATGATGCAGTCACTTCACAAGAATTTCCCTGATTCCGAGTTCAAGGTTACTAATTTACTTCTTTCATTTTACTCATTATCACTTGAGACTTACTACCAACACTGTTTTGTTGTTATTAATTACTCTAATTAATTACCCATGAGATAGGTTAGGTTGTATTTCATGTTTATACTTAATTACTTATACTACTTTCTACTGCTTCACCAATTTACTACTAATCATAAATGTTTATTCTGCCCTATCATCAGTTGCAATCTTGTTTGACTCTATTGCTTGCTTGCTTGTGCTTTTTGTCCCTTTTACAATATCAGCCCAAATTGTGAATCATACTGGCATGTATGTCTTTGTAGTTTATAGTTTACATTCATTCACTACTCACTAGCCTAAGTTGCTCGTTTACTCGTTAGTAAAAATCTCCTATACTTCATGTTTATTGTCTTACAACTTGTAAATATGTATGGATTATTAGACTAAGTAACTTTATTATCTATCTGATCATCCACAATTTCTCCTTGCTCATCCACATATCAAACATTACATTACATTGAACATGCATCACTACCGTCAAATACTGATTGACAAATGATTTGACACTTTATAAACACTCTAATTAACATACATAAATTAGGTTCCTCCTTGACACCAGTATGGATTCAACCTCGAATACTTTCCAAATTCTACCATCTCTGGAACCAACTAGGCTACACGTTGTAGGCACTCATTATCATCAACTAGTAATAGTTCAATATATATTGTTGGATAGGAAACATGGAAACACTAGCTAGGCTTCATTTTAAGACACTCTATATCATCAAGTAAGTCCCAAATATTCCGTAAATTATAATTATTGTTACATCACATGTAGGCTAGTGTATAGTCTCATATATGTAGTATCATTTACACTCACACGTATCTTGAATGGTGGATTGGACAACTCTAAAGCTTCATGTTATGAGAAATCTCTTATATCCTTCCAGATATCCATCAAGATCTTGCTTAAATATACAAAACCACTTACAGCCATCAACTCCTTCCTTCAGGAATATGTACATGCTTTCAAAGCATCTAATTTGATGACAGTCCACCTTTTATACTAGAAAAAAGTACATTTTTGAACCTTGTTAGTAGTCAATTTGTTACGAACGAACTATTCTACTTGGGAAAAATGCCAAAGAAACCATGTAAGTTTGCAATTTCTTGCATCTGTACAATAGCATGACTAGTTCAGTGGTTGAAAATGGAACAAATTACAAGTTTTGATGGTTCTTTCTTGCATTTTCACAAGTACACTGACTGTTTTGCTATCAAGTGACATATACACAATGATCAACTACTGCATCAATATATCTGAATTGTTTGCAGGTATTTACTGCAGCTATTTACGAGAAAAATAAGTTGAAGAATGGCAAGATCTCAGTCAAACCAAAGCCTCTGTATCCTGGATGCGTGTTTTTAAATTGCATATTAAATAGGGAACTCCACAATTTCATAAAAGAAGACTGTGAAGGGGTTGGAGGATTTGTTGGACGAATGGTTGGCAATACGTATGAACTCTTTTTTTATTGTTTTACAATTGCAAATATTTCTTGTATGTGTTCTCATCTTTCAAGCTACTTAGCTAACTAAAACAGACAGGGTAATGACCTAAAAAGGTACCTGAATCTACCATATTTCTCATTTTCAGTACTCAACTTTTTTATTTTATTTTATTTGCTTAAGGTATCGAAGTTTTAACCACCAAAACGGGATTATTTTTTTATCTTTTGAAGCATCACGACACCAATCGGATAAAGTTGGGCACCTTTTAGTGTCATTTACCCAATCTTACACCGTAACCCATAACTTCCGACCTTCACATTAAGTTCTTAATCATGTATACAGCTTATAATTGAACATATCAGAATATTCAATATATTCTGAGATGGCAATTGGATGTGCTAGGATCAAAATGAGTAATAGTTAATGCAGGTCAGGTTGGGTTAACCTGTGTAGACTATTTTTGTCTAAATTAAGGATTGCCAAAACTATCTTGAAATAATAATTAAATTCCTCTGCGTATAGGAGGTTGTAAGTGCTCCAATACAATCAAGTTTATACAAATGACCTATTTGACCCATTGGAAATAAAATATAAACCCAAATGTATTCATTTTGGTAGGTGATTTTGTTCACCACAACCATGCATATAGGTAGGTTCAAGGGTTGAAAATTGTTACGTTCAAACATCTTATATAAATGTTAATTTAAAATATTGGCAGAAAGCGGCAGATTAACAAACCGAGGCCCGTATCAGAAGATGACATGGAAGCAATATTTCAAGAAGTGAAGGAAAAACAGGAAGCATCAGATAAAGCTTTTGAAGAAGAGCATTCCGGTGCTCTTGAGTCAGATAAAAAATTGCTTTCAATCTCAGATAAAAAAGTAGTCACAAAGAGGCGATCCAGAAAGCCTTCAGGGCCTCTTTTAGGGTCAAATGTTCAAATCGTATCTGGGACTTTTGCCGAGTTTTCAGGCACCATAAAGAAGCTAGACAAAAAAAGAGGATTGGTATGAATCATTCATTTTCTTTTCTATATTGGCCTTGTATTTACAGTTAATAACAAGGTTCTTTTGCAGGCAACTGTTGGGTTCACGTTGTTTGGGAAGGAAACTATAGCGGATTTAAATCTTAGTGAGATTGTAGAAGATCAGAAATGATGTATACATACCTTAATTTTGATCTAAAGAGGTAAGTTCCTTGAATTCCCATTGACCTTTCTCTCCAACTGAAACCTTACATTTTCTGCAAGGGTTATCATTACCTTAAAGGTTGCATTCTAAAGCTGCTTCGTTCTGTTTATTCAGATTGAGTTTATAATTGTATCGTTGCCCAAGTTCTGAACCAACAACTTGATATAGTAAACATGATCAGTCTAGCTCGTAAGGTGTCTCGAGAACATGAAACGACCCACAAGCTGCATTCATCCATTCAAAGATAATTTAACCTGGTTGTGGATCTCAGTGTATCGTATGAAAACAATCTTTGGATGATTAACAACCTATTTGCATTGCAACGAATTCATAATGTATTACGTATGTAAACAGTGTATGTAAGTGCGCTTAGCTGGAAGTCTGGAGTGGCACTGAGTACTACTGTAAGTAGGTGAGGTAGCTACTCATGTATGTTTGGATTGGGTTTGATTTTAGATGTTACTGTCCCGATACGAGCTTGCAGCATCTTTGAGATTAGGTTTATTGTTATTTTAACGTTGATTTGCTTTGTTAGGCTTGTGATTTGAGGTTTTGTCTGATCCTAGTAGTGGCTTGGGTCCTTGATTAGTCAGGAGATGTGGGTAGTATGGTGTCAAATGACCCACACAAGTCAAAACCATAATCAAAATTTTTCATTGGGTGATGATGATTTAGTCATAAATCTCACATAAGAAAATGTATTGTCAGATTGAAGAACATTTACTAGTGAAGTAAACTAAAGTGAAGTCCACAAACAAAGAAATGGTAGTTAAAAGGGTTTTGGACCTTTCGCTCCATTTGGTATTCCGGCCCATCTTTTGTGCGTTTCACTCATTAGGTGATCGACGGCCAAATTAATTGTTTGCTACACAAAAGATGAATGCTTTGTAATTTACTCCGTAATAAATATTAATAAGTAAGAAGAACATGCATAAACAACGACAAATAAGTGAAGTTCTTCTTAGTTGAGTTACGTGCATCGGAATCACTGCCTTGAATGAAATGTTAACAAGTCGAGGATTTAAAGAGCCGAATTCGTGCCAAAACGGTTTGGAGTTTAACTAGTTTACTTTATAAAAGAAAATTGTATATTTATAAAACTTCAAATTAGATGTACGATACATAGGGCTTCTTTTGGAGGCATTTTTATGATTTCACTTACTTGTTGGTCAAGTAAATAAATCTTTTATCAATATCATTTTTCATGTACCAAACTCACCCAAAGTCTAGAAGTTAACGGTAAAGAAAAATCCCATTCCTTTGTCGGACAAAATAATATACTAGTGTCGGATCTGATTTGTTATTTCAGTTCCTTTGTCGGACAAAATAGGGAATGGATATAACGCAGAAAACTACTCTACCTTTTTAAACATATTTTGTATTGTATTGAGTTATGAGGCTTTGCTCGACTAGACATGGTTAAGTTTTTAATTACCAAAAATGAATGGGCACCCAATGTAAAATGTATCCTCATGTCACAGCTGTCTTTAGGGAAAAGATATCTCGTTGTTGGATGTAGGAAAAGGAAGGTTAAAAGTAATAAAATACTGGTTAGTTTCAATCTACACCCCTTATGTATAGTGTAATTACTACTATATCCCATGCATTCTTATTATGTTGAGAAAACCAGCCAAAAAATGTGTGAAAAGCATAATATAGCAATTCAACCTACAAACTCCCTCTCATAACTATGTTGAGTCAAAAACTGTATGACCTACAGTCGTCTATTTGTAAATTGGGGTTTAAATTTAATGACAACTTTTAAAGTAACGGCCATGTTAGACCTAGAAAGCTACCGTTAGTGAAATGTGAGCTGAGCAAACAAAATTTATAGTCAATAACATTTTTAAGGACGAGTCATTCTATGTGCCGATGTATAACTTTTATTGTATGAAGCGTAATGTATTAAAACGACAAAGTATTATCTATTTTGTATATGATTATTTTCATCTGGACAAGTAACTAATGTTATTTTTAGATGCAATGGATAAAAAGGCTGCAAATTCACACTATATGTCTTGGAAAACATTTGTTCCTATTTCACATTACCCTAATGAAATTATGGTGACTCATAAGAGCTTCCATAGAGAGAGCCCAACCAAAAGGTAGGTAGTTGCAATGAGAAGGAAAAACAAAGGGGCATAATAGTAAAGTTATTGTATCCCATCAGCACCCCACTCATTTTTTAACAACAAAACCGCAACCAGTCAAACCAACAGTGAAGCAAAAAAGGAGAGACAAAAGCACTGCAGCAGAGAAACCAGTTAAATAACACCACCCACATTTAATTCTCACAACCTCCGATTTCTCTCTTTCCCATTTTTATTTTTTATTTAATAATAAATCACCATCTTCTCAAAACCCTAACTATGGTTTCTTCATATTCATATGTATCCTACTAAAAACATCCAAATCACAGGTCATGGCGTTTTTTTCAATCTCAGGATCCTTCATCATTACCCTTTATATTTTAGCTACTTTCTTGTTCAAATCTCTAATTGCAGACTTAAACACTTCATTTTCTCTAGAAAACTTCGGTAAAAATGCAACCTTTCTTGCTCTTTACGGAGATGCAAAGGTCGACAATGGCGGTTCTTCATTACAACTTACTGCTCCATCGCATTCTAGTGTTGGCAGAGTGATTTACAAAACACCCATCAAGATTTATGGTGGAATCCCCAAGAAATTGGTATCAATTTCTACTTACTTTTCTTTTTTCGTCTCAAATGGGGATCTTTTATCTTTTGTTGTTTTGCCGTATGGGTATCCTCTTAATGTGTTTGATTATAATGCCCCATCTGGCCTTTTGAGTAACAAAAAGCTTAATTTTTTTAGTGTTGAATTTGAGCATCATATTGCCATTGATTCATCAACATTCATGTCTGTCAAAGTAATGAACTTGTCCATTATCAATTTGGTGAGTAATGGTAGTGAAATAATGCAAACTTGGATCGATTACCAACCAGGCTCCAAAAGATTGGAGGTTAGGTTGAATAAATTGGGCAGCAGTCGACCTACTGATCCTCAACTTTTTGTACAAATTGATCTGCTGAAGATTTGGCCTAAAAATGAAGGGGTTTTTGTGGGATTGAGTTCATCAAATGAAATTTCTTCAAAAACCTGCAAAGTTTATTCTTGGATATTTAAAGCATCTCGAGCTCCTGATTGGATGCATTCTGAGCCGCTGGATCCAATGAATTTGAAATTTAATCAAGAACAGCAGATAAAGGTTGTTTCTGAAGAAAGTGATTGTGTTATAAAGATTCTTGCAGCATTGATACTTGGAATTGGCTGTGGTTCTTTGGGTACATTTGTTGTAATGTTTTTGTTTACATTATTTGGGAATCGGTATAGGCAGCCAATTGTGCCCGAAGAGTTTGCTGTGCAATCCTTGCAAGAATATGAGCACAAGAAACTTAAGATTGTTCTTGATGAAGCCTCTGCAAATGAGAATTAGGTAACTCGATCACTAGTTTAGATGTAACTCTTTTCTTGATTTGTAAATGCATGTGGTTATTCTGTTCCGATTAGCTCCAATGTAGGTTTGTTTGTAGTTATAAGGTTGTGCAATATTATGAACAAAATGTAGTTCGATATTGTACAATGTTATGATCAGTTGAATGCAGTTTTTATGAGTGGAAGACATTTAGCTATATATAATTTGCATGTTGTATCCAGGTGTACCAATGGCTCATTGGCTTTGTAAAATGTAGTTTAACAACCTTTGGTTTAGTCAAAAGGGGTTGTATTGTAAGCTTACTTCAATGTTGGTGTAGTGGTGTTCATTCAAGAACTTAATTTCCTATGAAATGTTGGCTATATAAGACTTATCATTCAAATTTTGATTCAGTGCTATCAATTCCTTAGGGAAGCACCTACTAGCCAAAGTAGTTAATTTGTGACATATCTCATTACCAAGAGTTGGTTTAATGCCTTAATGGCCATCAGGGTCTATTCTTGTTGATTAGGCTCCATGTTTGGTCAGTATATGTGCAAAGTTGGTTTTGCATGGATCCTCGGCACTGGTCAAGTTAAAGATGATATATATACCTCAATTAAAAAGTTGGACTTCAATAACAAGTTTACTCTACATTTTATTCCTGCACAAGATTTTTGTACAAACCCAATATCTGCAGTGTATCTGTTAAATTGATTCACAGTACAGATTTGTTTTAAATTGTTTGATGTTTTTCCTAACATTCATTTTATAAAGTACATTTTATTAGACTAGCATCAGACTCCGTGCATAGCAGCGGATGAAGATTTTGCATGTTGTTGTCAAACATATGTTCAATGGTACATGAATGTAAGAATAGTTGCTACCTTTTAAATGAAAGTGATTTTTTTATAATAGTTTAAATTATTGTATTTGTAAATTAAAAAATTTGATAAAAAGAAGGAAGATATTTAAATGTATTATGTGAAATATAGTATTAATTAAATTATTTATATTTATATTTTAATAAATGGAGGGATATGTGGAGGGATAAAATGATAATTTCCGATATCCTTTTTTAAATATTAAGAAAAAGAGTGTTAAATGCTTTATAAGGGTTATAGATATAGATTATAGATATAGATATAGATGTTAACCCAAATTGGTACAGCTTAAAAGATTTAAAAACCTAAAACTACATTTGGATTTGCATTATATTTCTACGCCCCAAAATGTATCAAAACCAACCTGAACCATTTCGTGAGTATTAAAACCCTATCTTCATTTGAACCTTATAAACCCCAACTCACCACACATTGATGAGTCTAGTTAGGTCATGACATTTGGGCATTTCACCTGTATAAACACCAACTCACCACACCTTGATTAGTCTAGTTAGATATTTAACCATTTGACCCTTATAATTTTATAAACCTCAACCCACCACAACATTCACTTTTATATTCTATGACATTGTAGACTGAATACTGCTAATCGCAAAGTGTACCTACAGAAAATAACTTGATGAATCTCAAAAATTTTAATAGAAACACGACTTGTAAAAATTTATATCATTATACAAAATGTATGGAGAACTGAGCATTTGATGCAGATAGTAATATCATTTAGAAAACCAATAATGACTTGAAGACCAAAACTCTGCAACTTTGTAACAAAACAGCAAGAAGAAAAAAGTTGATATAATGATGATAGATATCAATAAGCATTCCTAACATAACAATAATAATACTGATGATGATAGACTTAAACTACCCTCAATATCCCTTTGCCAGAGAGAGACCGACAAATGGGACTTGGGTAGGTTTATATTCTAATCTAATAGATATAGATAATAATAATAATAGTAACATTATTTCAGACACCTAATTTTCTTGTTCTGCTTCTTCCTCGTAATAATCTTCCTCTTCATCAGCTGTTGCATCTTGATACTGCTGATACTCCGATACCAAATCATTCATGTTGCTTTCCGCCTCTGTAAACTCCATCTCATCCATCCCTTCACCTGTATACCAATGCAAGAAAGCCTTCCTTCTAAACATAGCTGTGAACTGTTCACTCACACGTCTAAACATCTCCTGAATAGAAGTTGAATTCCCAATGAATGTTGATGCCATTTTCAGACCCGTTGGTGGAATATCACAAACAGTTGACTTGACATTGTTTGGAATCCATTCAACAAAGTAGGATGAGTTCTTGTTCTGGACATTAATCATCTGCTCATCTACTTCTTTTGTGCTCATTTTGCCTCTGAACATAGCAGATGCTGTAAGGTATCAACCGTGTCTTGGATCAGCTGCACACATCATGTTCTTTGCATCCCACATTTGTTGAGTGAGCTCAGGTACTGTCAGAGCTCGGTATAGCTGAGACCCACGTGACGTCAGAGGAGCAAATCCCACCATGAAGAAATGAAGCCTCGGGAATGGAACAAGATTCACCGCTAGCTTTCTCAGATCAGAGTTCAATTGCCCAGGGAACCGCAGACAGCAAGTTACACCCGACATTGTTGTTGATATCAAATGGTTCAGATCTCCAACTGTGCGTGACATAAACAAATAAAATGTCAACCATTACAATTACGATGTGTTATAAAGAATAAAAAAAAAAAAGAGGATATTAATCTTACAGCTAGGAGTGGTGAGCTTGAGTGTACAAAAGCAAATATCATAGAGAGCTTCATTATCAAGAACCATACACTCGTCAGCATTTTCAACAAGCTGATGAACTGACAAGGTTGCGTTGTAAGGTTCAACAACCGTATCAGATACTTTTGGGGATGGGAAGACAGAGAAAGTCATCATCGTACGATCCGGATATTCCTCCCTTATCTTTGATATCAATAATGTACCCATACCCGATCCTGTTCCCCCTCCTAACGAATGACATACCTGAAACCCTGCAGATATATAAAACCCACACACAAAATTACAATCTTTTCACTTTGATTATTAAACCATATTCCCCCCTTATCTTTGATATCAAAATTGTACCCATACAATATTTTCACTTTGATTATAAAACCCTGTGGATATGTAAAAATAACCCTAATTCACGGCAGTAACCATAGAGATCTATAAGAAACAAAACCCCCTACTGATTTTTAAACCCTGCCCATAAATAATACAACATTTAACAAGCTTTTTACTTTTTTATGTCAAAACCCCCCCAATTACTTTTTAATTTTTTTGTTGTGTATTACTAACAAGCACTTTAATTTTTTTTTTTAATTTACAACATAAATTTAAAAAGAATTACATTCTTCTTTTTTTTTTTCCTTGTCAAAATCCCTAATTAAGGATAAGGAGGAGCAGCAGCAGCATCCATACAGATCTACAAATAAAAGCCCTTAATGAAAATGATGACAAAAAATGAAAAGAAATAGGGTAGATACCTTGAAGGCAGTCGCAGTTTTCGGCTTCCTTTCTGACAACATCAAGAACAGAATCAATCAATTCGGCACCTTCAGTATAATGACCCTTTGCCCAATTATTACCAGCACCAGATTGACCAAAAACAAAGTTATCAGGACGAAAGATCTGACCATAAGGACCAGACCGGACACTATCCATGGTACCAGGTTCAAGATCCATGAGAACAGCCCTTGGAACAAACCTACCACAACTAGCTTCATTGTAATAAACATTAATCCTTTCTAATTGAAGATCAGAATCACCTTGGTAACATCCCGTTGAATCAATTCCGTGTTCCGCACAAACAACTTCCCAGAACTTGGCACCGATCTGGTTCCCACATTGCCCTCCTTGGATGTGAAGAATCTCACGCATTTTGCAATTGCTTTAATGAAAAGTGAATAAATGAGTGGTGGGGCGGAGGTGTATTGCGTTGCTTTTTATAGAGGTGAATTTGAAAATATAAAAGCGGAATTTTGAATGGTGAGTTGTAACGGTCGTCCGCCTCTTCGACATCTGTAGCCGTGATTTGAATTGTTTTGAAACTTAAAAACTTAACCCCGATACCTGGGTTATAAAATTACAAATAAAGTACAACTTTAACATTATTTTATGGACTAGTTAACAAACTTTTCTCTTTCAAAGGTCCTTAAGGAAACTATACCTTTAGTAATCATGATTAATATCTAGTTATCTACCGCTTAAAAACTTAATAGCAAAACCAAATTTTGTATCAGTTGTTGACCCAAACAATAGATGTCAGTTAGACAAGTAACTAAAAAAATGATGTGTTATTGAATATGCCACCGTCACATAATTACATGCTCATCACATACAAAAACATGAAAAAAAAATAACATAACAACTTTACTTTTTATTCTGTTACCACATCATCCCACCTTCACATGCTTGTACGCACATGGCCTCAGCACGGTTCAGATCGTAAATCAACATTTATTGCGTTTTTTCGGGCATATGGTCTTTCTGATTACAATGATCATCTTTTTTACAGTTTTCTTTCCTATGTCCGTCCTTGTATTTTCTTTCAACACCATCTTTATTAACAATATCATAGTAACAACGAATATCTTTTAAGACTAACGTTCTTATTTAAATAGTGCCCAGAAACGGTACGTTCTCTCCCAACCTTATAAAAATGGGTCTTCTGCAAAAATGGTTTTGCGTACCGTACCATACCAAGGATGGTCCGCATTATCATTTTGCAAACCGTCCAATTTCACAACCCAACGTATAAGTCACAGAATTTACTAACTTCAAGGCCAAGGTCTGCAAAATAAAATTGCAGACTACAATTTTTTGAATTTTTTGTCATGTGTCAGAGTTAGAGTTTGGAAAGATATATATGAGGTCTGCATGATCATATTGCGGACCATATCCTAGTCCATCACACATGGAACACCCATTATTGTCCGGATAATAATCAAATGCTATCACTTGTAACTTTCAATAATTCAAGGATAATAATCAAATGCTCCAGTTGTAAATAATTCAAGTGAATGCTCCCGTAGGCTTTTGAATAATATTATATAATTTATTCGGTCTATAAATCTCAATTATGCTCTTCTATCTGTTATCGCTTATATTCTATCAGCAACAATTACAATCAATTCATAAACAGATATCAATATAAGTTATGTATCATTTCCACAATCAATCAACAACATTACAACCAACCCCTCAAACGTCTCATTTCCTTTGCCCAATAATGATATAGATGAGAGTGATAATTACAATGGGGGCTTTGATAATTCGATGATAATAAAGGTCATAACACACTGAAGAAGAAAGTGAGGCCGTCAAAGATGATGGAGATGAATCGGATGATGCGTCAAAAGTGCCAGCCCAACATACTACCGGTAGTATTTCTCAACCTTATACACAAGGTATGGTGAACTTCTTTAATAATGGTGTAGATATCGATGAGCATAGCCTCCCAGACTTTGACGATGACGAGCCCATATTGGATAGGTGGAGTGAGTTAGAAAATCAAATTCGGATAGGTATGCTCTTTGATAGCAGGGATCAAGTGGTGAAGGCTATAAGACTTTGGCCGATTAGCTAAAATGGAAAATTTATAGTAGTTGAATTATAAAAACCTTATTGGGTGGCAAAATGTTTTACTCAAAGTGACAACTACACAACTACCCAACATGCAGCACCATGTGAATGGTATGTTCGTGCGAGAAAGAAAAGAAATCATTATTTATGGCAAATAACAGGATGGGTGGGTGCACACAACTGCTTTGGATCGGTTGTTAGCAATAAAAACATAAACTTAAACTCAAAAATCATTGCTTCGCACATCCTTCAGTCAATTCAACAAGATATTGCTTACTCGATCAAGCATGTCCAGGTGGACATAAACAACAAATTGAAGTGTAACAGTAGCTTCACCTATTGGAAAGTGAAATGTATGTGTTTCTGACCACCATCTTTCTACAAGGGCGGTGATTAAAGAATGATCTAGTTGGATGTGACCAAGGCGAATGATGCCACCGAACCCTGCTGCTTCTATAAGTGCCATCACTCTATCTGGGATATTAGGAACAAGTGTCCAAAAATTATTTTCACATCGTTTAGAAAGTAGTTTACCTTTTCCTAATCCTCCATAAAAAAGATGAAATGCTCTATGGTCCTACGTAGAAATAACAAATCAGAATTGATTGGACCAGGTTAAATATTATAGCTTGTGAATTCATAGTTAGATGTTTGAAGAAAATGAAAGGTATTAATTTAGAGAAGCGAGAACTTTAACGTGAGGAGTTGATGAAGAAAGAAATGATGTTCAGGCATGTTTTTATAATACAGTATGAGAGGTATTACCTCTTATTCAACTCATATTCACATGCGTAATAAAAACAAGGTATGGTTTGAAATTACAATAGCACAGATTCTTTCACAGTTTGTTTAAAAATATAAAAGACCAGAGAGGGATGTGACTGAACATCGTAGTGCGCAAAATCATCTCGCGGAAGTACCCATCTGTTTATAATACAAGGCTTATAAAGTGACATTGATATTGTTCAAGCGTGGAATAATGTGAAAATGGATGGTTTGCAAAATGATAATGCGGACCATCCTTAGTATAATAGTATGGTAACCATTTTACGGAAGACCCATTTTTACAAGGTTGGGAGAGAATGCACCAGAAAAGCACAATTTAGGAAAGAACGCTCGTTCAGTGAGTGCTCACATTCAAAAAACTTAATGTTATTTATTATTTTATAATGGCATATGTATGCTTTTTCTTAATGGTCAATACTTTATTGAAAAGAAAACAGAACTCTATGACAATGCTAACTTTCATAATTAAAACAATATATCTAATGATAAATTATAAATTTTACTGTTGGGTAGCCGACCTCTTTTATAATTTATAAATGACAAATAAACATAAGTTGTTTTAGTGTCATATCGACATATTTAAGTAATAAGTTTAACTAGTTTATGAGTCGCCGGACATGTTAGCAACGATCATTTTTATAACTTATTATAATCTTGTGTTCATATCATTATCTGATATAACACTTCACTCCAACACCAAGTTACTAGATCCTGAAGCTGATAAAGACTATCTGAAATATTTGTCAAAGTCGAAGACTGAAGATAGAGTGAGAGGTCAATGTGGAAGTGGAATTTGGTGTTCTCATCTATTTGACCAACAGTTCAGGCTATTATCTAGAAGTACAAGGGGTTTGACAAATACCCAGTGGACTTAAGAAGGTTAACACATAAAAGTACATAACAGTTGTATATATCTTGTGTACATATATGTATAGGCGTTTATATTACCTTTACAGATGATCCTAGGAAATTAAGGATACTTTAGTATTATTCCGAGGATATAATGTCACATCCAAAACAATGAAAGTTACATTCAACCATATTGAATTACGTGTTAGGGTTTGAAGTATCTGCTCGAGTATTTATCACACTATAAATACACACCTCAACAACCGTATTGCATGTTTGAAATAACATTAACTACAATCTTTGATTTGAGCAGTCACTCATGTTAGTTAGCGAGCATTGTGCCAATACTTTTAGTAAGTATTGAATCACTAATAGTCATCATCATCCCTTAGCTGAGTGACTTATCGTAGTCAAATTTGTTATCAAGTATTGTTTACTTAGACTAGTTTTACCGGTCTTATTCCACAATAAGCAATTCTAAAGTTATTCTTTAATTTAACGAATAAAACTTTTAGCTTGAGCAAAAATTGTATTTAAATGAAGAAGAAAACTTCTTCAAAGTAAAACAAGAAATACTTGAATAGAACTATCTTGTAAAACCTAATCTTGTATGAATAGTTTACTTTTGAAAATATAAATCAATATTTCTCCATGTGATGATTTATATGTATATGTATGCATGTGAATAAAGTAAAGTGGAAGAAAAGAACCCAAAAAGAAATCACATCAGGGTCACTATACTTGAAAAGAAAAACTCTAAATAAAAATTATAAACTTAGAGTTATTTCATTAATTTTTCATAAATATATAGTAGGAGATTGTGTTAGAAAAAACAATGATCAAATCCAAGTTATAAATCTGAAGAGTCAAAATCTAAATCTGCAAAATTTAACTAAGTGTTAAATCTTAGTCTATATAAACTAAGTCTGTGTGATGTACTGACTGAGATTATCAGAGACTCACAACTCTAAAAAGTGAAGACTACATACTAAGACCTTGAAAGAATGACAAACTTACAGAGTGAAGAATACATACTCAACTCTTACAGATTGATGACTAAGTTGACAGAGTCAAACATATAGAGTCAAGACCATCGCAGATTCACAAATTAATGCGCGACCAAATCAAATATTCAAATTTTATAATTGATTTAGTCTTTCTTAAATCAAGCCGTATAATTAACAAACATTTAACACCTATACATGTATAAATAGGTGATTGATTGTTGTTCATATAAAATGTTGATCACATAGCAAAAAAAGTTATATACTTAGAAATTCTTTGTGAATTCACATAGGCTATTTTCTGTGATAGATTAATTCAATTTAGCTAAGTGCGATTGAATAATTGATATTTGTAATCACTTTGAATTATTGAATAATATATATTCTTTATATTCAATTACCGTTTTACTTTTTTTCCTTATTCCGCCAAAAACAAACTTTGCTTGAATATAGATTAACTCGATAACAAATTAAAATCTTAATTTAATCTGTTAATCAAGTTGTGGGATCTATAAGACCTTACAACTGGTATCAGAGCACATAAAGATTTAATTAGCAATAATCATAATCTTTGACGATCAAAGGTACCCAGAAAATTCAAACTATTTTTAATCAATCTACTCATCTAAAAATTTCTACAGTTGCTATGGAAGAAAAAGGTATTCCAATTTTCAATGGTACAATTTTACTCATTGGAAATTGAAAGCCGAATGACATCTGGCTACAATTTTACTCATTGGAAATTGAAAGCCGAATGACATCTGGCTAGCATTCATGATGAAATGCTCAGAGTCATATGGGAAGGACCCATTGTGCCTGGTAAAGTTATCCCTGCAACCATGGATGGAGATGGCAATGTTACAACTCCTGAAAAGTTTGTACAATCACCAAAAAGCGCATAGATAGACTTAGATAAACAACTTTATAATCTTGATTTAAAAGCCAAAAACATATTATGAAATGTTGTAAGTGAAAATATATTTTAAAAAAAAATTTAGATGCAAAACTGCAAAAGTCATATAGTACATGCTCATTAATCAATATGATGGTGTCACATTGGTTAAAACTCAGAAAAAAAAAATCTCATAAGAAATTATGAAAATATTGCTACTGGACATAATGAATCACTAACTGATATTTATACCAGATTTCAAATCCGAATTAATGATTTAGAAATATATGATATTATCAAAGGTGACCTTGAAATATGTGCCAAGTTTGTAGACATATTTCCTAACACTTTCTCTAAAGTAATTACTTCATTAGTCGTAAGTGAAAAATTGGAAACTTATGATCTGTCTAGTTTATTTGGTCTTCTAATGAACCATGAGAAACAAAGGCTAGAAATGATCTAAATTCAAAAAGATTGGCTAAAGAACCATTTGTTGCTCATGTTGCAACAATAAGAGATAGTAGAGAATTATTTTTATGGCAGATTATCATCTTACTCCTGCAGACTTAGAATCAGATGAATATGATGAGGAAGCAATAGAGGAGAGGAGATGGCCTTGCTTGCACAAAGACTACAAAAGGCAAAGTTCAAAGGATCCAAAAGCAAATCTACATTTGATCTCAAAAGAGCTACATGATATAAATGTGGAAATACATGGCACATTGCATCATAATGTAAGTCTAAGTATAGTGAATCATCACAGACTGAGAAATGGGCAGACAAGGCAATGAAATACAAGAAAAAGTACTTGAGTTCTAAGAAGAAAGAAGAGAAACCTCAACGAAAGAAGAAGGAGAAGGCTTTGGTGGTTGAAGAATAGATTAATGAAGATTCATCGGCATTTGATGATGATCTATGTTTAATGGCTATCACATAAAGCCAATTTGAAAGAGATATGAAAGCTACAGAGAAAGCTTGTGTTCAATCAGATTGGGATAGAGGTTCTGCTTACAATGTATATCATTTTGAACTCTATTATGAATTTGAAAAACAAAAAATGTTTGAAAAAATCTATATAGATTTTTTCAAACATACTTGATGATATTGTAGGATTAAAATTGAAGCTTAATCAAGTCAAAACAGATCTACATACTAAGATTGATGAAATAAATCAAAATGTTCAATATAAGCTTGAGCTTGATGCTCATAAAGAATTATTTAAAATGGTTGCTTGTGAAAAGGAAGAATTCAAAAAGAAAGTAGAACATTTTGCAAAAATTTGTAAATCTTGGTGTATTTCATCCCTTAAAAGCATATATGTTCAACTAAGATGATTTGATTTTAATATTATATACATGTTAAGATAAGATGTTATTTGTAAATAGTTATCGGTAGACAGTAAAGAAATATTGGGAAAAATATGATTTAATTTTTAAAAACATTAGGTGTCATGCTTTCAACTTTCAATCACTTTAATTTTATTAGATGATGATTTCATTTTCATCTTATATGATAGTCACAAATAGATATCACGTTGTCTTCTAAATAATTGACACATAAGTTAAGCAAGGGAAATAATGAGTTTTGTGTTTCAATTTTTTTTTTTCTAAATAAAATTAGTGTCTTTTTTAAGTACCTTTGGCAATTTTTAAATAGTCAATGTGTTCATAAGAAGACTTGATGTTTTTGTTAATATATTAAGTTGTTTTCTAAATAATTGATACATAAATAAAATAATTAGTGTTGTGTTTAAATACATTTAGTGAGTTTTATATTATCTAAATTACACTTGGCAATATATAAAGTGTTTATGTGTCGATCTAAGATGAATCCATGTTCTTTTTATATAATACATTAATTAATTAATTAATTAAAGAAAAGACTTAAGATTAAGAAGATGAAGACTAAGAAATAGAACATCATAACTCTTCATTAATTATTTTCAGACTATATTGACATCACTTTCTTCCTTGAAATCATCAGCCAAACTCTACCTCGCGATGGAAATCTGCAACTTTTGGCCGGCCGACCTCCCCTCCACTACACTTACAACCATCTCCCTTCCATTTTCTTTCAGTCCTGCGACCAAACTGTTGGGCCATTGATCCGAAATCTTTCACTAGTCACTGAAGTTTTGAAATGATGTGACAAATAATGCAAGTTATCTCAGTGCAAGTAGTTGTGCTTGCTGAATGTATGTCTTTAGCGAGCAATAACTAATTGATGTAACTGAAAATGTGTCTATCAATGATGTTTGTCTCAGTGAGTAAAAGAACTAAGAATGTCACTATGCTGTCACTGATACTTTGGAGCGTTAACAAGAAATTTTTCAGTTGCTCTTTTAGATAAATATGTAACAAGTGTTGGGAAGGACAGAGCAATTTTTCTCGTTGAAGATCAAGTCAACGACCATTACTTTGATCAAGATCCTAGTCTACTCAAAGTGACGATTCAATTACTACAATTGGAGTTACTCATTGAATAAAGATTCAACGTGTGAAAATGATATCATATCTTGAAATTTTCCAAGCGTTCCAGGGTATCAATTATGTTACGTCCTCAACAATTGTGTGAGCATCTTTGTAAAACAAGAGTATACATATAATAATTTGAATCATGTATGATTTAAAAATTTACCGAATACCAAAGTAAAAGTTGACTTTTCCTATACAAATATCCCTATTCGGGAACAAGTTGTTGTTCCAGCTCGATATCGTCAAGAATTCCTGACTATTGGAAGAACAAATCATCATTTTTAACTAGATTACATTTCATGTTATGCACGTACTTATACGTAAATTGCTATAACTGAATATAAGTTAACGAATTCAAATTTGACATAATACAATTATTTTGTCATGTCGCATAGCACAGATAATAAAATACTTGTTACGTTCAAATTTCATTACTAACACTTCGTTTGAAGTTTTAAAACATAAAATTATTAAAGTAGCTTGGCTCAATAAGTTCGTTCGACTTAAAATTTTTCAAACGAGTCCAGTTACATATTGATGCTTCAATCTCGGCTCATGAAACAAATCAAATACTTATTATATGTTCGAGCTAATTGTTCAACACTTTTATCCCCGTATATGAATTATTTAAGGTAACCATATAAAAGGAGGGGCATGCATTAAGGGATGCGGAGGAGTGACACCCCACCCGTCTCACAACCAAGGGGAAAGACATCGCAGAAACACCCGAAATTGATGGGGAAGCGTAAAATCAAAATAGTTGGGCATTTGGCAGGATTCGGGCAGGTTCATGTATAAAAAAATTTATATAATATATAGGGTGTGTAATAGGATATGGTTCAATGAAATGACGAATTTCGTGGGAATCACTAAGAAATACTTTTTAAAAATGTAGTACACATTACTTTTTCAAAACTTTTGCTGATCTTCTATCTTAAATAACTTTCAAAAGCCAATATGAAAATATAAAGAAAAGAAATTGATTCTTTTCAAACTTTTTTTTATTGTTATATATATATAGGGAATAATGTTTGGGTATGCACTCAACTTTGACTCAATATCTATTGTGTGTACCCTACTTACGGGTGCTCTATTTAATGTACTCAACCTTGAAAAACAGTGTTTTGGTGTACTTTGTGACCTGCCCAGCAGGTAGCCGGTTACCGGCTCATTTTTTTGAAATTTTGAGCTTACGTGGCATGCCAAGTCATAATTTTGTATCCATGTAGACGTACACACAATAGACATTATACGTAAGTTAGATGCATTCTCAACTTATCCGGTCAAATACCATCATTTTCACACCAAAATTTTAATTCTTCAGTATTTTCCTATAACTTGGGACTATGTGGACCCCATTTGGATCGAACTTGTTCAGGGTATTCAACAAATTCTGAATCAAGAAGGCCTAAATTAAGTGTATCCACAATTGTTGTTATTGTTGCTGCTTCATAGATCTTGACTGGAGTTTGTTTGATAACCATAATGAACATGAAAGCTCGAAAAAGAAGAAGTAGAAGCGAAGATGAGACAATGATCATCGAAAGCACACCATTAGCTTCATCAGATTCTAATGTCATTATTGGAAAATTGGTTCTTCTTAACAAAAATTTTCCATCAAAGTATGAAGATTGGGAGGTTGGGACTAAAGCTTTACTCAATAAAGATTCTTTAATTGGTACGAGATCAATTGGTAGTGTATACAGAGAAGACTTTGAAGGTGATATTTCAATCGCAGTGAAAAAGATCAAAAGTTTAGGAAGAATCAAGAATCAAGATGAATTTGAGCAAGAAATCGGACGGTTGGGATCACTTCAACATTCGAAGCTTGTTGCTTTTCAAGGCTATTATTGGTCATCTAGTATGCAACTGATCTTATCAGATTACGTGTCAAATGGAAACTTATACGATAATCTACATGGTGTTGATTATCCCGGGACTAGTTTTAGCATAGGAAACCGTGAGTTGAATTGGCCACGAAGGTTCACGATTGCTCTCGGGACTGCTAGGCATTATCGTACATTCACCATGACTGTAAACCTCAGATTCTTCCTCTCAATCTAAAATCAAATAACATCTTATTGGATGAGAACTACGAACCAAAACTTCCGGATTATGGTTTAGTAAAGTTGCTGCCTTTGTTAGATAACTATGGTTTGACCAGATTCCACAATGCGGTTGGATACGTTGCACCTGAATTGGCTCAGAGTATGAGATTGAGTGATAAATGTTAACTGATATGGGAAGTTGTTCAATTAGGTGGATTTGAATGTTTGAAATTTTGGTGATTGTAAATTTGTTGCCTGAAAAAGAGGCCAACGGAATAAGGGCTGAAGAAGATGATGAGTTGGCAGATGAGTTAGATTTGAGGTGGCAGGTGACGTGGAAAAAAATTTGGTAACCTGTTACACGTAGGCAAGTTCCAGGTAAAATGCATCTTTTGTTAGTTTTAACAGGTTGACTACATTAAATAGAGCACATGTAAGTATGATACACACAATAGACATTGTCACATTGAGTTAAAGTTGAGTGCACACCTCGACATTATTCCCTAAATATATTCACGATAATCACATATAATCATTCACTCATAAAATTTGATGATCAAGTATTCAAACTGGCATACTTCATTTTATTAAATAATTAAAGTATTGTATAGAAATTAGAAAAAAGTTTAGTCTAAGAGTTATGGAGTTTGAGTTTTGAAGTAGACCTTTGGAGATAGAAGATCTTGGAAGAAGAGTACTTTAAAAAACGATGTGTTTTCCACAAAATTGGAGACGGAGAAATAAAGATGAAAGTGAAGAATATCGACAATTACAATGTGTTAATGTACAAGACCACCTATTTTGATGGCCTCAAAACATTTTGTACATTTATTGTTAACATATTTTTAAAGTCAGGAAAAAACGATCGTTATAACCTACCTCAAGAAAGAACAAAACAGAACTGGGCCTCATATTTAAACTAATAAAGAGTATTGATTAGTTGATAAACAATTTTGCTTGAAACAAATTTAAAGAACGACACTTTTGTAGTGAATAATGAAAAAAGTTACTTTTGTTCAACTTGAAAGCAAAATGATTCATCTATTTGTTTAAACTGTAACAACTTTGGAGTAATACCGGAATTCATTTACTGGCCTTATGATTGGAGATGACATTAATACCCAAACTATTGCCACACAATGACACAACCAGGACTGGAACTTAAATGACGACATTGAACCTCATTTTATCACATTCCTATTTCCTAAGTTCAGTGATACCAAATTTAGGCCAACACACTCATGCACACCCAAACAATACCTCTAAACCAGATATGCACATGATTCTTGGTAACATATAATGAAAACTACCAAACCACATTAAACATTATTGGCCGGCCGGGTCCATCTGTACCTTTGAACTACCTCCATATGGACTGACATATGCTCCTAACTAGGCATGTGCATGGTCTAGAACCGGATCGAACCAGCTCAAAAGAGAATCGATCCAGAGTCCCGATTTACATCAGAAAGTCGGATCGAGGACCGTACCATATATTGATGATTCATAAATTTCACTGTCTTTTGAGTGTTGTCAAATGTTAGCAGCAGCTTCAATGAGATTATTTGATGAGTATTTTACATGGCTATTGTTTGATTTATTCTTGTATATGGATCCTTGCCATATCAGGGTTGAAGCTTGAAAGAAAATGATTGATCAGAGGAGCTATATATTTTTGGGTACTAGTATGAAATGAATATATTTTTATTTACATGTATGACCAAATAAATAAAAAAACTCAATCCAAATAACAAATAAAATTAATAAACGTAAATCAAATGATAGAAGTGCATAAACATAACCAAGTAAAAAGGTCTAACAAAAATAACAAATCAAAGACAAATGTCTAATGAAAATAACTAATAACAAACGCTAGGGATCGCTAAAAGAACTAATAACAAACGCTAGGGATCGCTAAAATATCTAAAATGAAAACATAAATGTTTTCGTTAAACATAAAAAGATAGTGTTTTGATATATAACTTTAAAATTTTTATTTTTCCTTTTGCCATCTTCGATAGAATTGGGAACCTCGGACTCTGATCTTTCCACCACAATAAGATATCAAACACTTTTACGATTTTTTCACGAGCCTCACTCTTATATTTGTCCAACTCCGTTGCCGATTCAACATTACCATTATCACTTTCCTTCAAAAAAAGCTTCCACAAATTCATTTTCTTCATCAATCATATTTTTCACATTTCCTTGATTTCTAGAATTCTCATTTGAGCTTCCCGCTTCATACATAATACGATATTCCTCATACAATATTTGCTTCTTCAACTATACCAACGTGATCCTCTACGTCTTACATGGTTATATGTGTTTATTTTAATGGATCTCTTGTTTGTTGGGAAAGTAAGAAACAAACTACTGTTTCTAGATCCTCAGCTAAAGCTGAGTATAGAGCCAACATTGCTGTTATTGTGAGATTATTTAGCTAACTGCTTTATTGTTAGATCTAAATGTCAACATTGATCTACATGTTAAAATGTTTTGTGATAACATTTCAACTATTTAAAAGCTACAAATCCTGTTTTCCATTAAAGAACTAAATACTTAAAAAAAAAAAAAAAAGAATCATTAGAGAAAAAATCTTAAATGGAAAAATTAAAATTGTGAAATTTGATTATGCAAATCATGTTGCAGACATCCTTAGTAAAGGTCTTAGTGTTTCTCAGTACATATATTTATGTGAGAATTTAGGTTTATATGACTTATTGCAGCATAAGCTTGACTGAGAGTGTTAAAGTATATATATTATCAAGCTTATGAATAAGTCTTCATGTTAAAATTGTACTTATTTCTGGTTTGTTCTAGCCTTTTTATAGTTCAGGTTTATAAGTTAAAGATGGAGGGCTTTTATGTGCATTTTGAAGAGTTAAAGGGCTGAAATGTTAGCTGTGAAGTTTGCTTCTCAAAGTGTGAAGATAAAGAATTGAGGGACTAAATATATTAAAGTGGAAAGATATATAATCGATTTAATCCCCTCATTCAACCCTAATTCATTCCCTCTTCGGCTGGCTCAGTCGATTTAGAGTTCATATACTCATTTTAGGGTTTGATTCATGTTCATAGTTCAGCATATTGTTGAACTTAATTTCTTTTTTGTATTTATGAGTGAGAGACTCTAATTCTCATAGTTGTTAGTTTATTTTGTATTTAGATTAGATGATTTATTTTGTGTAATCACTTGGTTGAAGTTTGATTTTCTTTCTTGGTGATTATATAAGAGTTTATGACAAAAAAAGATATCCACATATTATATTGTTTGGGTCAACATTCACATTAATAATAAGTACTATACCTTCCTTGAGGATGTACTAGTCGATCACATTTTCCCTAGACGTTTATTTTACATATCCTTTTTTGTACCATGTCGCCCTGATACTAAACTACTAACAATATTATCGCTATGAAACTGATGACACGTTTCTTCGTTCAGTTATAGGAATTCCTTTTTCAATTTTATAATATTATATCTACGCACATGATGAGCACGTGACAAATACCAAACATGAAAGCACCATCTGCCTTTCTTATCACGTGAAATACAAATTTGAGTATATATTTTTGTAGATATATAATAGTTGAAAAATAGAATGACCACGTATTTAACTCAAATTCATTATAATGTTTCTCCCATTTTCTAAAGCTACAATTGAACTAGTAAGTACGATAGCAAAAACAAAAATTTGGTATAGTCATCGATGTGGCCACCCTAGACCGGTCGTATGTGTATGAATTAATGCTATACAATATATCAAAAATACCTAATTAAGATGAAATATTTCTTTGGCTCTGTCTTCTTTCGAGCTGTGGGTTACTGGCTTTGACGTTGGTGGCCGTATTGCAAATACAACCTGGAAATGGGTTTGCGTAGAAATTCTCTTCCACTCTAGGAGACTCGCCGACCTTCCTTTCGTATGGGGCACCTAGCCGTGATTTATGAATGCTCTTCACTTGAAAACTAAATGTATCCCATGATATCACTCCTTTATCCAACCCATCTATCAATTTAACAAATTGTTGCCTGAAATATCAAAACACAAATCATCTTTAATTAATTAATTAATTAATCAATTAATTTAGACTCATTTGCTTTACTATTAATATCTACTAGCTAGGCTAAATGACAAATAAATAAAGTTACCTATCAGGGCTGATTGTCTTGCGGAACCCTTCAAACTTCCTATGCCCTTGCACTACTTTTGCCATATTCCCGTCATATGTATAAACAAAAACGTCACTCTCAAGGGCGACAATGTGATCAATTGCAGCAAGACGATTTTGATACTGCTTAAAGTCATCTAACTCCTCTTGAGTCATAAGTGTAGTATGAGAAAACACGTCTGAGTAGTGGTTTTGAAAGGCGTCCATGCTTGAATTGCCAAATATTTCTCCAGCAACAACGTAGATTTTGGTGTTTGGAGGGTACCCCATGGCTTTAAGGAACAAGGCAGCCTCTCTAGGAGACATGGGGCATCCCCCTTGTTGTCTCCTTTCTTTACTGTTTATTTCCTTTTCTTTCCAATGTTTCACACTGTACCTCATTGCTCGTAGCTCTTCTGCTTCATCTACTGTCAGATTGTGGCTGCACCCTGTGAATGCAAGCATGTCTTTCTCATATCTACAACACAATCGAAACAACCATATTTTAATCTCAAAATTATTCAGAATTTATAGCCTTTACAGACATACGTGATAACAAGATTAAATGCTTTTGGTCTTGTAGTTTTTGATAGAAGTCCTAAAGTTGAGTTCGGGAAGTACTAGGTTTGACTCCCGAAGTAAAAAACGTTCTTTTGGCATAACTATATAAAATCTTCCTTTTCGGTTAACTAAGTATACACATTTATGACCATAGATTGCGATACATTTCAGTAACTACAAATTGACAATATATCGTGGTTAATTGTACATGAAATTTGTATATACAGATATATAGAAAGAACTTGGAAAGTAATACTATAAATCTGATACAAATACAAATAGATTGCAGTAACATAACTGAAGAACTTTCTGAAACGATATTGTTGAACCTCTAAATTGCCTTTAGATTTGAAAAGATGATATTACCTCAAATGAAGAGCGATATAGGGTTCTCCCTTGCTTCTAAGTCTATCTACCAATCTTTTCCCGAGCTCTACAATCTCCTCAGAGTAACGAAGGGCCTGATAATTTGCCCGACACCTAAGCTTCTGAAAAGAGGGCGCAAGTCCATTGTTGGCAAGTCTTGAATCGGTATGCGTAAATTGGATTACTTTGTGTTGCTTCAACAATGATGCCATCTCCCTTCTATAGTAGCCAGCCTGCATTCAATATACAGACCAAAATCAAACAAAAAATTCCAATTTGTCCCTTCAAACTTAAAGATTCTATACATACCTTTGACCACGAGATAGGAGCCTTAAGATGCGGCTTTGTACGTCTGAATTCGGGTGGCAAAGACTCTACAATCTCAATATCATCTCTTAACACATTCATGAAATGCCTCCAATCAAAGATTTCCTTGAAATCACTGCATAATTAAGAAGACCCTATGTTATTCGATGCAAAAAGATTTCCAATCAAACACAGACAAAACTAAATTTGCAGAAAGTGATTAGTCCATACCTTGGATCGGTCCAAAAGGATTGATGATCAAGAGAAGGAAGAACAAGAGTGGCATTCATTATCTTGGCAATGGCAACCATGTCACATATCTAGCATGATATTAAGTTTGTCATTAATTTCGAATAATAAAAAGCTCGGTTTCATTATACTAGCTAACAAACGGAAAAAGATAATTCCAAGTAGTGATGGAGGGACTAACTAGTTTGTACAGTAGTTTTTATAACTCTTGTAGCTAAGGGATGTGCTTAAATATGTTGCATATATAGGGGAAGGATCCATAGGGAAGCTCCAAATTTTGAGGAAGGAGGGAAGCAAATCTTAGCCCTTGATTTTTTCATAAATAAATATTTTTAACATTCATTTGTGATGAATATTAATTTTTGAAATTATTTGTGATTTTTAAAATTCATTTATGATGAAATCAAGGGTTGATATTTGCTTCCCTCCTTCTCTAATTTTTTTTGCTTTCCTCTTGATCCCCACCCTATAAATATATATATATATGAGTGGGTTCAAGGGAGAAGGACAAATTGATGAATATATATAATATAAATTAAATATATATATATATAGGAAAATGATCCATAGGGAAGTTCTAAATCTTGAAGAAGGAGGGAAACAAATCTTAGCCCTTGATTTTTTCATCAATAAATGTTTTTAGCATTAATTTTTGATGAATGTTAAATTTTGAAATTATTTGTAATTTTTAAAATTTATTTATGATGAAATCAAGGGTTGAGATTTGTTTCCCCCTTTCCCTAATTTTTTTACTTCCCTCTTGATCCCCAACCTATATATATATATATATATATTTATGACACGTGTTTATAGTTTCACCCTATTCACGGATTATCTTAAGAATGACAACTCTCACCCCGGTTCTCATTTGATTCAATCCACCATTAGCATGAACAAGAATATACCCATTCGTCGCCGAGTTTGTCTCTATGTAAAAAAAACACATATATATTAGAGAATGTGACATGTGAAGTAATGATTCGATATAAATGGTGAAGTATGTGGTGATGAATACAAGAAGTTAATAGACTAACTTATTCGGTTCCTTGGTCTAACAATGCATTGATGATAATCTTGGGTGTTTGGTTTCATCCAAATGTCATGAACCTGTAGGAAACAAACAAGAAATCACAGCTTAATTCACCATCCTTGTGATATTTCAAACTAATACTCGTAGTAAGAAAGTGCATGTGACGATGGTAAATAAATCGTCTTTTTGGCATCATATGAGGGAAGAATAAGATAGATATATAGTACGAGGGGTAAAAAGGTAATTGCAGTGAACTTTTGTAGTGGAAAGGTCACAAAGGTTGGATCATCGAAAGAAACCCAATTGTCATACTATAATTTGGCTGGTTGATTAATTTGGTCAAAAAGTCAAACTCTATGAGGAAGAAGACTCTGTATTTGTTTCATTGTTGTTGCCCACTCCTTGTTTTTCATAAGATAGAATATAAACATAAACATTAATGAATAAGTCAAATAAACATCTGATTACTGTGACCCAATTCAAAAAATTAATCTTTTTACAGTTGTGATCAAATTCAATAATAACTCTAAAAAACAAAATATGATTTTACCACACTAGATTTGAGTTCATACTCCAGAAAGTAACAAACTTTTAATTCCTTAAATAAAGGCACGAAACCCAGAAATTTAAAGCTTGAAACCATAAATTTTATGTTTTTTTAATCAAAATTATGAAACTATTGTGAATGATTGAATGAAAATAAATAAAGAAAAAAGGTATTTACAGGAGTAGGATGGTTTGAGTAATTTTGAGTTACTCTGATCGGCAGAAGCAACATTGAAGATGAAGAATCATGATGATGAACATCTGATAAAAGTCTCTGAGCCTTATGAACAGAATCATGTTTATAATCCCTCAAAATCAACAACATTCCATCATCACTGTTACCCATGTGGATGATCCCAACTTTCATAATAACCGTAAAAACCACCAAAATCATAACAACAATCCCAAATACACTTCTACTACTACACCCCCCAACTCTCATTGACTTTCGTCTCTCCGGCGACGACCCTTTTCTGACAAAATAATAGTTGCTATTATGATTATGATTATGATTATGATGGTGGTGGTGATGACAGGTGGCGGTACAACATCCTACACAATTAACCGTCGTTTCGGATACATAATCAAAGTAAGCATTGCATTGACACCTAATTGGGTTTGCGGTTATTGGTGAGTCAGTTACACCGATGTCAGATATTAACTCCGGTACACGTCGCCGGTGGGTTGATTGTTTCCCTGTTCTCGGACTGGTGGTGGTGGGGTTAGTAGTGGCGCCACCGATAGTCATCCAAAAAAAAAAGGATCACGTACGGATTAAAGAAAAAATAGTAAAGAAATTTATGGAAAAAACTGCAAAGTGTCGGAATAAAAACCGGTATTTTTGATTATTTAATTTTAGGGTTTAATTAAAAAAAGAAGGAATTTAAAGTTGGTGCGCGTGGAATAAAAGTTCAAGGTTTGGGGGGAAATCCATGTGGCTTACTCCTGCCAAGTATCTCATCTCATCGTGTATTTATAGTCTCCAACAAAACAGAATTTCACAAGCTAAATGCTTTTGGATTATAATTGTTATATAATACCAAAAGGTACATAACAGAATTCTATATAATTTAACATGAATTACATTAAACATGGTTTAAATACTTTGACATATAAATAGAATTCGGTTGCTTAAAAACTGTCAAAAAGTATATGTGTGGATGTGGATATTTAGCACCAAAACTTGTTAAATTTTATATAACCAATCCCTCCCTCGCTTAATTTCTTATGTTGATGTTGAAGCTATCGACCGACTAATATTTGCAGGTGTCCTTCAATTCAAGTCGTTATGAATGATTATTCTGTTGAGTTATTATTATCACTTAATTATATCTTATATATTGTTTTTATTTTACTTTGATTTTTATTTTTAATACAGTGATATAAATAAACATAAACATATAAATATATATTAAAATTAAAAATATATTAAATTTCAATTTGACCAACCGTACGTAGCTATACTTCCGTTGGTTTAGGCAATAGTCATCAATTCAAAATATGGAAAGGTCCAAATATCTTGGTACCTTTATTATTATTATTCATTAAATAAATTATACTCGTATAAATATAATAAACATACATATATACCCGTCTAGGTAAGAGTGTATATATATGAAGATAGTTGTCGAGGTCGCCCATAAACTCAAACATGGAATATAAGTATACATATTTAATTAAATAAATTGAATTTAAAAAGTCTACAAGTATGAAATTATTAGTGTAGTTCACGACGGTCGTGATTTGGAGATATGATTTTAAGGATGAATCTTTAATTCAAACAACATGAGATGCATTATCTTTTTAGAAATTTCTTCTTTCATTTGAACTTTCCTTTTTAGCTCTCCTTTTCCATTTATTGTTCCTTTTCATTAATATTCCATCTTAATCTTATGTTAGGATTTATAGAAACGTCAGTCGTAAAAGCATCAACATATTAATATTCTACTTTCATTTTATTTTATTATAAAAATAAAATAAACTTGTAGGTAAGATTTGATATTGTTGTCACATTTTTATTTATGTTGATTATTAATTATTTGGGGTTGTTAGTATAAAAGTTCGTATGACTTCCTAAGAGGTTCTTGTTACTATGTGATGTGTTTGTGGGTCAATGAACAGCAGACAATATATAGCATCCTTGATGCAATTTCTAAACTTTTCTTACATAAAAAAAGCAAGAACTATTTATTTTTAAAAAGGTCTTTTACTTGGACTATTAGCTTTAATTTGGTTCCCCATTCGAGAGTCGAGAGAATATGCACGTATAATATATAAAGAGTTAAATTGACATGTCTTTTATGCATCCAAAGTCCAAACATAAGCCTCGTACATGTGTAAAATTGAGGTATGTGGATGATGAAGTTGGACTGGACAGAATATTGATAAGGTATGTGGGCCATTAGATGTAGTCCGTCTCTAACATCTAGATGTGCCACATCTTTGCTTCGATAGTGGGCCTTATTGATTAAATAATGGGAAATTAAAAAAAATACCCTTTTTTTTAACAATATATAAAAATTTACCCCATTTTAAAAAAAATTGCAAAAATGCCCCAACCCTTCGCAAACGCAATTCGCAATTCGCAAAATGCGAATTGCGAAACGCAATTTGCGTCGGGTTTTCGTCTGGGTTTTCGTTTGCCCATTTACTCACTGCCTACGATCCGGGACCAACCCGGATACCCGGGACCAACCCGGGTTCATTCAAATAAAAAAAAAAAAAAAAAAACGAAAATCCGAAATTTCAAAATCAAAAAACCGCAACTCACGTCTCGATTTCGAATCGTTTCTTCCGTCGCCGGCCACCACTGTCGCCCCCCACCACCGTCGCTCCACAACCGTCGCCCCACCACCTGTTTCCCCTCACCTCGTTCGTGTTTCACGTTTCGTTTCACCTCACGCAATTTGCGGTTCGCAATCGGACCGTTTCGAACGAAAAAAAGAGTAACGCATATTTCGTTCGAAAAAGCCGAAGAAAAGATAAAATTGATCGACATTCAACATCAAAATGACAAATAATGAGGTATAAACACATTTACATTCCGAATTGTTTGAAAATTTTCGAAATTTATGCTTGGCATTTCGTCGAACAGTTGGTGTGCGTTGTATAATTTAGTGTTTTATGATTTAAATGTTAGTATTTTTGTATGAAATCATTGTATATGTGTTATTGAGTGTGATTGTGTTGTTTAAATCGAATTTGATCGATGGTTTGTGTGGTGACCGATATCGTAATCGGGGTGTTGTGGGTCGTTCGGGTCGTCACCGAGTACGATCTCGGTAACGACTTGAAAATCTCGGCCATGACCGAGATCTTCAAGTCGTTACCGAGATCGTACTCGGTTACGACCTGAAAATCTCGGCCATGACCGAGAATTTCAAGTCGTTACCGAGATCGTACTCGGGTACGACCCAAATATCTCGGCCATGACCGGGATTTTCAGGTCGTTAACGACTACGATCTCGATCATGAGTTATTTTGACTAGTTTGACTTAATTTGACTTAGGTTTGACCTACGTTGACTGTTTTGACTAAGTTTGACCCCGTATTGACCAACTTTGACTGTTTTGACCCCGTTTTGACACACTTTGACTATTTTGACCAATTTGACCTTTTGTTGACCTAGTTTGATTGTTTTGACCCCGTTTTGACTCAGTTTGACTGTTTTGACCAATTTGACCTTTTGTTGACCTAGTTTGACTGTTTTGACCCCGTTTTGACTCAGTTTGACTGTTTTGACCAATTTGACCTTTTGTTGACCTAGTTTGACTGTTTTGACCCCGTGTTGACTCACTTTGACTATTTTTGACTGTTTTGACCCCGTTTTGACTCACTTTGACTAGTTTGACCAATTTGACCTTTTGTTGACCTAGTTTGACTATTTTGACCCCGTTTTGACTCACTTTGACCTTTTGTTGACCTAGTTTGACTGTTTTGACCCCGTGTTGACTCACTTTGACTGTTTTTGACTGTTTTGACCCCGTTTTGACTCACTTTGACTATTTTGACCAATTTGACCTTTTGTTGACCTAGTTTGACTGTTTTGACCCCGTTTTGACTCACTTTGACTGTTTTGACCAATTTAACCTTTTGTTGACCTAGTATGACTGTTTTGACCCCGTATTGACTAACTTTGACTGTTTTTGACGGTTTTGACCCCGTTTTGACTCACTTTGACTGTTTTGACCTATTTGACCTTTTGTTGGGCTAGTTTGATTGTTTTGAGCTTGATTGACCTTCGGTTGTCCCACTTTTGATCTAGTTTGACTGTTTTGACTTGTGTGGAGTTGTTTTGACCTTGTTTGAATTGGTATGGTTATTTTTTACTAGTTATGATTTTTGTGGACTTATTTTGGAATTTGAATTGACTTGGGTTGACTATATTAGACTATTTTGACTTTGGTTGACTAATTATGACTTTTGTTGAGTTATTATAAGTTGTTATGATATGGTTTGACCTAACTTGAATTGTTATGGTTATTTTTGACAAGTGATGACTTGTGTGGACTTATGTTGAGTTGAGTTTACTTATGCTAACTTGTTTTGAGTTATTATGACCTAATTTGAATGTTTAAGTTTATTTTTTACTGATTATGATATTTGTGGACTTATTTTTGACATGGTGTAATTGATTGATTTTTCAGGGTTTGTTCGAAGCTGCATTAACAATGAAGAATCACATGTCGGTAATTAAGGAGATTAATATGTTGTTGACAGAGGAACAGAAGAAGCTATTTCGACGTACATGTTTTGGGCCTTGGTTAGATGTCCAGTGTTTGGACAACGACCCTGGATATGTTAATAATTTGCTTCAGAAACGATGTGATCGGCCGAAGATTAGCAAGCCTATAGAGGAGCCCGATGAGTTATGGTTTAGAGTGACGCCCGATTATGAGATACGATTCGGACGTAGAGAGTTTTGTTTAGTTACCGGATTCCGGTTTGGTTCGAATACAGATATGAGGAATTATTTTCCTAAGAAACTTTGGGGGACGAGACCTGCTTTACGCGATCGGGTATTCACTCCTCACGAGAGATTGAAGGATATAGGTCTTTTGCATATAGACATGTTGTTTGCTCAGGGGTTTAATGGTACGACGAAGATGAGCGATGAGGATTGCGTCCGAGTATGTATTATCATGCTCGTGGAGAGGTGCTTTATGGCAAAGCAGGGGTTTCAGCATGTTTCTCCAGATTTGATGCATATGCTTGAGGATCTCAGCACTGTTAACGAGTACCCTTGGGGTTCTCGTTTTTGGGATCATACATATCCGCACCTGAAGAATGCGTTGAGAGTTAGGAGCACTAAGAGTAGTCAGCTCAGTCAGGTGTCTCAGCCGAAGAAGTACACCTTGCTTGGGTTCACGTGGGCTTTTAAGGTAACTTTGTTAGAATTACCTATTTGATTTAGTTACTTTTCTAACTGTGCTATTGGTATGTATTTGTTATTAAATATATTTTGTTGTTTTCAGATATGGATCTGGGAGGCATTTCATCTTCAGCTAGTTCACCATGCAAGTAAGAGTAATAAGGATGGAGTGCCTCGAGCAGTGTATTGGATGCGGTTAAAGAGAATTAGTGGTTTCAGGGAATATGTCGACATATTGACTATTTCGGTAAGTGATTATATATTTCGATTTGATTTGACTTAGGTTGACTATTTGTGACCTATTTGACTTATGTTGACTATTTAGGACTTCAATTGAATTAGGTTGACTATTTGTGACTTATTTTACTTATGTTGACTATTTAGGACTTCAATTGAATTAGGTTGACCATTTGTGACTTATTTGACTCTGTTATAACGAATTTATAACATGTTATCCACATTGCAGGATGATATTGACGTAGATGATCGACCGTTGAGGACGCTAAACCCGACTGAGATTGAGGCTTCATGCGACTGGTGGATTCGTAGTTGCCACTTCTTTGACGGCAACGAGGTTGAGCCTACAAAGACAGTTGCAGAGGCTCCTATTCCCCCACGCAGCCCACCTCATGCGACATTTGAGCATCATGATGAGACTGGTGGTCACATACCATCTCCTCAGGATACATTTGAGGCTACTGATCAGACCACTAGTCGTGACACCTCTCATACTGCATTATCTACAGAGGTTGCCTCTCTACGAGACCGCGTGGAGACCCAGAACGCAACCATTTTGCGTTTGAAGGAGCGGGTGGATTCGCAGGAAGCCACCATTTCGCGTTTAGCAGAGCGGGCGGATGCGCAGGACGCCATTATTGCTCGATTATTGGATCATGTTGAGGGTCGTCAGGTATTTTAATGTTAATAAGTAATTTGTGCTGGATTAATTTATATATGTTTAACGTGTAATTTTATGACTTATGTTCAGGACGACGAAGTTTTTGATGAGGGTTATGTATCTGACACATTACCAGCGTCCAGGGGCAACATCTCTGCTCCACGAGTTGTGCGTCGGAGTATGCGAGAGAGGCGGTTAGGTATGGCTAGGCGATCGCCGTATTATACACCCAAACAAATTAAACTCCTCACGAGAAAACGTTTGGGTATGTATGAGGAGCTTGAGCAGGATATACCGGCAGTTAGTTTGGGAGCCGATGATGTGATTATGGAGCCGGTGGTTACAGAGCCAGTTGAGCCAGTTAGTTTAGAGCAAAAGGTCAGTTAAACAACAAATAATTTTTGACCCATTCAGATATCATTAATATACACTTTATATCATTATTATTTATATGTAGGCTGAGGATGTTGTTGAGCACCCTGAGCAGATTGAGGAGGTTGTTGAGACAGTTGTAGGGGCTGAGCAGGTTGAGGAGGTTGTAGGGACTAAGCAGGTTGAGGAGGTTGTTGAGCAGGTTTGTATATAGTTGAATTAGGATGATAATTTGAATTGTTTGTGAATTGTTTTAAATCTTTTGTTAAGTTAATATGAATTGTTTTTTGATCAGGTTGAGTCGAAGAAGAAGAAGAAGAAGAAGAAGACGACGAAGAAGTCGACGAAGATTACAGAGGATATGATCGTGGAGATGATCTCGAGATTGGTGACCCCGGATACTGGCAGACTTACCCTCCCGCCCCCAGATACTGCAGTTCTAGCAGGGCCATCCACTGTGCGAGATCTATATATGAGCGGCGGTGAAGTTCGTTGTATGTTTATCCGGCAGGGCAACACTTATATGTTTTTGACAAAGGACTTTTGGGCACGTTTATATGGAGATATCGACAGCGGATACTTAGAGAACACGGTGAGAGTTTAATGTCATGTTTATTTTTAGAACTTAAATGAGGTTGCTGCTGTTTTACTAATCGTTTTTATTGTATGAAGCATATTGATGGTTGGGGAGAGGTACTCCTGTGGTGGAAGTACCGGGCTTGGACACGACCCACTCAGCTTGACACGCCATTGCGTTGGACGATTATGCCCGTAGGTTTTATCGATATTATTAAGCCTTTCAAAACCTACAGGGACGATATGAAGAAGATGAAGGAGATTAAGAAGAAGAAGAAGCTGGGTTTAGAGGTCGAGTGCACGGGCGATATCGGCCCTGATTATAGATACTGTATGGGATATGCTGATGGCACACGTGCCCCATATTCAGCCTGGTGGGAGTGCCACAAAGTAAGTAAACTTATTCAATATGGTTACAAGAAAATGTCCCTTTTTAATATAATTGTCGGACTTTGTATAGGTACTTATTCCAGTTCACGTCAAGAATCATAGTCATTGGATATTGATGGTGTTGGATCTGATTAGTTGGGACGTGTTGGCATATGATAGTCTTACTGGACTATGTTCGACAAAGGAACGTTGCCGTATCGCGGAAGAGTTGGGTGATCATTTGTTGCCGTATTTGGATGCCATTGGCTTTTGGCGGCATTATGAGGAGGGTAAGAAACGTCCCTTTTCGAGTGATACTGTAGAGTTGCCATTGGATTTGGCAGTTGGTGTGCCTCAGCAGTCAGGGTCACTAGGCGACTGCGGTGTTTGGGTCTGCAGGAACATGGAGGCGTTGTGCTATAGGGAGGGTATTCAGGTGACCGGGTCGACCCAGCAGATTGCCTGGGAGTATAGAAAGAGAATGATGGAGACTTTCTTCCTGGCACGTTATGATTGGCAGCCACCATTACCACCGCCTTCTTCATAGAGTTGTACTTTGTATTATGATACAATTTATTGATTAATATTGGTGTTATAGTTTTAGTTGTTTTGACTATTTATTAATATATTTGTCTTGTTCACTTTAAAAATGATTAACAAAAAACAAACATTTAATTGATTAAAAACATTACAACAAAATATATAAAAACCATTACAAACATTTTAATAATTAACAACACGTTACAACACAATACATGATGAAACACTTTAAACATGGTTAACAACTAGAAGAAACATTTTATTGAACGGAAGTACAGAAAACAATAAACCACTACATGTTTAAAACATGTTCACCGATTGGTGGATACGAAGGTTCGTATGAAGGCGCAGTATCAACGGATAGTTGTCGAAGAATCTTTGTCAGCAACATACCGTAAGGCATCGGTTTATTGGTGTAAGTAACAGCATGTTGCATAATTGATGCAATCACAAAACCTACATCAAATTTGATATTGTTCTTGATCCAATAAACCATGAGAGCCTCAATGGCATACACAATATGTGGATCTGTAGAACGACAACATATATTGTAACGAACAATATCAAACATTGTTCTCAACTCTGGTTGTAGATCAAATACCTCAATTTTCCACGTGACTTACATTTACTTCGACTTCCTTCGATGCAAATATCATCAACTAACTTATGGGGATGAATAATTCTAAGACTAATGTATCCTAACTCTTTTTGGGAGCAATAGAATTGAACTCCTTCAGTTGGGAGTTCCAAACACATAGTGAAAGTGGAAAGACTCCACTGAATGGGTTGTCCGTTTAGTTTGAACTCGATAGTTTTTAAACGGTGGTCAAAACGAAAGTTTGAATAGAATTCTTCAACACGGATTGGATAGATTCGATCAAGAAGGTTGATTAGACTACCCAATGAGTTTTGCTCGAATTTCTGAATAACTGAATATGAAATGATGCTAGATTGATCGACGATTCTTCCCTGTTCAATGTTTCGATTGCTCATGTTGTAGTAGTGAAATGGAAATGAAATGTGGATGTGGGTGACTGATGAACTGGTGGAACTCGTTTTATTGACAAAATCTTATCCGACAAAAATCTAGAAAATCTTATCAACAATCTAGAAAATCTTATCAACAATCAGAAAATCTTATCTGCACAAAATCTAATCTTATCTGTCTTGGCATTTGCGTTTGCGTTTTGCGTTTGCGTTTGCGTTTTGCGTTTGCGTTTTGCTGGAGGTCTGTATAAAAGACTTTAAGTACACTACATATGTATACACACATATACATACAATTTTATCTACTTCTATACGGGCATCACCTGACCCTGAAGCATCATTATTTTTTTCCACCCAGCTAAGTAGGATAATAATGGTGCTTCAGGTTCAGGTGATGCCACTATAGAAGCAAGAAGAATGCTGAAACTGGTGGTGGTTGGTTGAGAAAAATGTTTTCCGGATCAACGTTATTTATATGCAGATACTTGTGGAATAATCTTATCCGAAAAAAATCTGGAAAATCTTATCAACAATCAGAAAATCTTATCTCCACAAAATCTAATCTTATCTGTCTTGGCATTTGCGTTTGCGTTTTGCGTTTGCGTCTACAAAATTCTAGAAAATCTTATCTTAATAAATTCTTATCCGACAAAAATATGAAAAATCTTATCCGGGTTGATTTTTGTCGGATAAGATTTTTACCTTATCCGACAAAAATCTAGAAAATCTTATCCGGGTTGATTTTTGTCGGATAACAGTTTTACCTTATCCGACAAAAATTTAAAAAATCTTATCAACAATCAGGAAATCTTATCCGTGTTCGCATTTGCGTTTGCGTATTGCGTTTGCGTTTTGCGTTTGTGTCTCATAGGATAAGATTTCCTATCCGAAAGGACATTTCGGATAAGATTTTTTTGATTCTATAGATTTCACTCGGATAAGATTGTTACCTTTAAAACATCCGAATTTGATCAGTTTATTTCACACCAAATTCATCAAATTCTCTCAATCTTCAATATCATCATTTCATCTATTATCAGAAAGGTACGAATCAAAATCTTTCAACTTCTTATTTACTTTGTTTTCTTCAAAAAATGAGTCAATTCTCAGATAAGTTTAAGGTTTATATTTGTGCTGGAGGTCGTTTTGAAAATATTAACAACATGCCAATGTATTTACCAATAGATTGTTATAGAGTGCCTTTAAAACTTCCTATTGCACCAGAAAAACCATTGAATCGCAGAGTTTTATCAAAAAATGTTTTAAAAAAATTAGGTTTACCATTTGAATCATCAATTTGTATGAAGTATAAGGTTGATCATTATATTATTGATATAACTGATGATGTTGAAGATTTCGGAGACTTTTTGACCCATGCAATTAATAATGCTCCAATAGAGATTTACATTGTTGATAATGTAACAAATGTTTCGAGTGGTGGTAGCAATCAACCTACTAGTAGCAGTAGTGCTGGTTTTCAAGAACATTTTCAACAACTACAAACTCACGAATATAACCAACCACCTAACTATCAAGTGCATCCACAATTTCCGTTTCCTAACCAAACACAACCACAATATCAATTTCATTATCATGCTGCCCCACAATATCCATCAACAACCACACAATACCCATCAAATCTCCGACATCAGGATGTTCCATATATTGTTGAACTTCCCTCAGATGATGCTCATTATGATGAAGAAAATGTCAATCCACATGAACCATTTGACTATCCGTTTGATAATCATGTTGATTGTGATAATGATAGCCACTCGGATGAGGAGGAGGAGGAGGAGGAGGAAGGAGATCAAAGAGATACAACCAAGGGACCAACATCAACGAAGAATATATTCTGGAATATGCCACCCCTGTTAAGTGATAACCTTCCAGAAAGTAAAAAACGTCCGGTTACAATGTATGAAACCTCTTTAAGGGTTCAAATTGGACAAACATTTGAAACTAAAGAGGAGTTTCTTCTTCAATTGCATACCAAGTGTCTTGAAGAAAGTTTTCAGATTAAGCCAAAAAAGTCGGACAAGACAAGGTATACAGCAACATGTATATTGCCTAGTTGTGAATGGAAGGTAATTGCACGCCGTATTAAAGATAGTCACAACTTCCAAGTTAGGAAGTTAGTTGACGTTCACACTTGTTCCCGTACACAAATCATGTCAAATAACCGACATGCAAGCAAGAAGGTGCTTGGTCACGTACTAAGCGAGTTGATGACTTTAGAAGGGCGTGTATACAGAGGAAAAGAAATAAAACTAGACATGACCAAACGCTTTAAAATCAGTCTGTCATACAACCAAGCATGGAGAGCAAAGTGTTATGCTATTGAGTTGTTGAGAGGTAGTCCCGCAGCTTCATTTCAAATGCTTCCACTTTACCTACACAATTTGAAGCTCCATAACCCGGGGAGCATAACAAATTTGCTTACCGATGAAAAAGATCAATTCGTAATGTGTTACATGTCCGTTGGTGCAGTTGTAAGTACCTCTAATTTGTTTTCATTTATGTTCACACATTTTGCCAGAACTCGATATTTAACTAATTTAATTGCAGATACGTACATTTGTCAACTATACTCGCCCAGTAATTACCATAGATGGTGCACATTTGAAAGGTGGTTACCTGGGAACTAATTTACTTGCTGTTGCTATGGATGGAAATAATGGCATCTTGCCACTAGCCTATGGAATCGGGGCATCAGAAACAAACGACGTTTGGACCTGGTTCTTGGGAAACCTACGTGACAGCCTCTTATCTCATGGTTTCTGTGTTGAAAACCTTACCATAATTTCTGATAGGGCTCCTTCAATTGCAGCTTCTATTTCAAGTGTCTTTCCAGAAGCATTTCATGCACTATGCTGTCGGCATCTGTTGATGAACTTGCGAAGCAGATCTTCCAAAATAAGTCACTACGAATGGCATTACTGGAAGATGTGTAAGGCGTACCGTCGGTCAGATTTTGATCACCACTTTGGCGTGATTTCTAGACGCTTACAAGCTTCGGCCAAGGTTCTTAGAGATGTTGGGCCGGAAAGATGGTCAAGGCATCATGCTACCCGTGTGAGATATGCTTACTTGACAAGTAATAGCGCAGAGTCTATGAACGCCTTGAGTAAGCATGCAAGGAGACTCCCTGTTACAATGTTGTTGGAGTTTTTTTGATCCTCGGTACAACAATGGTATTACAAACATCGCAACATGGGAATAGAACTTAAAACACCTGTTACACCATATGCCGAGCACAAAATCGGTAAGAGAAATGGGAAATCAAGGGGCTGGATGGTGAATCCATCCACCAATATGATTTGTGAGGTGGTGGATGGGAACAAGAATGGGACCGTGAACTTAGAAAATCGAACATGCACTTGTTTGCAATGGCAGTTGTCTGGGTTACCTTGCGGACACGTTATGGCAGTAGCTCGGTTCTTCAAACAGGACGATGTAACCTGCTATGCAGAGAGGTATTTCACGACAGAAACATATCGAGCAGCTTACTCAGAGGCTATAAAGCCAATGACTCATCCCTCAGAATGGGTCGATCCAGGTGATCTGCAAACTGTCTTACCACCAATCCTTGTGAAGAGGCAATCTGGTCGACCACCTGGCCGAGCTCGTATTCCTTCAAAAGGTGAGGAGAAAAAAGAGCCAAAGCAAACATGTAGTCGTTGCAAAGAAAGAGGTCATAGTCGATCATCTTGTATGGCTCCTTATGATAAAACATACGAGCATATCGGATCAAGAACCAAATCAAGATCCACTTCAAAGTCACACGCAAAAGTGAAGGTCGAACAATCAGAATATGACCCGTCTCAATCTTTTCCAAGTGTTCATTTGGGACACAATTAAATCAACATTGTAATATGTTATGTTATGTATTAATTGCGAACTAAAATTTCGTTTTGCGAATTGCGTTTTCGAAGTAATGAGGTATTTTTGCAATTTATTTTTAAAAAGGGTAAATATTTAAATACTTAAAAAAAAAGGGGTATTTTTTTCAATTTCCCTTAATGTTATGTTGTTATGTTATGTATTATTTAATAAATAAATCGTTTTTAATCATTTATTGAAAAAATGCTATATTTATACAAAAATTCATCTAAAATATGAAAAAATTCAAAAATCCAAAAGTCAATGAAAGTCAACGCGCAATTCGCAAATTGCGAAGTGAAATTTGCGAATTGCGAAGTGAAATTTGCGAAGTGAAATTTGCGAATTGAAATTTGCGAAATGAAATTTGGGGCATTTTTGCAATTTTTTTTAAAAAGGGGTAAATTTTTATATATTGTTAAAAAAAGGGTATTTTTTTGAATTTCCCTTAAATAATTAATTCTGAATGCAAGGAAAGGAAAGAATATTTGTGGGCCTAATCAAAATCCAGTTGGGTTTTTTAGGCGAACTATGAATTGGAAACTCAGATTTGATTTGATGATGAAAGTTGAACAATTGCGCCTCTTAACTCGGAAGTTGCTCACTGTACCAATAGTAATAGGTAGGAATCACATGAAAAAGGAAAGGGATTCATTGCGTTGCGTTCTCAACATATGCTAATTTGACAAAGAATAAGATTTTTCACTCTCTTCAAGGCGATTTGGCGGGAACAGAATTACCACTTTCGAGACCTAATCCGCCATTAGAGAAGCTTCCCTGAACCATTTCTTCGTCAAATTATTCCAAATTAAAGATTTTGTGTTTTGTTCCTCCACATATTGATAAGGATGGAAATGAAATGGTAATATTTGAAGAAGAATTAGTGATTGAAGAAGTAAGAAATGGGAGTTAATTGTGTGTGGTTATTTTGTGGGTTGTCAAATGTCATATGCTGCTATGCAGAATAATTTGAGAAGAATGTGGAGTAAGTTTGGATTAAGAAATATCATAATGGACAATAAGCACATGTGTTTTTTCAAGTTTGATAATGAATTAGGTATGAGTAAGGTGATTAAAAATAGTCCATAGATGGTGAAAGGGAAACCTCTGCTAGTGCAAAAATGGGATCCAGAAGTATGCATGGAGAAAACAGATCCTTGTAAAATCCCTATGTGGATTAAGCTTATTGATGTAACTTTAGAAGCTTGGAGTATAAAAGGAATTAGCACATTAGCCAGTAGGTAGGAAGGCCTATAGTGATGGATAATATGCCTGCTAACATGTGTCATAGTGGTTCTGGAAGAACAAATTTTGCAAAAAATTCGGTGGAAATAGAAGCTGCTAAGGGGTTTGTGGATCATATTGAGGTGCATTATAAGGATGCTTTGAATATTACAAAAGGGACTAAGAGGGTAAAGGTTGAGTACACATGGAAACCTGCTGTGTGCTCACACTGTTTAGTATTTGGACATGGTCATAGTGAGTGCAAAGTAAGAGCCAGAACAGCTGAAGAAATTGCTCAGATAGAACAAATAAAGAAGACAACTCTGGAGGATAAGGAAGGATTCATTGAAGTAAAGTATAGAAGAAACAATTTGAGAAACAATAATGGAGATAAACATAATTATAAAGGTAATGGAATAGCTGGTGTAGAGTTTGGGAGGAAGCAAGGGGCTCAAAGGGTTGAATATAGGCCTAAGCTGAACACTGAGAAGAAAACAGATGGTAGTAGTACTAGTGCTCTACTATCCCCTGATAAGATATGGAGAGTATCTAATGAAACAGTGGAGGCATTCAAGCATAGTGCTTATAAATTTGCTATATTATCTGAAAATGAGGATGAAAATGAGCTATTTGATCGAACAGTGGATACAAGAAGAATTATGGATAGTTGTATTTAAAAAAAAAAAGGGAACAACCAACTAATTGAAGAACCAAGGAATTGGAGTTATGATATGGTGAAATACTTCAAATTGCAATGGGATGCTATGGAGAAAAGGAATGATGACAGTGATTATGATGAGGATATTATGGAGGTTCAGGATATAGATTCTAAGCATTTAGTTGCTGATGAAGTTGAAGGAATTGACTCAGGATTATTGGATCAATAGGTGTTTGGTTTTTGTGGTTGAAATAAGTTTGAAAATGGAGTTAAATTGGCTTCTTGGAATATAAGAGGTATGATACCCATTGATAAACAAAATGAGGTACGAAATTCTTAAGGGAAGAAAATATTTGTGTTTGTGCTTTATTGGAGACTCATTTAGAAACCAAAAGTATTGGGCAAGCTTGTGATAAGGTGGATTGGAGTTCAAATGTGTTATACAGTCCCTCTAGCTGTAGAATAGTGATTGGATGGAATACAAATCATGTTAAAGTCATGGTGGTGCATATGTCTAAACAGGTTGTTCTATGCCTAATTGAATCCTATCTGAAAAGGACAAAGGTGTTTTGTAGCTTTGTATATGCTGGCAATTCTGGGAAAGAGAGACAGAGCTTATTGTCTGAGTTAGCCATGCATAAGGAGATTGTGAAACATCATTCTTGGCTGATTCTTGGAGATTTTAATGTTACATTACACCTGGATGAACATTCAGCTGGTGGATCCCATTTGACTGAAGATATGAAGGATTTTCAAGAATGTGTAAACAAACTTGAAATAGATGATGTCTGTAGCTCAGGATTAATTTCACATGGACAAAGTCTCTTAAAAATCCAAGTTGTGGGGTGTTGAAGAAGTTAGATAGAATAATGGCAAATGAGGAGTTTATTACTTGTCATAAAAATGCCCATGGTATTTTCCTCCCATATTTGATTTATGATCATGGTCCTGCTGTACTAACTATCCCATTTAGTGAATTTTGGATTTAATATGCACAGGGTAGTGAAGGGATTAAAGCTCTTAAAAGAAGATATGAATAGACTAAACTGGAAGCATGATAATCTGTTTGAGAATGTAGTTATTATTAAGAAGAAGTTAAGAGAAGCTCAGGAGGCCATAGACAAAGACCCTTATAATGTGTAGTATAAAGCAGAGGCCGTTGATCAACTTGCTAAATATACTGAATCTTCTCAAGATGAACTTAATTGTGGTTGAGTGAAGGAGATAAGAACACTGCATATTTTCATGGGGTCTTAAGAGCAAGAAGACATAAAAATAGATTGGAGAGTATTTGTAATGAAATGGGAAGTAGGCATTTTGGAGATGAAGTGATGAGCAATTTTTTTTAACCATTTTCAGAAGTTTTTGACTATACATAGTCCTGTGATGCCTTTGGAATAATTGGGAGAGATCTTTACTGTTAAACTTACAACAGAGGAAGCTCAAAGTATGGTCATGGAGGTTACTAATGATGAAATATAAGAAGCTTTGTTTGATATTGATAGTAGTAAAGCCTCGTGTCCTGATGGTACACTTCCTGTTTCTTTGAAAAAGTTTGGTCCATTGTGGGGAATGATGTTTGTTATGAAGGAGTTTTTTAACACTGGGAAGCTACTGGGTGAATTGAATGCTACTATTATAGCTTTAGTGCCAAAATTCCGTCTCCTAATTAAGTATCTGATTTTCAGGCAATTGCATGTTGTAATGTCTTATACAAATGCGTTAGCAAGATCTTAACAAACAGGATAAAAGGGGGTCTGAATAAAGTGGTTAATCTCAACCAATGTGCATTTATTCCAGGCAGACATATCCAGGACAACATATTAATCACTCAAGAACTTCTCAAAGGTTATAAAAGAGCTAATGGGGCTAGAAGATGTGCTTTAAAAATTGATATGCAAAAGGCTTATGACACTGTTCGTTGGGAGTTTCTTGGAAAGATTTTGGTGAATTTTGGTTTTCATCAAAAAATGGTTTAATGGTTCCTTACTTGTGTTACAACGTCAGCTTTTTCAATCACTGTTAATGGGGAGGTACATGAGTATTTTAAAGGAAGCAGAGGCTTTAGACAGGGTGATCCAATATCACCCTATTTGTTAACATTAGTAATGGAGGTGCTTACATTGATTATGGCTAAAATATCAAGGAAAATCCTGGGTGATATAGAAAAGTTGTTTAAAGGCTTTTTGTCGTGTCAAGAAAATTAACTAGTGGTAAAGCAAGGTAGCCTAGAAGGTGGTATGCAGACCTAAAGAGCAAGGGGGTTGGCAATAAAGTCATTAAAGCAGTGGAATGAAGTTCTACTAGTTAAACAGTTGTGGAAACTAGTAGCAAAAAAGGACTCATTTGGGTTAAATGGTTGTATGTGGTTAAGCTTAAAGATAGAAGTATATGGGAGATAAATGCAGGGTCAAGTGCTAGTTGGGAATGGAAGAAGTTACTTGAATTAAGAAATAGTATTAAGCCACATGTTTATCATCAACTGGGTAATGGTAAGTCAACGTCCATGTGGTATGATAGCTGGAGTGAAGTAGGTCCTCTGGCTAACATTATACCCCAAAGAGCTTTATATGAAGCAAGATTAAGTGAGGGGTTGTCAGTGGCTGATATGTTTCAGGAGAACCAATGGAATTGGCCTAGTGAATGGAGTACAAGGTTTCCTGAGATCCTGACATTCCAAACTCTGTGCTTAATGATAATAAAAATGATATGGTTTGGTAATAACCACAAGAAGGTTTCATAAACTACCAAACAGGATTGGAATGAGTTAAGGGTGAATTGGCCTTCAGTTAGTTGGCATCATGTCAATTGGTTTCCCCAATTTAACCCAAGACATGCATTCATTCTATCGGTTGCTATACAGGGTAAGTTGTCCACACAAAATAGAATGCAGAAATGGCAGCCATCAGTGGTATTTAAATGTGCTTTATGTGATAACTGCATGGATTCACATTCTCACTTGTTTTTTCAGTGTGGTTAAACATGAAGGATAAATTGATTTTATAGGGTCTCCAACGTGACTTGATGGCAATCATTAGTGCTCTGTCAGTTTATCCCTTGAAGATTATCATATGGAATGTTGTTGATAGGATGGTTGTGGCAGCAGTTGTATATTTCTATGGCAGGAAAGAAACTTCAGAATGTTTAAAAAAAGGTCAAGTTCAGCTGAGGAGTTGATAAAGATCATTTAGGACTAGCGTTGAATCTCGAGCACAACAGCAGGTGAAGATTTTACATGTTGATATTGAAGGAAAAATGTTTAATGGTATCTGAATGCAATAATAATTGATACTTCTTTAATGAAAGTGATATATAATAGTTTAAATTGTTGTAATTGTAAATTCAATATTGTGATATTAAAGAATAAAGAAGATATTTAAATGTATTATGTGAAATATAATATTAATCGAATATTTATATAATTAATAAGTGAATTTATATATAAGTGAAGGGATAAGTAGAGGGATAAAATAGTAATTTCCGATATCCTTTTTTTTAAGGATTAAGAAAGAGAGTGTAAATGTTTAATAAGGGTTATAGATAATGTCAGTCTTAAGCTTAGAAGTTTAAGAGTGAAAGCATCAAGGGCAGTTAATGTAGCTGCTGCAAAATGGGGTTTAAAATGGAAGGATATGGCTTTTCAGTGTATATAAGTGGTCTTAAAGAGGTATAGAATCTAAGGTTAGTGAGTCATGTAAGATGTGACTACTTCCCTTAGATTCTATGGTTATTGGCTTTGGGTTGTTAGCTTCTCATGCTGCAGAGATAGCAGGTTATTAGATGGTATAGCTTTTTTGTATGATGGTTGAATGTTTAGTATTAGAGAGTTGCATTTGTTTTTGCTGATCAAGTTCTGTCTTGATTGACTCTAAATTCTTCGTATATTCTTATACTTTTGTGTTAATATAATTTGCCTTAAAAAAAAGAAAAAAAAAAAGAAAAAGAGACATGCTAATTCATTGATTCATGTAAGTACGTTATACTTTATATGAACCTCAGCTCAGCTCCATATATACTTCAACTTCACTTTGATTATGGATCCTTTGTTTTTTTCCTTCAATACTCTTTTTTTGTACGATAAATATTTATCTTCTTATTTACTCTTGCCAGGACCATGTATTGTCAATATTACTCTCATATGTTTACGACTCGCAGAGTGAATTCATTTTCTGTGCTACTTCTTACCCTAACCTAACTTAATTCTCTACTTTTTCATTTTGTTTTTCTAGTCATTACTTGAAAATATGCAAATTGTTATATATTGAATTAACAGTCTCGTGATTAGTATCATACATGTATGTTCGCTTGTTAAAATGAACAAGTAACCAACTTTCAGAAAACATTAGCCACATCATCATATACATACTGTATGATTATTCCACTCGTGACTACAACAGGATGTTTGTGTGATGTCAAATGGTCCTAATTAAGCCCGGCTATAAATATTACTATCACGAATCCCTTTTGGAAAGAAATATAACAAAAGCAGAACGATTTCATTCTCATTGCAGCAGATTGTCATAACAAGTTTTTGTAGATATAAAATGCATTCTTTAATATAAAAGTTACATTTTGGTACAGAGTGAATTTAGTATAATGTATCCCATGATCACTATCCTCAACTTTAGGTGACAATAACTTAATTATGGAGTACCACAAGTCTTGTTCAAAGGGGGACCACATAGCCCTGGGTTTCCCTCAAAAGACAACTCTGTAAAATTTTGAAACGTTGAGCCTTGTGGGATCCTTCCAGAAAGATGATTATAGGACAAATTTAGAAATGAGAGGGAGGTAAGATTTTCAAGCTGCATAGGGATGCTTCCGTTTAACATGTTGACCGAAAGGTCCAGGGATCGTAAGTCTTTCAAGTTTCCAATTGATGGAATTGGACCTGTTAATGCATTGCGAGATAAGTCAAGAACACGGAGGGAACTGGCATTGCTTATTGACTGAGGAATCACTCCAACAAGTTTATTGTTGGAGATTGAAAAGAATAAGGTCGAGGTGAGGACATTGCCAAAATCAACAGGGATAGAAGACCCAAAGTTGTTGTTGGAGTAATCCAGAATATAAACTCTTCTTGGAGGAATTGGGATATCTCCTTTTAGGTAATTAGAATGCAGGTCAAGAACATCAAGTAAAAAAGGAAAAGTGTAAGGCTTTTGGAGACTTGAAAACTTATTGTGCGACATATTCAGAAATCGAAGATACCCATTCCCAACTTCCCAGATCCAGTTGGGTATTTCACCGCTTAGTTGATTATCCGAAAAATCTAGCATCATAAGCCTTGATTGGTTCTTTAAATCAGGAAGCTTTTCCATGTTGCATGAAGCTAGCTTGAGTGTGTTGAGTTTAGTGAGTGATGAAAAGGATGATCTTCTTTTTACAGTGACCGTAAGATGATTATAGGACAGGTCAAGTGCATAAAGGTCCTTGAACTTTGCAAACATGTCTAGGTCTATGGTGCCGGTGAATTTATTTGAAGAAAGGGTAATAGTAGAAATGGCTGGAAGTTTGAAGATGAATTCAGGTATTGGGCCTTCAAACTTGTTGCTACTAAGATCTAGGTTATATAGTTTATAAGAAGAAGAAACATTAAAAGATTCGGTAATGTGACCAGAGAAGCTGTTGTTTGAAAGATCCATGCCCAGAAGCGATGGCAACTTGAACAAAGACTCGGGTAACTTACCGACCAAGGAATTGGAACCCAAATTAAGAAACTCAAGACTCTTGAGACCTTCCAAGTGAGAAGAAAAAGAAGAAGATGGAATCCCACCATATATGCCTTCTCTACTAAGATCAAGATTTATGACATGACCAGCGTCGTCACACCCCACACCGCCCCAATCACAACATTCCACACTTTGGTTCCATCCCACAAGCTTGGTCGACAGCGAAGCGTCGAATTTAAGATCCTTTTTCAATGACAGGAGCAATGATTTTTGGTCATTCAGACACAGGGCTGACACATGTAACCCAAAAGAAAATGAGCAAATGAAAACCAACAGAATAAAGGATGAAATTTGAGGACTCATTTGGCCTACAATTATGAGAAGTGGTGCAGTGGATGCTTTGACACTATATATAGGGGATTCTTTCTTGATTAAGTATACACGTATTGGGATGAAATGTACAAGTCTTAGTGCATAAGGTAGGAGCAATGTATCATCATTAACTAAACGTGTATTATTATTATTATTATTATTATTATTATTATTATTATTATTATTATTATAATATATGGATAGATGGATGAATGGATGGATATGTATTATATATTGGCTCCCTTGAATAGAAGATGTGAACAAACTTGAAATATGATGGACCACCTCTCCTCTCCTGCTGTCAATCTTTGACTGTATTGTATACTTCTCGCGGGCACGTGTATTCTTGAATCCCTTTGATTATATTCAAATCCCCACGTTTAAGAAACTAATACACATTATACAAAGTTCGAATCCTCAAAGGACGTGGTTTACCCGTTGGTAAAATAATATCCTCAAAAAAGATAACACAAAGTAGATCCAGAACTATATACTAAAATAAAAGGAGGTGACAATCTTTATTACTAAAAGACCTGGGTTAAAGTATATTTTTAAACTGTAATTTTATGCATAAACTGGTCGTAAAACTTGCATTCAACAAGCCCGATTTAACCCTGCAGCCGGTTGGATTATATCAATTTTTCACAACAGCTCACATAGATACATTTGATTTGATTTGATTTTGTATATATACGATTATTATTATTATTAGTGGACGTTGAATCCATCCATCCATTATATAAAAGTAATGGCCAATTGAGGAGTCACTTTATCACCATACAAATTCTAGTGTAACAAGATTGTGCATCTATCTATCTTTGTAATGGTTTTGATGGATCAACGCGTAATCATTATTTATCCTCTTCTCTCCACCAAAAAACAGCCAATACCAAAATGTAAAAGTTAAAGCTAGACAATTTCAAATATCATTTATAATTCCCATTTGTGAAAAGGACACATTAATATGTGATCGTAGAGGCTCGTTGGGATGATAATTGCCCTTTAATTATTATGCAACTGTTCCGATTTGGGCCTCAAGGTATAAATAAAATACATTTTGGACCGGGCATTTTCTTCTTAAGAAAGGGCTGCACTGCACGCACGTACTGTTTAAAATATATCTACATGTCCAACATTAATATAATGGTTGTAAACTTGTACCCGAACAAGGGTGTACATTGATCGATTAGGTTCGGTATTTGGAGAATCAAAGACCAAATCCGTTTTTCTCGGTTTCAGATTTTGGGTATTTCCGATTTGCTTTTTCAAATTTTCCATTCGAGTGCGTTTATCGAATAACGTGTATTAATGTTGATCCTAACTGTCCATGTGACCGTTTATTTTATTACTTTAACGAAATCAAGTTCTCATACTTACGTGAGTTTGGGTTGGTGATGTTATTTGATGTCTTCCTTTGAAACACTATTACGTCAATGAAGTTTTAATGTCTTAGTCAACTAGCTTCTTGATGCTTGTTTATGATTTTAATTGTGACACATTATTTAATGTAATCCAGTAAAGAAATATAGAGACTTGAACACATAGATTGAAAGACGTGCACCATCTATTATTAAGTTACTAAAGCTGGATCATATGACACCATTTTTGTAAGAGTGCGTAGTTTGATTTATTTTATTATAGATCGGAATGAGATAAGAAAAGATAGAAAAAAAGTTAAGGCTCGTTAATTAATACAAATGAAGTTCAAACCAAAATTCAAATACACACACCGATGAAGGTAAAGGGCTTGTGTAAACTGTAACATTTTGATTTGCTATATGGTGTCAATTATGATGCTCAGAATCCAGCTTCGCGAACAAGCAAGCAAGTGGAGAGGCTTTGTTTGATTAAATGTATAGTTCATAGGTATGCTACACAGAGTATCTGCTGGAATGCTAGGATACTTGCTAACGGTGACGGGAGTAATTATGTACAGTAAAGCTAAGAAGAGGACCCAATAAATCAACCTCTATGTTATGTTTGACCAAACGACTTTTGGCCCAACCTAGCCCTTCCAACCGAGTGGTTGTCGGTTCAAGCGTTGAGGGAAGCATTATGTTATGGCCTTATGGGAGAACTCAAAAGTAAGTTGCTCACTTGAATTAGTTCATAACTTGATTTTTTTAACCAAAGTATTATGTTGTTTTTGGTCCCTTTTGCGTAATTGTTTATACTAATTACATTTTTTCACTTTACTAAAATAATTAATAAATAGTTATAATTATTTATTATGCATCACCTTCTTAAGAACCGAATCAAAACGGAGACCCAAGTGAACACAATATTCTGGGCATAGTCAGCTAGCCCAATAAAGCAACATATTACACTACACTCAACCAATAGAGTTTAATATTTACCAGATTATACCCTTACATATTTCTTTTCATTTTTTTTAAATGACAATCCTACTTCACACTGACGTAACCCACTAATACATATATTATCGTACTAGTTTCAATCCCGTATGATGCACGGCAATATAGATTATGTAATATTTATTGTTTTATTGTTGATACATTTTAAGTTAAACAATTTTTATAAGTTTAATAGTTTAATATTATTTTTCAATTAGCGTTTGAGTAGGATTCATAGATTTTTTAATTAATTAATATTACATTCAAATATTATTCAACTCTATCTAAATCTACTTTTTAGTTTATCTTTTAGATTTAAATAATTATTTATTTTTAAATTATGATAGACCGTCACGTGTCATTTTGCCTATGTAGCAAAATATGAAGCAACATTTTATTCTCCTTTAGTATATATATAGAATAGATATATATATATATATATATATATCTCACAGAGCTCGAACCTATAACCTTTTAGTTACTAGGCTCCTTACATACTGCTATACTATAAATCGTTTGATACTTATAAATATTTAAGAAAGTCCGTAGGCAAAAAGTCAATTATCAGTGCTAAAAAACGTCATTCAATTAATCTTATTTAGAATCAGAAGATTCGGGTAATTTACTAAACATTTTTACATACTAAACAAAATCTGCAACTTCCAACTTCTAGGATTAAAGTGGGATGTTCGGTACTCGAATATAAACGTAAACTTCAAAATTTGACTAGTATCAAATTTAAGTTATCGAAATCAAATTGGTTATTCGTTTTTCAATTTCAAATTACTGATTTTTCAATTTGAATTGACGCGAAATTCAAATGATATATTCTTTATTTTATTATGTATCTTAAAATAAAAATACTATTTAAGTACAACGTCAACTACTAGAGAAGATCCTAACTCCTATGACAACAGTCGGTAAAAGACTTTAGAATTCTAACTTTTTAATTAAGTAAATGGAATTTTTATAGTAGGAAAAATCATGTTTAAGAAGAGGAAAAAGGTGAGATGGAAAGTAGTGATGAAACTTATCAAGGGCCAAGGCCATGGGGTCCCATTTTCTAATCCAATTATATATGGTGTTGTACAAACATTTCATTTATAACGCTTGCAAACTATTTCTTTTTATAACTTCACTATATAATCTTCTGAGAGTAGATCTACCTTTGCGCATATGGTTTACCATTGTTCAATGATGATCAAAGCATGGTAGCGTTATTAGTTATATATTGTATCTCTAATAACATATTGCCGACTATACAGCTAAAAGATTTAATTTTTTAAAGAATTATTGATTAAGAAGGTATAGTTGTCGATTATTACGACACTCAAATTTTAAGCCATATAAAAGTTAGTTGTAAAGAGATAAAAATAAAGAATACGTATAGATAGTGTAATAGTGTAGTGTGTATTAAAATAAAAAATAATATAATAGTTTGAGATTGAAAATCATAGCATATCAATTGTCTATGTTTTCCACTAAACCTTTTCCCCTTGTTCAGGTCACTTTCTGATCTCCCACACATATTATACGGTCTCTCCCTTTCATCAAGTTGATCTATAATTGAAGAATAGTATAGTATAGTATTTTGTGTTATACCAACTAAAAGCCTATTTTAGCAAATTTACAACACAAACAAATTATTTTTAAACAGGTACATTACAATTTTAGAATATATGTTTAATTTTGTATGAATAAAAATAATACATATCTTGAGATATGATTCAAATTACTTTATTTAGAAAGGTATGAAAATCAAGGTAACAAATAACTTGATGCAGAAGCTCGGTGATGCCTATAAATATAAGCTTTATATAGTTAGGAGTTTGGTGAGAACGTTGGGAGAAAAATGTGAGTTTATGAAAGTTGTCTCCTTTCGTTTCGTGTTGTAGTCTTGGTGATTCAATAACGTAGAGAGTGGATTCCGTTATTGTAATTTACGGTTGTGAGTGGTGTGAGGATTTGTGAGTGTATTCAACGGTATTGAGAGGAGCGTCCATTCTAATAATATTGTTCATAATAGTAGAGTTTTAAGTAGCTTACGGCTCCCGTGGTTTCTACTTTCCCTTGAGAAGTTTTCCACGCAAAATATTGTTTGTTCATGTTTTTTTTTGTTTCGTGTGCATTTAATTATTAGCGGCTTATACATGGTTGTGTGATTTGTTGTGGCAGTGATCAATCCCAACAATTAGTCTCAGAGCGAGGTTTGTGAGGAAAAATCACATAACCAGGAGGAAACCAATGCAAGAGAAATCAGAGTGTGGTTCATCATATTATGTGCGGTGACGGGAGAATTGACAGTGTGAGTTCGTTCATTATTGTGTCGATGTGCAATTTGAACTGTAAGTTCATATGAGGTTTTCTTATGATCTAACCGTTGGGATTGTCTATTGGAAACTTTGATAGAGAACTATAGGTTGTCGAAGTTTGTTGCTGAAATTTCTTAGGTTTCAGTGCAATTGTTGAAAAATAAATGTTTCTAGTTCATTAGCCGTTGGATCGTAGCGATTTTTGGTCAGGAGTTTCAACACACATAGCTCTAGGTTCTGACCAAATTTGGCAGAGATCTGAAACCCGGTGAGGGAGTTGCTGCTGTTTTGGAGTTATTAATGTTTTAGAGAGGAGGTTTTTTTAGTAAACTTTTGTTTTGGAGAAGAGCTATTGTGATTGGTGATACTAAAGCGGTGATGTGGATGAGTTGTGGTTCAACAACAATGAGGTTCGGTGGAGCAAGTTGATTATGGGGGTTCCTTGTATCGAAAGTCTTCGAAACAAAAAGTATGTTAGGCGACGTGTTCTGGTAGAGAGAAAGTGACCGTATAAGATGAAGATCACGCTCATTTAGGAAGGTTTTAGGAAATTTGAATCAAGTGAGGATTTCCTGGTATATTATTCAAATCATCTTATTTAGAGAGATATGGAAATCAAGTTATTTTGGGTGACAAATAACTTGATGGATAAGTTGGGTGGTGCCTATAAATACAAGCTCTGTTAGTTAGGGTTTGGTTAGGAGGATGAGAGCAAAAGAGTGAGCCTATGAGAGTCGTCTCCTTCCGTTCTGTTTGGTGGTCGATCGGCGTCGAAGTACTGATCAAAAGTAAACCTAGATACCTTATACTAGATAGCGTAAGTGGGTATCGAATCCATGAAGAGTATGTGGTTATAACTAAGGTTTTGAACAATAAAGGTAAATTCCAAAGTTGATTTGAGTTTAATTAACTAATACTAAAGTTGCTATTAAAAGAACTAATAATAATGTCACCTAAACTAAAGAAAACAATTGAAAATTGAGTTTTATAAAATAATAAGAGAAAAGCAATCACTTCCGGTTCATAGGGTTTTCTACAAAGGATACATCCTTTAATTGATTAGCATGTTTGTATTTAACACAAATTAATTCAACACACTTTGGGTACAAGTTATGTTTTCTAAATCACCGTCTTAATCCCTACGCTAATTGGACTCGGCAAAAATGATTGAATTGCTATAACTTGTCTTACAATGATCAAATCAATATGTATTAATAAGAGCAAGAATTATAAGTTCAAATCATATGTAGTAAATAGAATATCACAATTCGTGTTCATACAAACTAGAAATCAATTAAAAGAACGGTTAAATCATAAACCCTAGTTTTACCGAAAGTGATCACAAAGAGTTTAGCCTTCCATAGCTATAGTAGAAATCATCTTGATCAATGATGAAGTCTTCATAGTCTCCAAAAGCTTAATAATTGATGAATGAATGATTGGTGGTGATGGAGGATTAGGGTTTTGACGGAGGTTGGAAGTAAGGGATGAAAAGTCACCAATAGGGGAGAGAGTGGCTGCCAATTTCGTAGGATCATGCCAATTGGAATCCCTAGCCGTGACTTCTAGGAGGATTTAAGAGAGAGAGAGAGAGAGAGAGAGAGAGAGAGAGAGTGATTTTTCGACATCTTGGTTGTGCCTAGATGCTGATTGTTTTCTTTGATGAACATCTATGTTTTACATAGATGCTAATGTCTTTCACCTTCAATGTTGTATAACTTCTCTCAAATCACTATGTTTAACATATTTCATCATTAACCTATCACACATACAAAATGCATTAAGAAGTATCAAATTCGATATAAGCAATGTGAATTTTTGTATGATTAAACCCTATTAAGCATATATATTAAAGTGACCGATCAGTGGTCTCTGTTATTCAATAATGACAATAACGACGGAGTGGGTTTCGTTATTGTAATCTACCGTTGTGAGTGGTGTGAAGATTTGTGAGTGTAAACATATAACACCCCTCATTCTATTTAAGAATATAATATTAATAAACTCGGAAGCATGAATTTAAAAATACATTACCTTAGTATATATTAAACATTATACATAAACAGTTAACATTTTTCAATATTTACACAATATTTAAACTGTTTAAAACTACAAAAGACGGGGTATTATAAAATTTACAAAACAAGGTTTATTACAAAAACCATATCAGAGACCAAGAGCGCAGTCAAACATTCCCTGATCAACGAATCACCTCCTGCACCCACAATTAATCAAAACATATCCTGCATGAAGTAAAATGAGGGGTTAGCACGAAGCTAAGTGAATAGATTCATCACACTCCATTCAACTTAGCATAACAAGTTGTTTACACCAAATAATCGTAAACACACATAATTCAATGAGGATCGGTGGCTCTGGGGATATCATAATACCCGGGGATTCCCCCAAGAACACTTACCGTCAATCCGTATGGCCAATACAGAATAGACCGATAACTACTGGTTATTAAACTCATACACAGGTTTCAAACACAACAAATGAATCAAAACCTGTGTAAAACACATAATAACCAGGAGTCCAACTACACGTTGACCTCAATAACATAATACACATAGTTCACATATCACGTAGATTAATAATCAATAATCAAGACTAAACAGTCTAATACACATCTACGTTTACTTGTTGTAACCAAATAGTTACAACTAAATCAAATGATGAGTTCTGAATCCACTCACCGATACCGCTGACGTCTCCACACTCAGGATTCTTATATCACTGAGTCTTACGTTGATCTGAAACAGAAAATCATATTCAAGTCAGAAGTTCGTTCCATAAATATCATAATACCTATTTATCAAATCAGGTAATCCCTGAAGTCTAGGCAAACAAAAGTTCAATCAGAAATGAACTTAGAATATGACGTTTAAAACTGAAAAATGTCATTTTCGGGCCCTAGATGACCCCGAATGGCCAAAAACAGCCTAGGCTAATAGAATATAGCCTTGATTACTGGGTCGTTTCTGAGTGACCTTGCAAATTTCAACTAAATCCGAGTTAGTGAGATTTTCACAAAACCGCGTCTCAAAAGCACTTGCGCATTTTCAAAATTTGCAAAACAAAACTCTTTTATAAACTTAGCGACACAACCATTGTGTCGCACCACAAACCCTTGCGACACTACCACTGTGTCGCACAACAAAATCCTACGACACTAACATTGTGTCGCAATACTCAAAATGGCTGCCTTTAGCGACATAACCAACTGTGTCGCAGAACATTCATGCGACACAACCTGCGACACAAACCTTGTGTTGCAATGATGAACAGACCAGTTCCCAGATTCGAAATTCGCGAATTCAAACATGTAATACTCAAATTAACTTATACCAATCCGTGTAATTCACTTATAAACAACTATAACACATAATAATTGGAATCTTACCTCGAATTCACAACTAATTGCTCAAATTTGATTCAAAACCCAACTTCTCACTTCTTTCTCTCTTTTCTCTTTATTTTTACACTTTAAAACTAGGTTAGAACGTCTGGAAACTATGTGGAAATGTTTGGGCGGCGCTTTAATATATATAACATCGAATTACACTTAAGCTCCTTGATTAATTTCAGTTCAGCCCGTTTTGCGACACAGTCCTGCGACACAACCGCTGTGTCGCACAGACACCACCTGCGACACTACCCTTGTGTCGCAGAAAATCGAAACTTTCAAATTTTGAAACAACTAATATTTCACTAGTCACCATAAGTCAAAGGGCTTATTTATCTACGTTTCACAACGAAACACATAATATTAAATAATTTCTAAAACAATTAGATAATCAATTAAAATAATAGAAATTACCAGACCGCAGGATAGGATGTTACAAAACATAAGCTTTGAGAGGAGTATCCATTATTGTAATATTGTTCATAACAGTGAAGCTTTAAGTGACATACGGGTCTCGTAGTTTTTACTCTCTCTTAATAAGTTTTTCACGTAAAATATTATATATTCATTCTTTTTCTATTTTGTGTGTATTTAATTATTAATTTATAAATAATTGTATAATTTGTTGTGACGGGGATTGATCCAACAACTACATACGAACCACCTTTGGATATAAAAGTATGACAATATGTTGAAACTATACTGTAAGGGAGGAAGAAACTAAAAATTAAAAAAGAAATAAACAACACAAAACAGAGCGGAGCATAACATACACAACACAACCTCTTGTTCCTCTTTCTTCTCTTCCATAAACACAGCTTCCCTCTCTCTCTCTCTCTCTCTCTTATCTTTCTTATAAACACAACACTTTAAAATATTTATTACTAATAACTAAATTAAGAATAGTTGGTAGTTAATGAGGCGATACTACAGAAGAAAAAGAAGAGCACTTGTACTTATAATTCCATGGAGGAGGTCACTACTTTTGACCATCTTCTTCTTCGTCCTCTTCTTGTTTTTGTTTGTTGCTCAAATTGGAGAGGGCTCATCAACAACCAGAAACAGAAGCAGAAGCAGCAGCGATCACGTGTTTCGAGTGAGGAATCCAAATTCTGAGTTTTCCGGCAACTTTTATGGATTGTTGCCTAAAAGAAACACACCACTTCCCTCATCCGGTCCTTCCCGGAAACACAATGATATCGGGTGGATGAGGACTACTACTACTACAAGACTTCCATGAAATGTATGGAGTATTTTCTATCGATTAATATTCCACTAGCTAGCTAAATGATCGAGCTGAGCTGAATTCATATCATGTACGTGTAATTAAATCACCCATATTTTGTAATTTAATTAAAAGTACACTACTACTTGTTTTTTTGTCTTAAAGGTCCGGTTGCTTTATTAACTAGTTAATGGTTTTGTTAGGAAGATGACTACTTTTTGGTCGGTCAATGTTTAATTTACATCTATCAAGGGTGCATGCAAAAACACGTACTATCCAACATACGGAGTATATTTTTTCTAATTAGAAATGAGAAATATGTTAAACCGGATTACGTACTTCAATTCATTTGAGAATTTAATTATTATCCATTAATTATGGATAAATATGTAATCAAATATGGGGTTAACCGTTTGACCGTACCTGCATCTTTCCCTTCAACTCCAGGCAGGTCTGTTTTGTGTTTTCATATTTTCAAGGTACAGTAAATGTTTGAAATCAAATTAGGGTAAATAAGTTACGTACGATCGAGTGATGTTTTTATATATATTTCAGTTTTCCCTTTATTTAGTTACATAAATAATAATAATTAGGTATTAGTACTTTACTTGATCAACTTTGTTGATACATTTTGTTTCAAATGATGAACTAACACAGTGAAGTATTTATGAAGAATTACGGATACATAGATACCATGAATGGTGATACATATATGACTACTTACATTTTATTCTGTTTCTTTTTCTTTATGGTGGTAGTAAGTAATGAAAAGGTACGTTAAAATCAATTGATGTTAAGAGTAATGACTAAACAAATTTAACTACCTTTTCCTTTTATTAGTCTCTTTCATAAGTCAAGGTCATTATGTAATCAAAAAAATGATGTAACCATTTTATGAAATGAATAATTTATTTTATTTTTTTTCGTTATAATTTTTACTTTATTTCTTTCAAAAAGTAATGGTTAAATCCAACCAATAATGAAATAACATAGAGGATGAAGCTATAAACAAAAGCGATTAGATCAATCCACAATTAATATCTCATAGTAAGAGATCTATCAAGAAATAGATTGTTCGTTCAAGCTCATTGTTGAATTGTTTCCGTTACGTTCTTGATAATAGTTACATACTTAAAATTGTTTTAATTTTCAACATATATAGTATTGTACATAATAAGTGAGATCGTCGACGTTATAACAGATTCATAATTAAAAGTTGTTTAGAAACTATAAACTCTTTAAAAGAAAAGAAATAATAGAAATGAGTGTATGGTACTATGATTATTACCGTCCCTGTTTCACATTAAAGGCACACGCGACTATATTTACAATTATTATCTTGTTACATTTCATGATTCAGTTAACTTTTTGTTTTCAATTCATTTAAGCTTTGTGGTTGCTCTTGGTAAAACTTATTCAAACAGTTTAATTGGGGGACCTATAAACCATCTGAAAGAATCATTGTTAAAATGTAAAAGACAGTGTCTCTTTATAACCTTATATATCATAGGCTACCAATCTGATTAATGTTTTGTTACTAGTCCTACAGACTTTGCACAATAATGCCGGCATTAAGCATAAGTTTTAAACACATCATTTGCTAACCATAAACCAAAAACCAAAGTTTAAGTTTCATTACATTTTCAGTTGGTAATTAATCAAAAACTTTGGGAGATTAACAACTAGTTTTTGGCCTTTAACTAGTTGGGATAGGCCAAACCTCCTCTAGCAATTTTTGGTTTCGATATTTTACATATGTTGAGAGTTGAGACCCCTCATATTGTAGACCTTACTTTAATGCATGTGATATGATGTTAATATTTAAAGTGGTAGGCCAACAATTCACCCATCATAGCCATATCTGAAAAGGGGGTTGATTTGACATTTATTAGTACCACAGTAAGGTACGTTTTGATGTTTTATCGACCATTTTAAGTTACACTCGATCAAGTTGAACAGCTCGCCTACAAATACATATGGTATAATATTACTATTTTCAGTTATACTATTAGGAAGGGATTATATATATGGAGATGTATAATATTTTTTTTAAGTTACTTGTATTTAAAAATAATTTTATAAATCATTTAAATTTATATATTATTATATGTATTAGGAAGGGATAATATATATGGAGATTATTAAAGTATAATATTTTTTTTAAGTCACTCGTATTTAAAAATAATTTTGTAGGTTATTTAAATTTATATATTATTATATGTATTTTAAATTCGATTAAAGACTCATCAAATAAATTTATAAGGACACAAATATCTCTGTATTTATTATTAATATTATTTATATCATTTTAGTTTTATTCAAATGGAGGGGTATTTGTGTCCTTTTACACTTTTATGACGAGTTTTTAGCCTGATTTGATATACATGAAATAACATACAAATATATGTGGCCTACAAAATCAATATCAAATATGGTTGGCCTACAAAAATTAAATAATATATTTCGGTGGCATCCAAATGTATTATTCCTTTTAGGAAATAAAGATAATGACCATACACTATCAAATTATGAACTATGAATTATATGCGGGAAAAACAACCGGCTAATAATAATCAGTTTATGACGTTGATATTAATTGTTAGCAAAGACAAATTCAGACAACACTTGTATACTCGAGGTTATACCCACAAACAATAAATGGATAAAATAAGCCAAACAAATAAGATAAACGAACAATACAAACACAATGATTTAACGTGATTATGTTTGATCTCCAACTTTAATATCTGTTTAGCCACAGGGTCAAACCATAAAATTTTTACTATTATTTTCGTAGTCCAAGGGTTACAAATACATAGGGTTTACATATGTTTGGAATAGATAACTTTGAACAAGAAATTTAACGTTTCTATGTAACACCCAGTTTTTTTTTTTTATAATACCTTATTTAACAACTGAAATAACACTTTTCATATATACATAAACATTACATTGTTTACAAACTTTACAAACACAAATTTCTCTTTCAAAAGACTCCTTCAATATCCGAGCATGATTCAACGGGAGTAAACACTTACTACCAGAAGTAATAAGCACACCACTATTCGCGATGCGGCTCTTTCCCAAGTCCCTCTTTTGACTTACTCGACCCACCTGTATCAAACAATGACGACAGACTGGGTAAACACATTGGCTTAGTAAGTAACAGAATCATGTCAACAATATAAGATAGAAATCTTATAAATACTGAAATCACATATATCACTTTGCCCAATTAGGACTCACAATCACATTGCTGGGCCGTTTATGATCACTCATCATAAATATGGCCAGTAATAACACTATTAAGCCATTTATGACCACTCAGCATAAAGAGGGCTAATTACAACACGGCTAAGCCATTTATGACCACTCAACATAAAGAGGGCTAACATTCACACTGTTATGCCATTTATGACCACTCAGTATAAAGAGGGCTAACTTTCACACTGCTATTCCATTTATGACCACTCAGCATAAAGAGGGCTAACATTCACACTGCACACTGCTATGCCATTTATGACCACTCAGCAGAAAGAGGGTTGCCATTTATGACCACTCAGCATAAAGAGGGCTAACATTCACACTGCTATGCCATTTATAACATTCACACTGCTATGCCATTTATGACCACTCAGCATAAAGAGGGCTAATAACACTTTAATCACTGAAACAATACATCATGCTCAAGTACTCCTGCCATCTGGATATTCTCATTCAATATATAACAATCTATTACTTACCTCGGGAATTACGTAGATGAATATCCTCGATTATCAAGTACCGAACACCGGTATGTAAACCACATATGACACAATTAACTCTTTTATAAACTTAGCGACACTTTATTAAAGTCGCCATATCATGCGACACTATCATTAGTGTCTCAAAACAAGCTTACGCGACTTTATTATTAAAGTCGCACACCTCAAAGTCGCTTATGCGACTTTATCACAAGTTCGCAGCCTGGAGTCGGCCTAGTGCGACTATATCATTAAGTTCACAAATGCGACTTTACCATTAAAGTCGCGTGACGAACAGATCAGACCCCAAAATCCGAAATTCTTGAATTCAAACATGTTATAACCAAATTAATCCATTCCAAACCGTTCAAATCATGCAATAACAATCACCACACATAGTAATCGAAGCCTTACCTTGAATCCACGGTTTAATTGCTTCGATTTTGGATTTAGAACTTGATTTCTCACTTTTTCTCTTTCTTCTCTCTGTTTCTCTCTCTAAACCGACTTCAGGAACTCGTTTTATGTTTCTGGAAGTGTTTAGACGAAATTCGAGTATATATACTTCCTCAATTACACTCTAGCTCCTCAATTGATTTCATTTAAATCTGTTATGCGACTTTATCAGCAAAGTCGCATGATCAATAAAGTCGTTGCCTGCGACTTTACCACTAAGTTCGTAGGTTTTCACCAAAACACAAAAACTTTAGATTTTTCAACTATTTTTGGGATGTTACATTCTACCGACATACACTTCGTGTTGCGATCTATGGCGATCGAGTTACGATCTTACAACCTTTGTGGTGCAATCTTCTTTCTTCGTGTCACAATCTCCATTCTATCCCAATTAATCTTCACATTCCCAACAATCTTCCACTTGAGGATTAATCAAACTGAAAAATCAGTAATCCTTTACAATCCGTCCCTTCAACGATGTCACCCGTTCTAACTCCGTACCGCTGAAATTCCATTCGTGATACGCTGCTCAGTCACGCAGAGTCGAAGGACTTTTGATACAAAGCTACCAGAACGCACACCTAACAGGGACCATTCTCTAGTTATATACATCATCATTTTCTAAGCTCAAGAAGATACATTGAAGCGTGCGATGACTCAAATCACGAGATTCTTTTAAGAGACACTCGCCTCTTCCATGCATCGATTACAACCACGCCTAATCCTGTCACCGACATGTCATCCACCACCCTGCAGAATTTCGTATATCCAATTTTCCTTCCCAGCAATCAAAAAATCGCCGATAGAACAAACACGTAGATCATCATCAAGGTTTACCCGTGAGAATGCAATCACGAACTTGAAAAGTTAATTCTTCAACATTCGCAAAAACAACTAATAACACTTAGTTCGTGACGTTGATATCAGTCACTAGCAAAAACAAACCCAAACAATACTCGCGTAATCGATGTTACATCCACAAACAATAAACGGATAAAATAAACCAAGCAAACAAGATAAAAAAAACAACACGGGCACAAGGATTTAACATGGTTATATCCGATCTCCAACTTAGAGATCAGTTTAGTCCATAGGACCAAACCAGAGAGTTTTTACTATTGTTTTTTCATAGTTCAAGGGTTACAAATACATAAAGTTTATATATATATATATATATATATATGTGGGATAGATAACTTTGGGAAAAAAAGTTACTTTTCTAGTCGACATACACTTCACGCCGCAACCTATGGGTATTGCGTAGCTATCTGTATCTTTCATAGCACGATCTTCTTTGTTCGTGTCACGATCTCATTCTATCCCAATTAGTCTTTCCATTCCCAACATTATATACTAAAAAACTGATTTTAAGTATGAAATTTGAAATGGCAAAACTGCATAAAGCAATAACTATGTTTTCTTTAGGAGTATTTATTTTTTTATTTATGTCGAATGTTTGAAGAGCAAAAGATGGTGTTTGGGTGGGTTGGTACATAGCTGTCAGTAAAACTTGTAAAAACAAAAACAGTGCACGAACGGGTTGGGCGGGTGGGGTTTTGTTTGGGCGTGTAGGAATAGGGTCATATGGCTTTTACGCAACCTCTGAATAGAACGGGTCAAATTCAATGAAGGACCAAGGGATTTGGTTCACTGACTGACAGCTTGTGCACGTGCACATCCACACAACTTCAACATTAACAACTCATATTACTTTATGTGACTTTGACACGTGTCAACATCGATTTCAATCAAACTACAGTACTCATTACTCTTTTTGATTTTGAAAATAATAATGTATTGTTTATTGATACTAGATGTCTCCCTGAATGTGGAGTTATATATAGTGGTTTAGGATTGAAACCAACAGGACAATTAAAATATAATTTGTTTAGCACATATGATTGATTATGTTTGCTATAATTAGGTTGATTCTATATTGAGCTATTGAAGCAGCCTAACAATTACGCTGATTCACTTGAAATGGACTTCAAATGAAACCATAAATAAAGAGGAGACATAATTGTAGGGGACCATATTGAAGTGACTAAATAGTTATCATAGAATTATATTTCATGACCTTCATAACTTGACTATTACAAACCAATATAATGTGAAAGAGAGGCCATAAAATGGGACCATGAACGTCCCATATAATCTAATGGTCCAAATTGAAGCCAAATTTGTGACAAAATTAACAACTAGAATACTATACTAAGCAAACATGGGTTAATGATAAATTATATAACTCACGATTGACTTGTATAATTGTACGTCTAAAAAAAACGAATCACTTTAGCTAACAAAGAAGATTTAGCTTAGTAGAGATAACATGAAAATGTTGATAAATATTATTAAAATTTTAATCATCTTCCAAAACTATTGTCAAATAGTTGATAAACTAGAATTTTGTTTGCCCCCACATTATGCTTTTTTTGTATCTTAATTTTAATTTAATTGTAGACAATTTAGTTACTGTGGTTTCTCACATGCAAACTGCAACATATAGTTAAGACTGTTTGACTATACCAATTACTTTACTTATAATAAACCATAGCAAAGTAATAAGTTCCTTATAGTAAACTTAAAATTTACTTTAATCAATCTTACAGATTGTTTTCTCATCAACAAAAGATTAGCATCCAAAATATAATGTTAACCTTTACAAAATTTGTATCTTGGTCCGTCTCACTCCTCATGAAGTTGAATTGGTGGCTAGGTCGGTTAATTGTCTACACGGCTCTCTCCCATTTTCTTATTTGGGTCTCCGAGCTGGGAGATATATGAGATTTAGTGTTAGTTGGAATGAGGTGGTTGACCGGCTTCTTAGTAGGCTTTGTTCTTGGATAGCTAAACATCTCTCTACGGAAGGGAGGCTTACTCCTGTTAAGTCGGTTCTCAGTAGTCTCCTGTTATACTTTTTATCTTTATTTCGAGCCCCATTAAAAATCATAAACAAATTAGAATAAGTGCAATGTAGAGTTTTTGGCTGTTTCAAAGAAGGTGCTAAAGGTATAAATTGGGTTAACTGGTACGATATTCTTGCTACTCATAAAAAAGGAGGGTTGGGAGTTTGTAGTATTCAAGCTAAAAAAATGAGTCTCGTAGGTAAATGTTGACGGAAATTTCTTATAATAACCGATAATAAAAGCATACAATTAAAATTAAAATTTTATTAATTTTGGGAATGAAATTATTTTTAAAGAGATATATTATAATAATAAAACCATCTATATATGGATATATAAAGTAATATGATCTTTTTATTATTGTAACACAATTAATTTATTATTATTAATAAATATATATTAACACTTATGTTATAAACAAGATAATAAAATAATAATAATAATACATAAAAATTGTTGGACCATGTGGAAAAGGTCAAGCAAGCATGTCGCCCTATCCCGTTTCCTTTGGAGAAATTAGTCGATGTTTTATCGGCAAGAATTTTCATTATATAAAACTCTCAAATCCCAAATTATTCATTCATATAAACAAACAGAAAACATTTCTAAAAATCATATTTGGTAAAAGTGAGGATGCGTGAACGAGAAGTTTTCGTGAACTCAATCGGTACAAAGCAGTTTCACTTAAAGGTAATTCTTAAACCATAAACATTTAGTATTAAACTAATGTTATCTACGGTTCCTAACTGTTAGTCATATCTGTAAATTTATTTATGAATCAAATGGTTGAGATTAAGTTCATGTACTCTTTAAACTAATGTTTACGGTGATGATATCGAGAAATTCAGGTCCTAAAACAGATAATTTTATAACGAATCGGCACCAAAATATTTATACTAATACTCCATTATCATGTTAGAATTAGTTTTGTTCAATCACTAAAATTAAAAGAAGGAAAAATCGCATGAAATAATTAGTTGGAAAATGTGCCTGAAACTAATCTCACAAAGAAGACGAGCAGCATGGTTATTAGTTGGAAATTACATAATTCATCCCTTAACTATTCATTCCTTTATCGATATAAATCATATATTTATGAAACTACAATTAAGTCCCTGCCAATCAAAGTTCGTTAAATATTAGTTGTAGTCACCTTACCATCTTGTATGAGTTTAACTATTGACTAATGCATGCACATATTTCCACTAAAATGACAATATTCGTAATAAGTAAATATAATATATTAATATTATAGTGGGTGCTTATTTATAATACTATCACGTAAACTTGGAAACTGTACCCGTATCCGGACAATTATACACGTTTACATAAAATACATATCATAAGGGGACTAAAATGAACTCCGGACGTGGCAACGTGCTTACTGATAATCGAAGAAACATAGTTAATAAATCTAAACTTTGGTTGGACTGACTAATGAAAATGAAGAGTATAGAGATATAAAGATAAACCGAGAATTATAAATAAATTAGGAATGAAACTTGGAACATTGAGAGAACAAGAAATTGTATAATGAGACTAGATTCTAAATTAGTAAATTATTATCCGTAGACTTCGTAGAGAATTTGAGAGCCATCCTTTCGATTTTAAGAGCATTAGCAACTTATTCATGTATGCATATTTGTAGTCTTCTTTCAACGTTATTTTGACATACTTTTTTGATTATCTTGTAATCTCTTTTGTTATTCATTTTGAAATACGTGCACGTTTTGATTCGAGCTAAACTAAAATATGAGATTTGATATAATGTGGAAACTTTTGAGAAACTTTGCATGAAATATGATTTTGAGAAATTTGTGAATTCATTTGTTGCGAGCTATTTTGATTCATTAGATTTAGGTTCCATATGCATGGTGTACATAATTTGGTGTGTGGTTGGTTTATATGTTCATTGTGCGGCAATAGAACCCTAGATTTTTGTAGACGTGAGTCAGATATAACGGGTCCACTACTTGTGGATGTACCACATGCTTGTCATTGTGGCGCCAATGACTTGGTACTATCTGTGACAGTGTAAATAGTCTATGGCGTCTCCACTTTGGTTATATTATGTTATTTGCGTGTTTATGCTCGGGAGTGAACTTTTGGATTATTTGGGAGGCGTATAGATGATATGATATGGTTTGTATAGTGCGGTCGAGTGGTGTAGTACCATACACACCTTCCGATTAGGGAAAACACTTGGAGTCATGACCAATGTGCTATTTGTGATATGTATGATTCGCATGTGATATTATTAGGCACAGGTGTTGTGCAATTTGGATACTTTGTTTGTAGGGTACTCGGTATGAATTAACCCAACCCCTAATTGTTTCAACCTTTATTTCATTTATTTACTCTAGTGTAAGGGTGGTGTTACTCAAAGGGTGACTTTGGAAATTTAAATTATTTATTTCGTTTTATTCTTACATTTGAGATATTATTCTGTTATTATTTATCTCTATTAACATCTGCACACCGAGTAACTCGCTTAGCCGCATTTTCTTTTCCTGCGGCAGGTAATCAAGGTACTATGGGATGAGTGAGAGAGTTTCAAGATTTTGGAGATGTCTTAGAGACATACCTTTAATTTACTAGTTTGGACTTATATTTATGATTTTAAGATTTTAAGTTATTGTTTGAAAATAACATTTATGATTGCTTTTAAACTTTTGTTATTTATTATTCTAAAAAAAATTATTTTAATTTTTACTTGGTAATAAGAGTGACCTTCTGTTTAATTATTGGAATAGGATGTTATAAGAATGCTCTTACGTAAAGTCATCAAGAGCACATATGGTGATCATGGGGGTTTCGGTTTGGGTTTTGACAGGAACCAGAAACATGGTGTTTGGGCTGATATTGTGCACTCTGTTGAAGATATGATAAGCTTGGTATTTCTTTTAGCAACTCTTTTGCCAAGAAAGTAGCTAATGGAGATAGTACGTTATTTTAGGAATATAGTTGGTGCAATGAGGCATGTCGGCTTATGGACCGTTTCCACCTTTATATGCTCTCGAATCTAACAAAGTTTGCAAAATTAATTAGAGATGGATCTTTCAAAATGGGTGTTGGGCGGGAAATTGTGACCGGAGATCACCTCCTAGAGGAAGATCTTTGGGGGATTTAATATCCTTACTAACAATTATCATAAGATCTAAAGTTGTTGCATGGAAGCAAGATGATTGGAGTTGGAGTTTGCACTCTTCTGGAGATATTTCGGTCAAGAATCTATCGAAGTTGATTGAGCCTAAAATTCTTAAAGATTCTGACTTGGATGCCACCATATTTGGAACTCATGGGTCCTGAGAAAAGTAAAACTTATGTACATGGAGAGCCTCTCTAAATCGTCTGCCTTCGCGTTTGAACTTACAAGCTAGAGGAATTCAAGTTCCATCCTTATGCTGCCCATTTTGTGATCTACAGCGGAATGTTTGGAGCATTGCTTGATAGGATGTCCGATCGTGAGACCTGTTTGGCTCAAGTTTAGAAGCTGGTGAATTTAGATCCTTTAAGTCCTCACACTTCTATAAACATCAAAATATTTCTCTTGCTCGAGTCGGATCTTTTGGAAATAAACTCGGGGATAAGATTGTTCGTGCGATGCATCAGATTATGATTTGTGCTATATGGAAGTAGAGGAATAAGATCATTTTTGCATCTCAAGATGATATTCAATCTGCCCGTACTCAAGATATCTTCCAATGATTCAACGTCTATCTTGCCTTTAGATAAAAAACAGATGTACTGCTCGGAATATAAATTGGAACGCTGGAGTTCAAATCCTATTCAATTGTCATCTAATTTAGGTGGCTGACTCGGAGTTTTATTCGTTGGGAGCTTAGTGCTCACGCTTTTGTAATTCTCTAGTACAGTAGCTCCTTGTTAGAGCTATTTTTTCTATTTATATATCTAGCTTTTCATAAAAAAGAAAAAACTATATAATAATTATAAAGAAGATTCGAACTTTGGTGTCCCGGGTGTAGGCATAGGATGCATACCATTTGACTAGCAAAGCAGTTGTTAATTTTTGTCAAACCTAAAATTTATACTAAATTTCCACCCAAGGATAATGCGAACTGCCCATAACAACCAATCTGCAGATTGATTTTTTTTTAAAACGGCAGAAATTTCATAACAAAACCCACGATCGCCAGATATTTATGGCTAACACCCGAATGTACAGTTTATATGATATTTGCAAAACAATCATAACAAAACCCACAAACGCCCGATATTTATGGCTAACACCCGAGTGTACAGTTTACACGATATTTACAAAACAATCTGCAGAATGATATTGTGGGTAAATGTACCTACACTAGTAATCAATTTGATTTGATTTTCTATAAAATCGTTTTTCCCTTGCATAGTTCTCAAGAAGCATCATTATACTTCAGAAAGTTAGAACACTTTCAACCTTTTAAATGCGCAGAAACCAAGCATGGCCCGCGTCTTTAACGTAAATAATCCAAACATCATTGAAAATTTCTCATCCTTTGTCAGCTAAACAAGTTTAATGATCAACTTACAATAAAATACAAACGAGAATTTGTTAATCATACCAACTTTCCACAATTCAGTAATTCACAACGCTTGTAATAACCTCCATAAGTCCATAACGACCAAATAACAAATGAATTGCACGCAAAAGATAAATCATGTACCGTGGCAGCATGCTACTGTTTTAGGTATATTACATCAACAACTTCTGATCACTGAAACCGGAGATAGTAAAGGACAAAATACATACAAATGGTGTGGAAATCAGATGCAAAACCACCACTGAAACTCACGAATTTGATACTTCCAGTCGGATGATAACTCTTCAACGTAGGATTCAGCCGTATACACCCGATACAGAAGCACTCATAATAAATCAATTAACAGAAAATTTCCCCTGAATCTTTCTAGTTACGATTCTTAATTTTAAGGTTGTAATACATTTAAGAAGATAGTTGGAACCTGCCACTCGGCTTTTTTCTCCTCCATCCCTGATCAAGAAATGGTGAAGAAAACCAGAATTTAGTTGTCAATATACCTTCTATTCCAGTGTCAAATACAGTTGAACATAAGACCAATCAGATTTATGAAAAAACGGGAGTCCATTGACCTCTCTCACATGTAGAGTCGTAGGCAGACACATGAAGGTGAGAAAGAACACCGCTATCATTTTCCTTAGATCTATTGATATTCTATACTGTGTAGGATAAATACTTGCAACTACTCTGATCTTCAACTATTTATCAACAGTGATATCAAACTTTAGTGGAACTTGTAGTTTTCATCTATCAATGTTAACACTTTTAGCACCAATTCTTTATCTATAAGATAATCCTAGAAACGTGAACATTATTGTCTTAATTATTGACAGTTGAAAGTAGTTCATTTGACATCTAAAGTCAAAGAATATTACAACTCGTATAAGGGGGGTATTTACTACGTTCTCCCAAAAGTCCTCACAAAGCTGAAAAATTAGAGAAAGAGTCACTTACAAAGGCGGCATAATACACGAAGGTTAGTCCTGCTAGAACGACAAATGCGATTTGGAATATGTTATACCTGCCAGGGCGATAATTAAGAATTAGTAGGGAAAAACACAAGAGCACACTGCGGTAAGGAGAAAATATTGGTGACTGACTTGTATAAGTATTTGATTCCACGAAGAGATTGCAATGTATGACCAAATATTTCTTGGGCAGCTGTAGCTTGAGCGTAGTATGCAAACGCAGTCGAACAGAATTGGATCACACTGAGACAACCAAAACAATATGGTCATGACCAAGTTGAAGTACTAAACCAAATGACCAAAAGATATATAATTAACAAATATCAATAATCACACGATCTCCGGAATAAAATTTAAGCTATTTATGGGATATTCTGGTTGGAAAACTACAAGTCTACAAATCAAAACTGAACCACCCTACCTGATAGAGCAAAGAAGAATGAGAGCCACATTGAATAGGAAAGAGTTCATGAGAGTAGCTCCCCACCTGTAACACAGCTTCACGTGTAAAAAAACACCAATCCACAGATGTAAAATAGCAAAAATAAGAGTAGAAAAGGTCATTTTACTTCATTGGATGGATAGTGATAAACACTAGTCTCAGACCAAGCATCATTGCCCCAGCAATAACAGCAAGCAGAAGGTAGAAGCAGAAGAACGCAAACGCCGCAGTGCCCAGAAGACCTGGTGAAATAGAACTGGTCAATGTAACACAAATATGTCTGTACACACACCCACATATGTGGACGTGTGTTTATGCATTTATATTAAAATACATATAAGAAGTATAACGGATTAGAAATTGAAAATTACCCCAAATATCATCCAACTTAATGAAAACCTCATTTAAGAACGAAGAAAGCGGAGGGTCAATCAACAAATATATCACAATGTGTGCAACCCAAGCAATTGAAACAATCAACCTAACAAGTAAAGCAGAGTCAGAATGTGCTCCCATAAATGTTATGTGACGCTGAAAAGCACCAACAGAGTTAGATGGCAAGGAGAAGTCATACTATAAAGCATGAATTTTTTTATTCAAAATATGCAGAAAAGGATCTATGTATAGTGTCAACAAGTAGAACATGATCAATATATATACTTAATCACTATGATATAATTTCCGGTTTTAATCTGCTGACTATTCACAAATTTCTAGACAGCTGACAGCATCAACTTAAGAATGAATTCTCTTTCCCTGAAGCCAAATTGTTACAACGGAAATAAAAAACAAAAGCATAAGTGATGCATATGTGGTCAACAAAGAAGTCAACGCGCCAAATTTGGTGACTATTTTGCCAAAGTAGATTTTGGTGTAGGAATTGGACGAAATTCTCACGTCCACTTAGAAACAGCCCGACGAGCAATACTAATTGCTTCACCATGAATCCTGGAAGTTTTCGGCCTTTCGGGGGCGTTTAGCGGCCAAAAACGGAGTTTTTCTGTTTCTCGGGTTTAATTTTGAACTTCTAGATTTGTTTCCTTTTGATGGCGTGTTTACCTTTTTGAGGAGATCTTTTCTTCCCTTTCAAGGAACGATTTTAGACTCCTAAAATTACTGATTGATAGGGTTTTTATCGTTCATGTTTTAGACCTTGATTTACGAATTAATAAGAGAATTTCTCCCTGGAAAATTTCGGTTAAGTTCTTGATTTGTGTTCGTATTTGTTTGGTTATTACAATCGATCCTCATCAATAACTTTCCATGAACTTTTAACCAAGGATACGAGCAGAGAAGAAAGGGAAAAGTGGACGCCCAGACCGTAAATACCAATACAGAAAGACACCTAAACAAAAATGAAACTTGAGTAATATTGAGTAACTACTCAATTTGTGTTAAATGATTCCTAGTAATAGGGAAATGTTTTTGGTTTGGTGGATATTTCTTAACTAGTACACAAGGGCACTAACATTTGTAAGAAACTGCACTTTTTCACGTAAGCAGAAAAAATGAGAAAAACAATCAGTTGAAGATTCACATATTAGGATCACTCACCCAAAAACTCCAAGTATAAGCTTTGCCAGATAGCCAAGAACGGTCATAGCCCAGGTAGCCTCAGCCTGAAAAAATGACACCAAAAATATAGTGAGAAAATATAAAAGAACGCCAGGGGAAGTAACTCGAACACACATGTTACAAGTTTATCACCTTTTCGCCTTGCGGATACATCTCTTCTAAAGCATTTACGTCCTCCTCCAAAAGAAGTAGCTCCTGAAGAAAAAGGATATATAACTTATCTACTAATTATCATAGTTACATGAAGAACAACAGTAAAAAACAACATACTATCAAAAATATACATATATATATATCATAGTTAACATGAGGTTTGCCTGGGTAGACAGGGCTCCACGCCAATTATTGGTTTATAAAAACAATACTTCCGGACTCTCTAAGGATAAATATATAAGATTTATTCTCGGTGTTGTGTCTCTATTTTATTTTTTCTTAATGCTTTTATATTTCGAGAAAAGATGATAACTTGATTGGAATAGCATATTTGTCACCAAACAGTTGCAATAGCTTCATGATGTGTTTATTTAACTTAGATTGAGTAAATGGCTATAACCCAGCTGAATATATCCCCATAACGTGTACGCACATGTCTGTGTACCTCTACAGTCTACACTAGCTTCTCAATATGCGAAGAGTTTCTTTAAATTTAGATGATGGTATTTGGGTGTCTATGCAGGAAGATTTCCACTCTCTTAGCCTCGTCATATTTACAAGGTTGGTTCTTAATATTTTGACCAGACCTTTTATACTTTTTCAGGTAAATTGCAAGATTATATCCACTACTAATATGAAATGGGCAAAGGGAGATGTGTCTCGAGATGCCAATATAATACAGCACAAATCTAAAAAAACAAAGGAATAGCATATTTGTTACCAAACAGTTGCAATAGCTTCATGATGTGTTTATTTAACTTAAATTGAGCAAATGGCTATAACCCAGCTGAATATATCCCCATAATGTGTACGCACATGTATGTGTACCTTTACAGTCTACACTAGCTTCTCAATATGCGAAGAGTTTCTTTAAATTTAGATGATGGTATCTGGGTGTCTATGCAGGAAGATTTCCACTCTCTTAGCCTCGTCATATTTACAAGGTTGGTTCTTAATATTTTGACCAGACCTTTTATACTTTTCCAGGTAAATTGCAATATTATATTTATATGCACTACTAATATGAATGGGCAAAAGGAGATGTGTCTCAAGAGATGCCAATATAATACAGCACAAATCTAAAAAAACAAAGGTAGTTATCATAGCAGAATAACATAAAATTTAACAACTTATATACAGCAACTATTGACAAACCAAATTGTCTGCACATGACAAGCTCACACTACTGCATAGGCACTCTTATCCATTTTTTAGTTCCTTTCCGTACCACCCACATTAATATATTTTTGTAAAGGAAAAAGCACTCATGTTCAATGCAAACCAAAAACAGAATGCAACACCTACAATGTACCTGGTTGTTGAGGTAAACTGAGCTTTTAAGAAAGCATACCTTTTCCAAGGCTTTCATGTTTTTACGCCATTTCCTTCCTTTAGTGCCACTTTTTTCTTCCTGACGAAGTGCATCCGCAGCCTTCTTCAATTCTCTAGCTTTTTTACCAAGTTCTGTTGCTTCCTAAACAATTAGAACAAAAAGCCAACCAAAACATTCAACTTAACTGAACTAACCGCAAGACAATGTGATTTATTATCAGAAAAACGTGGGGACTACCTTGATATACTGTGATCTAGTAATCACTGCCTTTGGCCTCCTTATAAATGAAAATATAAGTCCCAAGGGGAGGCAAGCGATGCCAACACCACCAAATATCTAATTATGACATGGAAAGGCTCTATGATTATGCAGAAGAACAGAAAAACAATATTCATAATCAAAAGTCCAAGAAATGAACTTACAGAGAAAAGCACGGAGCCAACGATTGTGGCAAGAGCAACAACATATTCTGGGAAAGTTGAGCGCATGGTCCACGTTGTCTCTGATGAAGGACTAGCATCATAGGCAGAGCACTGTCATCATTAAAAACAGGTATAAGAACTAGATATGATAGATAATACTAATAAATCAAGCAAAAAAGTGCAAACAAGAAAAAGTAAGGAAGATTATACATTTTGGCGAGCACCGTTATTGATACAGGGTTGACCACTAGAGAACTGGAAGGTACTTGGGAATGCCATTGTTGATGAAGACAAGTGTCTAACAGTGAAATCAACTTTTCCAATAACACCTAATTCGTGAAATCGATACAACCAGCAACGAACATCAAATAAGAGTACAAACATGAGCTATTTACAAGCTTCCTATCAAAATATATTACATCAATAATACGCTTGTACCTAATCCATGACATGTAATAGAATAATGACAAACGGAAATGGTTTAGGGAAGGTAAATCAAGGCAATGTGTGAATACTGACCGTATAAAATACCAAGCACCAAACCACAAACAATGGCAGTAGTTACCACCCATATCAATGCACTTTTAATCCTCTTGCCAACAGTCCTACACAAAGTAAGCATAAAGATATACATAAATGTTCAAACATTTAAAATCGTTGAACGATTGATTGATAGAAGGCTGAAATTGAATCAATTTTAATAATGATATGAAAAGGAAAATAGGTACTTGTCTTGGTCGCCTTCATAGTAAAACATAGCGAAAGGGATAACGAAGAAGACAAGGATAGCATCAATGATATAAATAACAAGCCATAGATCTTTCATTGGTAATGTGAGATTACAAGCACCGTTATAAATAGCGTGCTGGCAAGCCTGACGATTAGCTACATCAGCAGGAAGCATAAGTATAGAGATAGCAGCAACTGAGAGTCCCAAAACGACGACAAATTTGGGGAAATAGGCCTGATTTTTGTCATCGGGATGCTGGTAATTGACAAGGAGGTATAAATTGAAGACGAAGACTAATACACATACAACTATCGCTACAATCACAAGCGCTAGATTGAAATCCCCCATTATTAGATTCGATTCACAATCATCAACTGAGATTCAAATTTCTAGGGTTTTACTGTGTTTGTGTATTTCAAAAGAATTGAAATGAGATGACTACTAGATCTAGTTTTGCGGTGGTTATCACCGGTGGAGAATGAAATTACGAAATTGACCTCGGAAGAAGCGATGTTTTGTAATAATAAAACGGGAAGGGAGGGGGTTGAAAGGGAAATTTCGGAGTTAACAAACAGTGTGGAAGTGACCGGGAACAGCCTGGAAAAAGATAGATTGGTTTGTCTACGATAACCGGTGACACTATTTTATTCCATTTGACATTTTAACCCGGCCCAAAACCGAATGCGGAACATTATTCGTGTGTTTTAAAGATGGTACATCCCTCCTAATTTAATTGTTATTATAAATTATAAATTTGTTATTATTAATTATATATTATAAATTATAAATTTGAGTATAATTTTAAATAATAACAATAATAATAATAATAATTGAACTGATCAATAAAAGCATATAGATTTGGGTGGTCCTTTTCACTGTTCTACGAATGTCATTCTATGTCGTTCACTCGTACCCCGGCAGTATTTCAGACGTTGTTTCATATAGCATCCAGTGCGCGATGCCATTTAAAGCTTTCATTTTATTTTATTTTTTTAATTCAACGGCTACTTTTTTCATTTAACAAATTAAAAATTTTAATTAGACCCTTTTATGACCGTCTTTTTGTTTTATTTTTTTTAAAAAAAACCTTATTTGCACATCTATAGATAATACACTTCAATTACAATTTAAAATACATCAAAATATTCATTTTCATCTTCAAATACACTTCAAAAACTCAAAAACTCTATAATTCACCATAATTCACAATAATGTGTTATGATTCTTTTTCCGACTAGGAAACAACATTGAAGTTTCTCATGCTAGCTCGTATTTATCGTAATGAAGTTTTAATTCCTCAAGAAAAAGTCGAAAGTTCCAACCGGTCACGTCAGTACACATATCGTGATCGGGTTGATGTACACACGGAACGTTAATGAACGATTAGTTTGGTAAAAACTTGAAATACCCCAAGGAGTATTTTAGACATTGTCTTTGTATAAAGAACAACTATTCCTCTAAATTGTCGAAGGTAAAACTAATAACTCTATTGAACCTATACCCGGTTTTTTTGTATATTTTCAACAACGACCCGATGCACGTAGTGTTTCAGGTTTTAGCACTATTAAAAAAGTGACATCTACCCTAAGTCAATTGGCATACGGCACAACATTGAATGCATTTGTTAAATATGTAGAAAAGTCGGAAAGAATGCTAGTGATACTTTACAAAATTTTACAAGGTGCATAATTGATTTATATGAAGATGTATACATGAGAGAACCAACTGATGAAGATATATGTCGGTTGTATGCAAAACATGAAGATATTCATTGTTTTTCGAGAATGCTTGGAAGCACAAATTGTATCCATTGGGCTTGGAAGAAATACTCAAATGCATAGAAAGGGCAATATACACGAGGCGATCATGGGTATCCGAGGATCATTCTTGAAGTCGTTGCCTCGTACGAGATGTGGATTTGGCATGCATTTTTTGAGGTCGTGCGGTCGAACAATGACTTAAACATACTTAATTCATCTCCATTGTTCAATAACTTTCTAAATGACTTCGCTCCCCAAATCCCGTATAAAGTGTGTGATTTGAATTACAAAAGAGGATACTATCTTGTTGACATGATATACCCGTGATGGGCATCGTTCATTAAGGGTTTTCAAGTGTTGTTGATAGAAAGAGAGTGAAGTTTACTTGAGCACAACCGTCTACTCGAAAGGATGTTCAGTAGACATTTGGTGTTATCCAAGGTCGTTGACATACACCACAACAACCGACAATAGCTTATAGCGTAAACACTATAAAACGAATAATGTACACATACATTATATTGTATAACATGATTACCGAAGACAACGGTTTTAATATTGCCGACAATGAAGAGTATTATGTGCTTTTTGGGAACGTACAAGGTACTTGGATCGAAAGGTGTGACACATATAAGAGGAAAACTAAGGAATAACGTGATAAAGACATGCACGAGGGCCTTCGATCGGATCTTGTGGAACATATTTGGAGGAATTGTAATTAGTTTGTTTCAATTTATAGTCTCTAAGAGTTTATGTAATTTTTTTAACGTACTCTTAATTGCTAGGACCTTTTAATTCATCGTATTTCAATTATGTATTTTTTTTATTTTAATGAATGTATTTCTTATATTTAATTTTTTTCGTTATTTGTTTGAATTTATTAAATTTTGTGGATTTCTAAGAAAATAAATGAACTAAAAGTTCTGAACACTTTCCAAAACACTGTTATACAACATTATCTTGTTATACAAAGAACAAAACGTATTTAGTGTTTTACATCAAAAAGGTAGTACTGGTGATATTATATTATCCTAATTTAAGTAAGAAGTTAGTAAATACACTTTTTTAAATGATAACGACAATGTTTGAACCAGTCTTCCAGAACACACCCTTACATCAAATCCGAGGGTGTTCACACCAATAACTGCTACCTCTTGTCGGTAGTTGCAATTAACTCATTAAGATATTACTCATATGGGGCAAAAATAATTTATTTTCGAAATATGAACAAAACCACCAAGTTTATGGATTGAGGCATAAGAAATAATACCATTAATTTGCGTACAATACAAATTATCATGGTGAATATAAAATTATTAAACTATTGTATTCAATATTAAGAATCTTGTAAGATGTTGGAAGACAAACAAAACAAGAAGTAAGTAGATGTTACCTCCACTTGAAGGCTCTACATCTCCAACTTAATGATTTAAGAGCTTGCGTTGTCTTCTATCTACCAGATTTGAGACTTGATTTGATTTTTGCAGCTTAATGGGGAATGACATCTGGTTGAACCCTCCTAAAACCTTCCATTTGAATATAGGTATGTAAACATATGTTAAATTTTGTACGAGTCGATAATATGTTATATTAAATGTAGTAGTAAACATAATCCAAATGACTAGAAGTAAAAAGAAAAGATTAACACAATTACTCTTATAGCTAGTTGTAGCCTTGCAGGTCAATATTTCAAATTAATTGATTTTCATATACTGAGATAAAATACATTTTTACTATCTCTAGCTTATAAACCGAAGTCCCATTTATCTAGATTTGATCTTTTAACAATTCCTCCTCCGTATTTGAAGACCAATGAAATTGGCATTTGCCATTTGGTCATCGTAAGAACACTTGATTCCATGACATTCGATTAGAATTTTGAAAGCAAAATCCCTATCCTTAAATCATCAAATGTATAAACGGACGAGGACCGTAACTCACACATCAATAAGCTGAAGGTCCATATTATAAAATTTCGATTCTAAGTATAATCAAGACTTAAACTTGTCACAAAACCCCCAAAAAACACACACCATTTGTTCAATCAAATTGCACAAGAATTTAAACATTAGGGTTCATGAAATACTAAATCATGGTTGCAATGATGGCAACGATTTCGAAAGAGAAGTTTGCCGGGCTGATTCACTCCACCAAATTTTCAACTGACATTCCTTCGAAGCTCGATAACCTAAGGAAACTTAAACACGAATTCACTCGCGCAGAAGACCCTCTCGTTGTCACAGAGTTCCTTCCTCAACTTATTGATCTTCACACCGACCGTTGCAGTCCCGTTCGTAGATTCGTTGCAGAGTCCGCATCCTAAACCCTCGTTTTTGTATTCTATTTATCTGTAAATCTGTAATTATTTTATTCCTAAAGTTGGCAATGTCAGTGTATTTTAATTTTAATTACCTTGTATATGAAATGTTCAATTTGACAAATTGACATAATTAAAGATGCATTGTGACTGGCCTGCTGATTAATTGATTGATTATTAAATAAATGTAGGATTGCTGGTGATGTTGGGTCGAATTATACAGATTTATTACCTGATATTGTTCCTTTACTGATAACTCTCTTAAGAGATGGAACGCCTGCAGTTGCTAGACAAGCCATCACCTGTGGAATCAGTTTATTTCGACGTGCTCTTACGAAAATTGCTATTCAGGTTAATTCATACATCAACTGTTAATTTGACTTGCTTATGTTGTTTTGGCATATATTGTTGTAGATAAGAGAATGCACACCGAGTATGCTATAAACATTATTATATAGCATTGTAAATATAAGGATAGATACTCATAGTTGTAGCTTTCAGGGTCTGTTTTCAAGTGAGTTGGATGAGTCTCTCGAGTCCTCATGGTCATGGGCGCTGAAGCTTAAAGATGAAATATATTCGATGGCTTACCAGGTAAGCACCATTGTTAATTATTTTTGCATAAAGGTATGCCATCTAATTATCTGTATCCAAATGTTTTGAAAGCCTGAAAGAGATGGGAGAAAGTTGCTTGCGCTAAAGTTCATTGAAGCAGTAACTCTTTTATATACAGCTGACCCCAGTGCTTCTTCCGAACCACCTGAAGATCAAACTTCTGGAGGTATTTCTATTAATCTATCTATGTATGGTGGTTTTTGCGTGGTTATCGATACTCTCTATCTGATTGTGTGGCAGATGAATTTAACATAGCCTGGCTCCGTGGAGGCCATCCCATACTTAATGTTGGCGATTTATCAATTGAAGCTAGCAAGAACCTCGGTTTGTTGCTTGATCAGCTAAGATATCCAACTGTGAAATCACTCAGCAATATGGTTGTCATTGTGCTTATTAAGAGGTGTTTAATCTTCACCATATACGCACATGGAATAGTGCTTTCTCTATACTTGATGTTTGCAGTTTTGCACACCTTAATGTCTTAACAAATTGCTTTATCATGCCTTTACAGTCTTTCAACCATTGCAAAGAAACGACCTGCATTTTATGGGCGCATTCTTCCTGTTTTACTTGGTCTAGATCCATCAAACTCTGCTGTGAAAGTCGGTCGTGTTTCTGGGGTGCATCATGCTCTAAAAAATGCTTTCGTCTCCTGCTTGAAATGCACACACCCAGGTGCTACGCCTGTAAGTTCCCATTGAATTTGATTCAATTGATTGACATCATAGCTAAACAAGAGAATGCTATAAATCTAGTTTTGGGCGTGTTTTGCTTTCCTACTGTTCGTAAACTATGTTCTGTTTCTTTTAGTGGCGGGATCGTCTAGTTGAATCACTTAGAGAAATGAAAGCTGGAGGTTTGGCTGAAGAAGCCCTTCAACATGTTTCTCGAGGAAATTCGTCAGTTGCACAGGTACCTGATGCCTTGGACATAGTCGTTTCATTAATTATGGTGGACTTGGGTTACTACTTATATCCAAACAGATCGAAAGTCTCCGAAAGCATATTAAAAAGCTTACTGCATCTTAAAGCGCTTTTTTCCAAGAAGTTAATACCATTATATTGATAGTGTAGTTTTACTAATCATGTTTGATACATTAGTTATTTATAAGATCCAAAAAATGGACAAAAGATGTTAACAAGTCAACTCGACTACACTCGTTTCAAAATCTAACTATTTATCTCATTATCCAACTTGTGCATTTTCACCTCTATTAATTATACATGTAACACTCATCTCTATAGACAAAAGTATTCATGTAGATTGGTCATTAATGCTCTAGTTTATTCAGGATGTTAAACCCTCAATAGAAGCATGTGATGCTGCGCCTTCCACTGCCATTAGGAAAAGGCCTGATGTAAAAGTTGATGATGTACCTGTAAAGCGTGCCAAACCAACACCTAATTTGAATGACGATGTGAATTCATCAAATAAAGCAAAAGGAAATGTTGACAATGGACCTGTGCAGCAGCTTGTTGCTATGTTTAGTTCATTGGTTGCACAGGGTGAACAATCTGCTGCAATGTTAGAAATTCTTATTAGTAGTATATCTGCAGATCTACTGGCTCAAGTTGTAATGGCCAATATGCCAAATCTTCCTCCAGTTTGCCCTAAACAAGACAGCGATCAAGAGTTGCTCAACACTGGGTCCCAAGATAATAATCTGTCTGCATATTTGACAGACATATTATCAAGCTCCGCCAATTCTCAACTTACACATTCTGTGTTGGACACACACATTGATGAGGTATACACTTATTATTATGAACATATTCTCCAAGGTTGGTGTATGTTGGAGTTCTAGACTTCTAGTTAGGGCTGCAAATGAGCTAGCTGAGCTCGAATTCAACTCTCTATAACTTGATGAGTCTTATCGATCCAGGCTTGACTTGGCTCAAGAAAGATTTGAGAGTCCAGATGGTTCAAAAATGTCTTATTGTACTTTTTTTTTTTTCATTAACTTTTATTCCTTTCCAGTTACATTAGAAATTTTTACGAATATTTTCTTCTTGTGCTGTTTGTCATTCTGCAGAAGCCTGAAGTTGAGGGTGATCAGCCTGCAGCGAAAGACAGTGATGTTCCACATTCTACCGTAGATTCTGCCATGGAGGAAGACTTGGTGCCTTCAGTATCACCCGTTTCCGTAGATATACCAGTTGTAATGAGTGTTAGTTTAGCGATTCCGTCTGAAGATACCGATATGGGGGAACTTGAAAATGGCATACCAGGTCTAGATTCATCAGCCAGGGATGATGATATGCCTGAAATTCTGGTTGATTCAACGATGATTTCTGTTGACTTGGAAGAAAACAATCCAGAGCAAATTACCAAATTGGGCACACCATCAATGGAACTAGTTCCTTCAATCTCTACAGACAGGTCTGAGGAACTTAGTCCAAAATCAGCTACGGTAGAAGCAAACAACATTAACTCCTCGACTGCAACTTCTGTTCACTTAACGCCTAAAGTCATCCTGCCAAAGATGGCTGCCCCTGTTATTGGCCTTACTGATGAGCAGAAGGATCAGATACAGAGATCGGCTTTTATACGCATCATTGAAGCTTATAAGCATATAGTAGTTGCTGGAGGTTCACAGCTTCGATTTTCTTTAATTTCATATTTAGGAGTTGAGGTAATGAACCCCTTAGCAAAAAATTACTAACGACATATTTCATATTCTAACCTTCAATAAATTCCTATGGTCTTTACTACTTGCATATTGTTGCAGTTTCCTTTGGAGTTGGACCCCTGGAAACTTCTGCAAACACACATACTGTCAGATTATATTATTCATGAGGTAATCTCTCCAAGTCCATGTATAACTGATGTAGCATGTATTCTAGAAATAAATATGTCCCGTATTTTAAAAATAAGCAATTGACTTGTAAAACAATAGCAATTAAGTTATACGCTAGAACAAGTACTTCAGTATGAAAGATAGTGGTGATAATGTAGCATCAAATCACAAGTGATCTTTATATGTAGCTTTACCAGGTTTAACATACTAAACCTGAATAAGTCCTTTTTTTGTATGAGGTGGTATTACCTTGCTTTGTTTTTTTGCTTATGTTGTATAAGTTTATCAAATTTTATTATATGAATCAAAAGTATTTGAAATCATCACAATGACGTCTTCTTTCAGGGCCATGAGTTAACTATGCGTGTCCTCTATAGATTATTTGGAGAGGCGGAAGCAGACCATGATTTCTTTTCATCAACTACGGCCACTTCAGTATATGAAATGTTTCTTCTAAAAGTGGTTTGTAAATTCTTTTCATATCTTTATGGTGATCATCCTCTAGCATGCAATGTATAAAGTACATTCATTCTTAATGCAGGCAGAAACACTCAGAGACTCTTTTCCACCCAACGATAAATCTCTGACTCTATTGCTAAGTGAAGTTCCTTATTTGCCGAAATCAGTTCTTAAAATGTTAGAGTGCTTGTGCGTTCCTGGAAATAGTGATAAAAATGAGGAGTTGCACAGTGGAGAGAGAGTGCATCAAGGTCTCAGCATTGTTTGGAGCCTAATACTAAATAGACCACCCGCTAGAGATGTCTGCTTAAAAATTGCCTTACAGGTACAGTTGTAATAGTTTAAACTAATATACTAGCTGTATTCTATATATACATATATGAAACCTTATCTGCATGAATACTTGTCCATATCGCATCAATTTGAGGTAAGTGGTGAAGGGACCTTCTAGTAGTCAAACATTTCAAGTGCACCCAACAAGGATCTAACTTTGAACCTTTGATTGTATATCTATGCGTTCACATTTAGCTTCATTCTCATGTGTTTATGAAATTGATTTGCTTGTGTAAACTTATATTATCTTCTAACCTTACTGGGCCATTTGAATAGAGTGCAGTGCACCACCTGGAGGAAGTGCAAACGAAAGCGATACGTCTGGTATATCCTGAATTTTCAATTATCATCTGAAGAGGTTTAATGTTTTGTCTCTCTTTTCTTAATCTTTCTTTCAGAGTTTGATTCAGTGTCCAATATTCAGGTGGCAAACAGGCTATATCCTATACCCTCAATTTCCCAGCAAATCGAAGATTTTGCAAAAGAAATGCTATTATCTGCAGTGAATGGCGATCATTCAATTGATAATGCCTGTGCTGATGGATCTAATGCTGAATTAGCAAAGGTGTGTCTTTAAGTCTTTAATAATCAATTATTGGATGTTAAATTTGATATTTCATGTGCTATTTCCATATATGTAGGAAACTGAGAAGGAAAAACTATCTACTGAGTCAGTAACTGCCATCAACAAGGATAGTTCCTTCGACGCAGGTCAACCGGGTCTATCTGAAAGCATTCCTCCCCCTTCATTGACTGACGCACAACGGTTTATGTCACTGTATTTTGCGCTTTGTACAAAGGTATCTTACAACTTATCAGCATATAGTTTCCCGCGCAATATGATTTCTAAGCGTAATTTTTAATTCATTGTCCGGATTTGTTATGAATTACAGAAACATGCTCTTTTCCGCCAACTGTTAATTGTCTACAAGAACATGTCGATAGCAGCAAAGCAGGTTGAGTAGTTTACTGTGTACCATTTTTATGATTTTAATTCAACAATTAACTTAAATATGCTAGTATTAAGTTTGTTTCACTTTTTTTTTTTTTTTTTTTTCCTTTTTCTTTTTCTTCTTGTTCAGGCAATTGGCATCCAAATACCCAAACTAGTTCGCACCATTGGGGCTTCACCTCAGCTTCTTGAAATTATTGCAGATCCACCTGCTGGAAGCGAAAACCTTCTGTTGCAGGTTTATGTGTTTTTTTGTTATATTTTATTATTCTTATAAGAGGTGGAGGATGTATTTCTTTTTCTTTTCATTTCTTTTCACCAGGTTGTGCAAAGTAATTTTTTTCATTTCTTTTCAACAGGTTGTGAAAACGTTAACAGATGGAGCAACTCCTTCTGCTGATTTAATAGCTACCATTAGAAAGTTATATGAAACAAAGTTGAAGGTATATTATTTGTTATCTACATGGTAGATAGAATTCTTCCTTCACATTGATCTGTTAACATTTTGTCACATGACAGGATGTGGAGATTCTTATTCCAGTATTACCATTCCTACCAAAAGATGAGGTTTTCTTCTTTACTCTTTGAGTGCAAGCATTTTGGATTACTTGGTTGCGCTATATAATTTTTTCTTCTAGCCGGCAAATTGTTTCACAAAAGGTGTTCTCTGTGGGGGTGTTTGGATATACCCTTTGAGAGTGATTACTACAAGTTGAAATTTGAATCAATTCATTAAAGCTTATGATAGTTAGGTAATCTTACATTTATCTAAAGAATCACTTTTCTTAAAACTTCTTACCGGCTTCTCTAAATGTGATTATTTTGACCTTATATAATCAAAATTTCAGAATCTTATCACTTAAGAATATATAAATGTATTTGTCTTCAGAATGTTTTTTAATTGTCAATTCCATGTTAAATTATATGCTCCATTTTGCGTGTTACCATATGTACTGCTACTTTTATAGGCTTGTGAATTCATTCTTTCATGGTGGAAGATATAATATTATGACATATGTTAGTATTTGTTTTCCCAGCTTCTTCAGATCTTTCCACGTTTTGTAAATCTTCTGCCGGATAGATTCCAGACTGCACTTGCCCGTATCTTACAGGTAACTTTGGCTCCATTCGTTATATTTTTTCGTTTCATTCTTTACTTCTTTTCCAATCGGTATTGTGTCTTAGTGTAATATCTTTAAATTCTCGTGATGCACCTCTCTGAAGTGAACAAATATGAAGTGATAGGCAATTCTTTTGAATTGGGAAGATATAAAGTGACAGGCACCTAACAGGATTATATCTGCTAATATTTCTAAGAGAAAATATCAGATATTATTAATCTACGCCGATGCCCTATGGTGACCACAAAGGTGGCAATTTCGACCCATTTACTTATGATTGGGTTGACTCAGTTTATATCCTATCTTCAATGCACAACACTTCTAAATTATCTTTTCAGAAAATTAGATGGTTATTGAAAACATAATATAATACTTCTAATCATGTCTGACACACTAATTATCTGTAAAATATAAAAAAGAAACATGGAAAAAAGTGTTTTGGGTCAACCTGAGCCGATCCCTACCAAAAACACCCTGTTTGAACGTAACCTGTTTCCAATCATAAAACATCTCAGTCCCGCCCATTCTTACACCTCTATCCATGGTGATCATGGATCACTTGTAAATATGCATCTACTGAGATGGGTCTTTTGAAACATTATTAAACAGGAATCATCTCAGGGTGGTTCAGTTCTTACACCGGCTGAAGTGCTGATCGGTATCCATGGCATTGATCCTGAGAAAGATGGGATTCCTCTCAAGAAGGCACGTATTCTCACTTTCTTTATGTCTACCTCATGTCCGTTGTCACCATGCATTTAAAGTATTTATTTTATTTTTCTCAAGCAGGTTACAGATGCATGCAACACATGCTTTCAGCAACGACAGTTATTTACCCAACAAGTTCTAGCAAAGGTTTTAAATCAACTGGTATGTTTAAATTTCAACCAAGTTGCAAGATGGGTATAACTGGTAGTTTGTAAGATTGTAGAAATGGGTTCAGTGGGTTGGGTTGACCCTCCCAACACATGTACTGTTAAAGGAATCCAGTCCTCTTTCATTGGGGTGAAGGTTACGTACTATATTGGCTACCAACAGAAAACTCATAGAGATGCCTAACATTATTTTTCAGGTTGAGCAGATTCCCCTTCCGATGCTGTTTATGCGGACAGTTATACAGACAATTGGTGCATTTCCCTCCCTGGTAAGATGATGGAAAGTCGCATTATCTTTTCCATTTTAAGCTTTTGATTCTTTTAAGATGGTTTTGGATGTGAAAAAACTATTATGGGGATGATTAGATGTGGATTTTGATAGTAGTTATGTGATATAATAATCAAAAACAAATAATCATGTTCAATAAAAGATGGTGCTGGAGAGAGTGTTTGGATGTGCTTCTGATGCCTGATGTTGTGATAATCGCTTTTAATGTTGCTGAGTATTTTGGCAAATTTTAATTATTTATTTAGTAATAGGTAAAGCTAGGCTATATAAGTTAACTTATTTTATTGTTTGATAATTACTTCTGTGGGAGCTAGTATACAACTGATAATTCACCCTTAAAAAATCGTCTAATAATAAGCAGAAGTTGGTTAACCAAACACTAGAAATGTATTACAGGTGGAATTTATCATGGAGATTCTATCTCGTCTTGTGAGCAAGCAGGTGAGTAATGTTCTTATTTGATGTTACACCTATATCTTACAAAGTTGGAACTTATTTGATGGAGGTGCTATTTGTCTTTCAGATTTGGAAAAATCAAAAGCTCTGGGTAGGATTCTTGAAATGTGCCCAGTTAACTAAGCCTCAATCTTTCAGTGTGCTACTTCAGGTATGCCCTGCTAATATTAATAGAAATTTTGTTCGCTTGTGCTCTATGAAATTCACTTCTATGTGTTTCATGGTGATATGTATTTGGTTTTTTAGCTTCCTCCAGCGCAGCTTGAAATTGCATTGCATAAACAACCTGTTCTAAAAGGTCCCTTGGCTTCATATGCGAGCCAACCTGACATTCGATCCTCACTTCCAAGGTTTATCAAGTAATCACGTTTGATGTCGTTTAGAGGTGGCAGTATTGACACATTTACTCATGAATGGGTCGAGCGAGTTATATTATGTCTATCGGGTAAAAGTAAAAAAAAAAATCAGCTTAAATGGAAATGGTTCATTTGGGTTGAAAGTTGCCCATTTATATTTTATTGCATAACCTCCTAAACTGTATTGATTATTTTTTGAAATATTTTAATTCTGTAATCACAATTGATACACCAGTGAATCAACCTAACTCGATGTGTCTCAAACTGGACCAAAAAAGTACCCATTTTGACCTGTTTCGTAACCGATTTGACACTCCCATTTGACCACCTTTAATATTGTTTCAGTCGCTTCTGTGTTTATGTGTTGAACTGAAAGGATTTACTGTTTTTCAGGTCCATACTGGTTGCTCTTGGAATTCCACACGATTCTCGAAGTGCAAGTCAGGGGCAAACGACTCTGTCTGAGGCACAATCACAGACACTGTCTCAGGCTGAGTCACAGACACTGTCTCACGCTCAGTCACAGACAGAGTCTCATGCTCAGTCGCAGACAGAGTCTCGGGCACAATCACAGACAGAGTCTCAGGCACACTCACAGACACAGTCTCAGGCTCAGTCGCAGACAGAGTCTCAGGCACAATCACAGACACAGTGTCAGGCACATTCCACGCAGTCTCAGGCTCAGTCACAAACTCATTCTCAGGCTCAGTCACAGACTGGAGATACAGGCAATTCAGAGAAAGAAGTAGCCGCTGAGGAACCAAAAGAATCAAGTACCAGCTAGGCTTGTTTGTCTATAACTTGTGGGTACCTTGTTTGACTTTCTGTGTCAATAAGCTTGACTAGTTTTACTTTGTTCGAAGCTCCATCTCTCTTGACTCTATAAGTAGGCCCTTAACTCCGTATAGTCAGATAAGATTCCATTGTTGAACCTTTGTAGTTGATCATGAATTCATATAAGATTATCAAGAACAATATTCTGAGTAGATGGTTTCACACAAATATGTATTTCTTGTTATGCATGGACTTCCTAAGAAGATGATGGTCCAGTTCCCCTCATTTCGTGTAGTTGTAAGAATTTTAATTAAGACGATGGTTCACACAAATTGACGCACAGTTAAGAGGCTTTACTTGATAGATGCAGTACGATTAGAGTTCGGCGCTATATAGTTGTTGGAGAGCGAGTATGTTCAACTATTGTCAGAGCCTTGTTGCTATAAAATATATTTAAACATCAAATGCTCTATAAATAGGATGAGCATACAAGGTGCAATCTACACATATATGTATGATATTTGAATACAGAGATTTTTTTCTTCAGTTCATTGTCGGAATAGCGATTTTTTTACTAGTTCCAGTTCAAAATCTAAAGACAAGTTTTGAACTACAAAATCTGCTTATTCAAGCTGACTCGTAGATGAGCTAATTGAGCTTGCATTGCCAATGATTACACATTTCTGTTTGATTATACATTGTTAAGGTGTAGTTTATTCATTATGGAGTACTGAACAAGTATCAATCTCGAGCTAGAACATTGAATCATTATTATAACATACGAGTGTGAATGAAGTCTCGAAAATTATTCAAAGATAATCCAAAGATAGATCTAAAAAGATGGTCTAATATTTGTGTCTTTACGTGCGTGTAAAAAGTATGTTTCTCAAGAATCAACCTTTCTAAAATATTAGTAGGTACTTGTGTAATACGGCGTTGATTAGATTCCATTTGACAATATATTTAGTCATGGAACACTCAAGTTTGGTTGTTGATATGCCGTTTTCAAAAGGTTTGGGATCAAAGGATCAAACTACCATAGTTTACCTCAAAGTTTGAATGTTTTTGAACTTCAAATTCAACAAAATATAATGATATGGTTAAATTACATGTCGATGTGCCATTGGTTATTTAGACATGCATAGAAGTTTGATTAAATTTATGCGAATCTCTTAGTACAACGATTAGCAGTTATACAATCGTATTGATTACCCATTTACATTTAAGTTTCATATATTGTAATCGATTATGAACAATATTTGCAATTATTTCATTTAACTTTGACCAGTTATATATTGCCTATATTTCATCAATTCTTAGTAGTCGATTCGTGGTAGCCTTTGATTTAACATATAATAGTACAATCTCCATTATAAAGACCTCCAGCACGTACGGAAACGAGAACTTCAGCAAATAAAGTATGCTACATAACTGGGGGAAGTTTGCTAAACATAATCATAGGTCATGATAAACTGTAAATTAACAGTACCAATCCGAGTTAATTGATTTTAACAACCGACTTCATTAAATTATAAATCATTTGAGAGTTCAGATATTATCTCTGTCCAAAATATATCTATTACCCATCACTTCTAAAGGGTATGTTTATCAAAACGAACATGTATACTATTTTTTTAACGTATGTTCTTACGAACGTTAAGAAACATTGACTGTGTATTAATTATTTCATACACTTTTTACTACCTAAAATTGACATCTTTTACGTTGCATTTTTGAATTTTTTTATAATAAAAAATGAAAGAAATCAACGAAAAAAGTAATATAAAATAATTCTTGAATTTTTTTTTTGGAAGAAAAGGAATGAAAATAAATAATCTCTACTGTAAATATTTATTTTTCAATTTTAAGATACTGTATAAAAAAAAATCAATTTAACTAATTTTCTTTAATTTTCTTAATACTCAAAATACACTTTGACTTTACTTCCATCCCAGACATCCATACACAAAATTGTATTACTAAACAAAACCCTCCGCCTTTTGTTGGCTTGCGCATATCCCAAACACCCCCTCTTATAAATCCTGTTGAGCTCTGCTGAATTCACCAATATCCAACTTGTACTAGAAATCTTGTCTTGTTTCAGTTAAAAAGAAAACAAAAAACCCCTAAAAGTATGTATTTTGTGCGATAGTTAGAGCAGAAATTTGAGGAATCAGAATAATAAGAAAAAGAAGGAAGATGGGTGTTGATTACTACAAGGTATTAGGTGTAGACCGTAACGCTAAAGACGATGATTTGAAGAAAGCATACCGGAAACTTGCAATGAAGTGGCATCCTGATAAAAACCCTAACAACAAAAAAGATGCTGAAGCCAAATTTAAAACTATCTCCGAGGCTTACGATGTATGTTTTCATATCTTTTTTATTCCAATTCAATTAATTAATGTATCTAAACCTAAATTTGCTCAATCACTTGCACTCTCATAACATCCCTGATCACACCTAAAGATTCTATATCCTAAAAATCAATGTGGCCTCCTTTTTTTTTTTTTATGGGTTGCTGATTAAGTTTGATTTGGATCCGTGTGTATATTTAAATAAATTTTATAACTTTTGCAAATCTAAAAATTTATATATCATACCTAATGGGGTGGGTTTTGCCGGCTAAATTTGTCAAGTATTGGAATTTATTATATAAATAGATAGGGATTTTCTGTGTACATTAATGAAACAGGTATTGAGCGATCAGCAGAAGCGAGCGATTTATGATCAGTATGGTGAGGAGGGTTTGAAAGGGCAGGTGCCACCTCCTGGTGCTGGTGGGTTTTCTGGCATGCACCATGATGGTGGTTCATCGTCATTTGGGTTTAACCCCCGTAATGCTGATGATATTTTCTCTGAGTTTTTTGGGTTTTCTAGTCCATTTGGAGGAATGGGAGGGTCTCATCATGGTCATGGAGGTAGCCCGTTTCAGAGGAATATGTTTAGTGATGATATATTTTCTCACCTGAGAGGGGGTTCTGGTGGTGGTGCTGGTGAAGGATCAGCAAGTATGCCACCTAGGAAAGGGGCCATGATTGAACGCACATTGCCATGTAGTTTGGAGGACTTGTTTAATGGGACTACCAAGAAGATGAAAATTTCAAGAGATGTTTCTGATGGTACTGGGTAAGCTTTTCATTTGTTGTTATAAGTTCTCAAGTTACTTATTATGTACCAAACTTTGTTCATTTTGATAGGTGTATTTTAGGATAAAATGTATGAATTGTTGCACGACAACTTGTTTCCCTTGGATTATGTCTACGCTCTTGAAGAAGTTCATAAATTTCCATGCTCATAGAGAAAAATGAACATTTCAACAGTTATTGTATAAAATTTGCATAGCAAACACCCAAATTAAGAATTGCATCACTTTGGTAATTGCCAAGCAAATTTTGTGCGGCAACTGCTAATGAGTTTCCAACTTCATGTTTATATCTTCTATTTATTTATTTTTATCATTTTGTTGGAAAAACTGAAGCATGCTTGCCAGAAGTAACGATAAAAACGCCAAGTTTGGTAGAGTTAACCTTAAAATATTAAGGTGTCAAGATACTGCTTTCAGAAAAAAGGTGCAATGAATAGCAATACACTCTTCACGGAATCTCTAATTATGGTTAATACTCTTTATAAACAATGGCTAAAATCACTCTACTTCTCAACATTGATTATTCTGAGTATATTTTACTGCTAAAACCTTAAAATTCTTAATGTGATAGAATGATATTTATAAAGGTATCTGAAAGTTGATGGCTTTAGTAATGAGTTTGCAAGTCTAATGACCAACCCTATAGATGAAGTGTCTCTTTCTCATCCGTAGAAATATCCAAAGCTCTATAACACTGGCAAAAAAGAAAAAAACTGGTTGCATAGTTATTTGATGTTAAACTGCATCTCACTGCAACTATTTAGATAGATATATGGTATACTCTATGAACAACTTTATGCCATGAAGTGTACAAGGAAACTTAAGATTTGCAGCTTCCGTAAGCTATCTATATGTATACAACAACACTACTCAAATCGCGCCAAGGGCGGGGTATCGGGGCGGTAAGATGTAGACATTTATACCTCTACATTCAATGTAGAGAGACTATTTCCAAAAGGACCTCCGACCGACCCGTATGCATAAAAAATATGTACCCACACTCTCACACACGGTATAAAATAAAACTAAAAATAGTAATAATAATAATAAATCATAGAATAATACTAATAGTAGTAGTGATAATAAATAAATACATATATAAATACAGATATGAATATTAATATGGGTTAATTGTTTTCTTATGCATCTAACTTTACATTTTTTACTATTGTATGTAAACACCTTTAAAACTTGTTATTGTATGTATCGAACTTTACAATTTCGTATATAGTATATAACGGGTGACTGGAAACTACCGGTTTCGATACGTACAATAGACATTTTTACAAACTTCGATACATATAATAGACATTTTTTCAAGAGGGAAGAACCGGGTACATGCTCATCCGGTTACCTGTTACATACAATATACGAAATTGTAACACTTTTAAATGGTAGTTACATACAATAGTAAAAATTGTAAAGTTTGATACATAACGAAACAATTAACCCTTAATATATATATCAATAGATGTATGGATATTATAAATATACGTGTCAACCTAGGACACTATACATATCTATCCTAATACTATCTAAAAACACTCTTATATAATAATAATAATAATAATAATAATAATAATAATAATATCCATCTAAAAACACCCTACCTATCTATCATATACCTACATATGCTCCTTTATATATATATATAAATATCTATCTACCTAAAACACTATCATCTATCCTAATTCTACCAACAAACACCAGACTTATCTATCTACCTAAAACACCATAATTAACTATTTATATTTATATATATATAATACATAATATCCATATATATATATACTAAGTATATCTTTCTACCTAAGGCACTCTACTCATCTGTCCTACTTCTAGTCCTCTTCAAATTCCTATCAGAGGTCATGTCCTTGGTAACGAGAAGCTCATTCATGTTGGCGCCTTCTGTGGTCTCCTCTTTTCTTCAAGCTGTCGACAGCGAGAGCTTCCACTCTCCTAATTGGCATCGTCTGTGGTCTCCTCCTTATATATCCAAACCATCTCAGTCTTCCTTCTCTTAACTTGTTAGTGATGCTCGCGACTTCTAGTTCCGCCCTAAAAACTCCGTTAAGTATCATATCTAACATGGTTTTACCACATGTCCATCTTAGTATCCTCATATTCGCCATTTCTATCCTCTTTTCTTGTGCCTTCGTCATCAGCTAACACTTTTTCTTCGTACAACATAGCTGGTATAATTGCTACCTTATAAAATTTCCCTTTCAGTTTAAGAGAGACGTTCCGGTCACATATGATGCTTGTCGCCGCTCTCCACATTAACCAGGCTACCTTCATACGGTAAGTCACGTCCTCCGTGGTTTGTGTAGCACCAAACCTAGATATCTAAAAGACTCATGCGGGTGTAGAATCTGGTCTCCAAAGTAAATGTCCACTCCATTGTTCTGCTCGTCCACATTCCTGTCGAAGTTACATTGTAAGTATTCTTTTTTTTATAGGTTAATTCGTAAACCTTGGTCTTCTAAGACCTCCCTCCACTGCTCCAACCTTCTGTTTAACACATCCTTAGTTTCTGATAATAGAACAATATTGTTGACAAATAGTAGGTACTACGGGATGCTCTCCTATATCCTACGTGACAACTCGTCCATGATTAAGGCAAAAAGGTACATGCTAAGGGTTGATCCCTGATATAGGCCTATTTCTACTGGAAAATACTGTGTGTTTCTAACTTTTGTCTGTAAGTAAGTCTTCGCTCCCTTCACACATATCATGAAAAACTCTTGTGTATCTACTTGGAGTTGCCTTATCATTTAGGGTCCTCAATATTAACTCGCGTGAAACACTATCATAAGCTTTCTCCAAGTCAAGGAAAGCCATGTGTAGATATCTTTGCTTTTCCTTATACTTCTCCATAAGAGTTCTGATAATGTGTATCGCCTCAATTGAAGAACGTTATGATATAAGAGCGAATTGGTTTTCTGACAGCTTTGTCTCCCGTCGAAGTCTAGTCTAGTCTCAATCACTCACTCCTAGTCTCTTGTGTGCTCGTCTACGTATGATCGTATCCATGACCAACAATCATCGTTTGGAGTAACCAGTCTCACCTAGGGGGACCTTGCAGTCTTTACAAGCCCTAAGGTCTCCTTTACGAACCAAGAGATAGTCAATTTGTGTGTCATGGCCCCGCTATGGAAAGTAACTAGGTGAATATCCTCTTCTTGAAGAAAAATTTTGCGGCCACCAAATCATGTGCAGTAGAGAACTCTAGAATCGTACGTCCGTCTTCATTCCTTCGCTCTGTATCCAAAGCTGCCATGAACTCCCAAGTATCCTTCGGCATCCGCTCCTATATGTCCATTCAGGTCGCCCCCTATCCGCTCCTATATGTCCATTCAGGTCGCCCCCTATGATCACATTTCATTCGACTGGGCGCACCCTCACTAGCTCATCCAGAGATTCCAAAAAGCACTTATTTTCCTCCTTACCTAGACTTGCTTAGGGTGAATAATTGCTGACGATAGTGAAAGTCTCCTCCTCAATCACCTCACATAATCCTAACATTACACTTATCCACGTGTACTACATTGTCTTTAAAGTGAGACGCTATAATGATCCCTGATCCCTACTCCGTTTCGTGCGGTTCTTGCTCCCGAGTGCCATAGTTTGTATCTGCTTATCTAAAGTAACGGGACCATTCCATTTGGTCTTTTGAAAGCACGCAATGGCTACCTTTCTCCTAATCAAGGACGCAACAAGCTCCATAGACTTTCCATTCCAAGTTCCTACGTTCTAGCTACCCACTCTAAACCTAGTGGGCCTCACTAATCTATTCGATCGCCTCAACCTTTTAGAGGCACACGCCCCTAAGGCAGAAGGACATGATCTTAGGTAACCATGGGCGTATAGGGAGTTTATCCTAGTTTAGATAAAGGCTACAAAAAGGAAGTGCAAAAACAAAAAAGCAACAATATAATATTTAGGAAAATTTGAAAGGTAGTAAAATATGGACCAATTAAGTCATAGTTTTAGTTAGTAGGATTTGTTTAACTTTAGGGGTGAAAACTTTTTATTTTTTTGAGAAGGTGTCACTTTATTTAATTAGTCTAAATCAAATTGTTAAATTTAAAAATGTAATTATTTGTTATGTGTTATCAAATTGTTAAATTTAAGAATATAATTATAAGTTATGTTTTATATATATATATAGGGGAGTGATCAATGGGGAAGTAAATCTGGGCAGTCCGTTAACATTCTTTAGGAGGAGTTAACATTCATTCATATAATGTTAATTAACATTCTTCATGGGAATGTTAACATTCATGAATGTTAACTCCCCCTAAGGAATGTTAACAGACGGTCCAGATTTACTTTCCCCTTCCCCCAAGATTGATGCTTCCCTATGATATATATATAAATAATGTCTTAGTTAAGGATTGCTTATTTTGATAGGTTTATTTATATATGATTAATAGATTTTATGTTTTTAAGCTTATATGTATATTAATAGTTATATATGATTATTTGATTTTATGCTTATATAGTTTTATGTCTGTGTTAATATATCAATTAAGGATTGCTTATTTATACGGATATAAATATAGAGGTAAATACAAAGCAGTAACAGAAATATTAAAAAGGTATAGAACGTAATACTCGGCCGGAAAATAACCTGGCGACGCGTGACAGTGATAGCAACGGCGATCGAGCACCTTCCGGCGGCTTAGCTCAGTCTCTGTAGTGCGGAGAATCGAGAAAGGTGGTTCTGGCTGAGGTGTCAAACCACTCGCCGGTAATTGGCCGGGAAACTCAAGAAACTGGCTAGAAATGTACTTTCTGGCAGAGAAGGCCCCGGTGGCGCGTCGCTTGGCTGGCGCCATCGAGATTTGTACCGTTGGGATTGGGATTCAAATACGAATTTAATGGTGGTGGTGGCGACGTCTAATTCGCCAGGAATATGGCGTAATCGACGTGCAAAGTTTTTGGTTTGTCTTTGGGTTTTGGAGGGAGAAAGAAAGATGGGTGCAGTTTTACGTTAGAGAGAAAAAAAGTTGGTAAGAAGTTATCTATATGTATGTGCATTTATAAACATAAACAAGGCTGTAAGTATAGTGAACGTTGTCAATTCAGTCTTGCAGTAGATAACGATTAATTTGGTAGCTTCTAGTTTTTGTTCATAATATCTTGCCGCTTCCACTGTATGATTAATTACTGTCTTCATCATGCAAAGTATCTTTACATAGAAGTACCGTATAGTTAACTATTTGAGTGGACGATAAGCAATTAGTACATTGTTCAATAGCATCTTTACATAGAAGTACCGTATAGTTAACTATTTGCCCATGCTAAATGCCTTTTCAATTCAATGGCAACTTGACCATGTTTTTGACAAATATAACTAATTAAACGGGTTGTTAAAGGTATCACGCTCTACATTCTTCACATGCTTAGATATTAAGCGCACATGGCTTTCATGTTTATGTCTTATATATTGTTTTCCACATTTGAATGTAGGAGATCAACCACAGTGGAGGAGATTCTTCCAATAGAGATCAGACCAGGATGGAAAAAAGGCACCAAAATAACCTTCCCAGAAAAGGGAAATGAGCAGCGAGGTGTAATTCCTTCCGATCTCGTCTTCATCATTGATGAGAAACCACATCCCATCTTCAAGAGAGATGGCAACGATCTTGTTGTCACCCAAAAGATACCTTTAGCAGAAGCTCTGACTGGTTACCTAGCACAAATATCGACCCTTGATGGGCGGAGCTTAACCATCCCTATTAGTAGTGTAATCAGCCCAACATACGAAGAAATAGTTAAAGGTGAAGGGATGCCTATACCCAAAGAACCAACAAAAAGGGGGAATTTGAGGATAAAGTTTGATATCAAGTTCCCTGCAAGATTGACATCGGATCAGAAGAAGGGTATCAAGTTGTTGTTATCTTCCTGAGGTTGTCACGAGTCAGGTAAACTCATATAGTTGTTTTAGATGCGGGAAAAAATACATTCCTTTTTAATTAGATATTGATATTTATATGTCAAAGGAATCTTGTGATTTGAGGTCATCAAGTTTGCTGGCTAGATTTTGTTTTAATTTGTGAATCTTGTGTAGACTTTCTATGAATTGATATTCAAGTTGTGAATGCCATTTGGCTAACTGCTAACCCGCAAAGTGTCAAGGAAGATGTCTTTTTACACACTTTAGAGTTTAGAGGTGCTAAAATAGGCAGGTTGGGTAAGTAGTTAATGAAATGTCATTTTTTGTTTTTTTTTTTTAATTATGGGTCCAACCGTCCAAGTGGGCTGGGTTGGTTGACCCTTTTTTTGATCAGAGGGTCGGTTGGCCCATTATCACTTTCTCGTTGGATTTGTTTTTACTTCCCCTTTTCAAATAGTTGGGTTAACTATGATAACAAAAACATTATTAGTTTATTACTAATGATCTTGAATAAAACGATATAGCAGTTTCTATAAATTATTGGTGACTTCCAATGTGTTTGACCATGTCCTTTTTAGTTACTACGTTATTTTTCTTGGCTCCTTCAAATGTGATGGACTCAAGATATTTGCTTTTCTCCTTTTCGATGGAAAATAAACGAGAGCTTTACAAGGGGTTGAAACTTATAAACCAGATATACATGAGTTTAAGCCGCTACAAGTAATTTTGGTATGACTTAAACTACAATCTCTTTTTGCCGTTCTAAAAGAAAACTAACAATCACCGTTTTTCTAATTCTAGCAATACGGGCGCCTTATGCGGTGAAATAATGATATGATATTAGCAATTTTTTTATGGTTGGTAATAGCAGACTTTTATTACCATAAAAATGTACAAAACAAAAGCACAATACAAACGCGCTACCCTTATTACTACAAGATGTCACCTTAAGAGAGCAAACAACAAAACAAAAACTAGTTTAGGACAAAACCAAACAAAATCATGGGACCACCAATTACAGATCAATCCCAACATGAAAACATCACAAAGGATGCAGACATATATTTGCAGCCTCAAAAAATCCAAAACAAACAACAAACATATACAAAACCCTTTAAAGCATATGGCTTTTTCCAAGCATTACAAGATATCTTCATATTTTTCTCTCCAGTCAAAAACCACCCATAAGACCGAATTTGAATCTCTAAATAAATTTGGAAACACCTCATCTCTAGACTTGAACACCTTATTATATCTATGAATCCAAATCGTAAAAATTTCCCAAACCTTCAAAGTTTAACAACTCCTCAACCGAGCTAACAACTACATGATCCATTCCCCACCAATGAAACACCCTTTATCCATAACTCTTTTATAAATTTACAATTCAAAAAACAATGCTTAATGGATTTAATCTCCTCTTTACAACAAGGACATATAAAAACACAAACCTTCTTTAGAACCCGGATCAGAATCCTACCATTCCTAAGCCTCTATATAAAAACACAAACCTTCTTTAGAACCACCCTACACCACTCTGTTTGCTCTCTCCTACGCACCTCCCCAAGAGTTTTACTATCCACCAAATTTCTCAACTCCTTAACAAAAAACTGACCCTCCTTACCCAAGACCCATTTCCAAGCATCCACTCCTTCATTCTTTAAAACACAACTATCCAAAACCCTACATAACTCCTCAAGCTCACTTAAAGCCCTCCCTCTAATTTTCCTTCTCCAATCTCACCTCCATATCCAATTATTATCCTCCTAAACCACTCTCTCCCCCACTTTAATTTCTTTATTCCTCTCCAATTGAAACAACCGGCTATATCTATCCCTAAGAATTTCTCCTCCACCACCCTCCTCCCGTCTCTCTTTCCCAAATGACGTGTCCATTCCATTATTAACCACTTTGCCAATCGACTTAGTAAAACCAACCCCTACCTCATCAATCATCGTCCCAATATTATAAGACTACCCCACACCTACCCTTACCACCCCTCCTTCCACCACCATCACCTAAACCCCAATCCCTCCCATAAATGGATACAATAACCCGAGCCCACAAAGCATTTTTTTCCTTTTTAAAACGTCACCATCATTTCCCAAGTAGACCCCAATTGGAAGCTTTAAGGCTTCCGATATTTAGCCCACTCTCCCCAAAAGAAGAAAGTGTACAATTCCATAAATCCAAGACATTTTTTGACCCAACCCATTTCCACCCCTCAAAAGAAATTTCTACAAATTTTCTCAAGAGAATTAAGAACATATGTCGGGGCCTGATAGAGGGAGAAGAAATACAATGAAAAGCTTTCAAGCATCGATTTAACCAAGGTTAATCAACCACCAGTACAGATCATTCTCGCTTTCCAATCGGAGAGTCTACTTTGGAGTTTTTCAATAACCGAGTTCCAAGCTAAAGAAACACAAACGATTTACTCCGGTTCTTACATACATATGTGCTAAAAATGAGAAATTATTCTTAATTAATCTCATGTTATTCCTTAGATATTTTAGAGATCGTGGGTTTAAAAGTCGTGCAAAATGAACATGAAACGATTAAGTTATGTTTAAATGAAGATCGTGAAGACTTACGATCCCGCACACGGCACCAATAGGACCAGCATACGACACCATTGGTGTCGTAGTACCCCTACACCACTTCCTTGAAATTTTGATTTTATACGGGATATGCATATGGGACCTTGTGAATTTGGGAGAGTTTTCTTGATGTTTGAAGCCTATAAATATTGGATCAAACCTCTCTATTCAACACACACTCTCACACTCCAACACCCTCAACACACACACTACACTAGGGGTGGCAATTCGGGTAGGTCGAGTCAAATGGGTTCGGGTTGGCGGGTCAAAAATGATCAACCCAACCCAACCTGATTTTTGAATCTGGTTGAGAATTTCAACCCAACCCAACCTGATTTTTAATCGGGTCGGGTCGACTCAAACTAGATTACCTAATTTTTATCATACTAAACAAGTTTTCGGGCCATTTTTGGGTTAATAGGTCGGTTTTGGGTCAAATGGATCACGTTGGTCAATATTTTAAAAATAATAGGTAATAATCTAATGGCATAAAAATGGTTATAAAATCTTAAAATTTGATATACTTAATAAAACTTTTACTTAAAATTTGATAAACCTTATAAAACTCATGATTGTGTATGTATATGTAAACTCATGAATGTAAATATTTGATATACTTAATAAAACTTCTACTTAAAAAAAAAATACAAATAACAAAACGTTAAGAATGGATATCAAGTTTGTGAAAAGGTTCAAAATGTTTTATTTAGTAAATTAAATATAAAAATTTAAAATTTAAATTATTTTTCAGGTCATCATGTCAAGCCGATAACCCATCAGGTCAACCCAACCCGACCTGAAAAAAACATCAGGTTGTCGGGTCAAAAAAGTCAACCCAACCTGCTAATTTTCGAGTTGGTTTCGAGTCGTGTTTTGGGATGTGTCGGAAATTGCCAGCCCTACATTACACTACTACACCTCTCTCTCTCACACACACACTTTCTCACTCTACAATTTATTTTAGTTAGTTAGTAGAAAAGTTTTAGCTTTATTTATACGGAGGTGCTCCGAGGCTACAATTTAGCAAAATTTTTTGTACACCTCGCCAGATTCTATTAATTAATCCATCATTTTTATATTTTAAATATGTCGTGTTACTGCCATTATTATTTTGTAATGCATGTTAGATTCATGACTATGCTAGGCTAAAAAAAAATTTGTTTGCTATGATAGACGTTAAGCTAGGGTGGTTATGATATAATTTATGTTCTTATCTGCGTTTATGAAATTAAATTATGTTTGAATTTATGAAATAAATCTCAAATGTTTATCTATCCAACTTATGTTATGGTTTGATACTATTGATAAAATTTTGCCGATCACTAGAAATAGGTCCCTCAAGTATTCTTTGTCTGATGATCGATGAACTCAACATGACCGTTGTTCTACTGATTGAAATATATCGGAGGGAGACACGGAGCATAGGACCAGAGATAAATTAGATTTATCTTTATGTATTAATTTTTTTTACAGAACTTTCGAAACCTTTTTGGACTTAACTATCTGTCTAAACACTGCATAAAGTGAACTGATTAATGTTCTAGTTTAGTTGTTGCTCTAGGGTTTGCATGCTAGTATCACTTTGTTTGGTTGCGGCTGTTGGATACATGATTAGGTTTTCAATCATGAATTAGTTTCATACATGAGTTTAACATGCTAAAATAGTTATGAAGTAGTAGTAACTTAGGATTCCCAGCAAATAAAAAACTAAAACCCACCCACACGCTGTCTGACGGTCGCGATTCCCCAAAACATAATTGGTACCGACCGTTAACGTCGCGTCAGGGATCTAGTCAATACATGATTACCCCTTCATTTTTACTATAATACCACATAAGAGGATTTCCTACCAAGTTGGAAACAGATAAATTGTGTTGACTGCTTTAGTTATAACCGCTCTAGTACCGCCCATATTAAAGAAGAAAGGCCACTGCAATAATTACTTTCCATTGCCCGAAACTTTTACAGTGACCTTTCTTTAATCTAGGCGGTATTAAAGGTTAAACCTAAAGCTCCGGATTTACCTAATTACAATTATTTACTCTCTATTTTATTTTTATATTGTATTCATTATTATTATACTTATATATATTGATATTTTAAGCCTATATCTTATAGTATTCATACATTATATATTAATTGCATTTTAACTATATTATGATAGATTTCTACACTTATATATCATTCATTATACTTATAAGTTATAATATAGTCACATATAATTTACACATGTATTTATATTATATAGTTATACTTTAGTATACAAACGTTTTTACTGACATATAATTATTTTTTTATTAATATTTATTTTTTCACAACTACATATTCGTTCATATATACCATAGGTCTATCCGAAAGCAATTTTTCCCCCCAACTAAAGATGCGACTATCAACATGTTACGTCTCCCTACCCCGCCAATAACAGTCATTATATAGAGGGTGTTTGGCCTGGCTTTTAAATGAGGCTTTTTAGCTTTTTAGAGTTTAGATACCATTAAAAAGCCACTTTGTCAATTTCCTCTATCCAAACACTTTTTGGCTTTTAGCTTCTCAAATTCTAAAAAAGAACATTTTGAGAAGCCAGGAAATCTTGGCTTTTAATCAAACAAAAAGCTTTTCTCTGGTGGCTTTCAATAAATGACTTAAGTACCCCTTTTTTTTAATACCATTAATTTCACAACTACTCTTCTATTAAATTCTCATCTTTTAACTTTACCAACCATTTTTCTTCACCATGTTCATCTCACAATTTCTTTTGCTCTATGCTTTCACCGAAGATTAAAGGTTTCATATTTCTTGACAATTAAAAGGTAAGTTTGTTTTCTTTATTTAATTGCTATTATTTTATTGTTGATAACACAAATGTGCACAAAGTAAAAATTGCTATAAATGAGATGTTTATAACCATTAGTTTGTATTTAAGGCTACTTGAAACTAGCTTTAATGTATATGTTCTTCAATGCTTTTATTTGTTTAAATTATATGCTTTTATGTGTAGATTGTAGTTTATGCTATGGACTCTAACAGTGATAATGTCGTTGATATTTCAACTACAAAAAATAAGAGAACCCTTTGGAATAATCCTAAGATCCATATGGCTTTTGTTGAGTTATGCATGACTGAGCAAAAAAATGGAAACGTACCTACTACTTACTTGAATAAGATTGGGTATGCTAACGTAATCAAAAAATTGAAAGAGATTACGGGCATCACTTTTTGCCAAAAGCAATTAAAAAACCATTGGGACAGTATGAAGAAAGAATGGAAGTTGTATGACCGTTTAATGCGAATCGAATCCGGAATTGGGTGGGATCCCATAAAAAAGACGATTGATGTCACACCCCGCTAGAGCGGAAACACGAGATGTAACAGTACAATGATTTCATAATCGAACATTACAAAACGTCACCGTTCACCGGTCTACATTAAGCACAAACTATAGAGTTTTACAATATTCCCAAATACAAAAGTAATATCCGAATCGTACTACTACATTCCAAAAGACATAAATTCCATACTCTAATATAATCTAAAATCAGACAGCAGGTTTAGCTTCAATTGTCAGATTGTGACAAGTTCCTGAAAAGCATGTAAAATACAGGTCAACTATGAAACATAGTTGGTGAGCACTCAGGTTTTATGAAAAGATAGACCTTCGTTGAAATTATTGAAGTCCAATGGAAATGCAAATCGTCATACAGGGTTAATGAAGACAAATGTGTTTGGTGTCGAGCTCGTAGGACGGAATTAATATTTGATGTTCATGTGTCTACAAGTCTTGACGATAATTAAGTGTAGTAAAAGAGTGATTTAATACGTAAGACTTATTTGCTAACACTTTATGGTTTCAAGTAAAGTTCGAAAAATGATGGTTTTTATTTTTATATGTGTCAAAACGTTCATATTTGAGGTGGGTTAATCTGTCGGTGTTAAAAAGGGCATCGCTTTAAGGCCATGCCTATGATCGTCAAGTCCGCCATGATTTACCTTTTAATTACTATGATTTTGATTCAATGCATCTCCAAGAATAAGTGTTTTGAATTGACAACATCAGAGTATGGTTCAAATCGTTGTGTTTATGATTTTCAATAAGAAACTGTTTCAAATATCTAAGTCATCCTAGAGCTCGGGTCACATGTTGGTAGTTTCAACGAAGGCATCAAGGCATCATGCATTGTGAATTCATTATTTAAAAATATTATGGTTTATGCAGTCCATGATTAGTATTGCTTGAATCCACAACCAAACCTACAACCGATAAACCCTTGCCCCAAAAAGTGATGCCCTATCGTTGGCATTTAGGATGATGGGATGCACTCACGTGGCCGCGTGAGTGGGGAGGTGGTCTCGCTCCCAAATAGTACTATTCATATGCATCATTGGCTCAAATAGAGTTAATGGTTGTATAGAGTTACCGGGGACTTTAAATACGATAGCAATCAAGCATATAATCATGTGGCATCAATAAGTGTTCATAACATCGTAAATCAAATATCATAAAAACGTCATTTGCAAGTAAATAAAATCATTCAAGTCATTCATGCATGCTTTTCACCCCAAAACATTGAATTAAAGCATTGAAATAGGGGCTGAGTACTCACAATCGTTAGTAGGCGTACGGAAAGGGTGGTAGAGTGCGACTTGACCGAAAGTGGCTCCTATCCAAGACCTATGAGTACAATATTCCTAATTAGATTCTTGACTAAGATGGCTTGTTAAGATTGCTTAGCTAGTTGTTAAGGTTACAGATTGCCGTTTAGATTTGATTTGTCGTCGACGGTAAAAACTCGGGTTGTGATGAAAATAATATAAACGCTTGAAAATAGATTCCAAAAATCACCAAATTTGGTATACAACATGGGAAATGATTCACAAATTTTCTGTGAAAATTTGGGAATTTTTAGATTTACAGATTATTTTTAATCATTTCTTGACCAAAAGAGTGGGATAAATAAGAGAAAAATAGTAATTATTCTTGAAAAATTACGAAATTTTTACTAGATCAGTTTTAGGTCATCTCTAAGTTTGTGTAAAAATTTCATGCTATTTTGAGCTCTGGAACTTTGGTTCCCATCGTATGTGTTTTAGCAAATCGCATGTCGAAAAACATAACAAAACAATTCCAATCAGTGTTAAATTTTGAGGATAGTGTCATTTTATGTGGAAAATGACACTGAAATTTTCCCATATTTTTCTGATGTCAAAAAGTAATTTTTCATGAATATTTGGCTTTCTAGAGACTTTATTTACATTAATTCTTGAAAAATACTTAAGCTTTTCCAAAAATTCTTATTTTTATTTTCAAGGTTCTCTTCAAGATGTAGATGCTGAGAAAAATCATCCTCAAATTTTAAACACGATTTATCTATATTTTGTGTATTTTACTTTCACCATACCACATCTTTCATGCATTTACAAGACTTAGATTATGCATGTTAATCATGCATTTACTAAAAATACTAAATCAACAGAATAAAATCCCATCTTTTTATACAATTGAGATATGTGTGTTAGGAATATAAAATAATTTTCTCGAATGTTTTTGAATAGTGTAAGACCCTTAAACAAATATCAATACACCGTGTTAACAGAAAGCTACTGTTTGCGCACCAGTTTTGTTTGGTACGTTTGGGGGTCTTAAACTCAATGGATTTGAATGAGACCAGTGGACTTTGAAAGGTAAGACATTGAACTAAATTCCAGAAGAAGAATCAAGATTTTTGGACCATTATTCACTGAGTTATGGTTGTCTCAAGTGAGGTCAAAATCTGGACAGATTCATATAAGACAATAGTAATCTTTTTGGTGTGTTTCCACATCTCACGATTTTTAGACCTCATCCAATGATTGAGGCTTTGTCTTATATGCATGAATATGTACTTTTACAGAGATAAAAAAAAAATATACTTTAACATAACACAAGATTTAGATACAACAATGGTACATGCAAGCCCAAAAATCGGGTTTTTGGGTTCTTTTTCAAGAACACCTCTTGCGACCAAGCTCTAGTTCTTATTTGCTCCTTTAAATCTTTGATCTAACACATTCTTGGTGTTAAAATACATTCAAGATGTGTTAGATATGATTCTTAGTGATTTAAACTCTTCATTCCATCTAGAACTAACAAATAGCCTCAAAATACAAGAAAAGACGATTTTTCGGTTTGTTTTTGGTTTGATCATAGGTTGCCCTTAGTTTTTGACACTTAAACAAGTGTAAGGGAACCTACAAACTTACAAACCTTTATTGAGGGTTTTAGCCATGGAAAAGGCATAAAATCCGTTTTTCATAAAGATTAAAAGTAGAGATTACAAGAAAGGAGACTAGAGATGAATGTTTTACCTTTGAAAGATGGATTGAAGTGAATGAACACCTTCAAGATGAGATTATTTGATGGAAAAGTGGCTGGAAATTTAGAGAGAATGTGTGTGTTTTCTTGGAGTGGAAGAGAGAAAATGATGAGGGAAAATGGGGAAGAGTGTGTGCAAGTCTCTATGTATAGAGAAGTGTAATGGACAAAAGGAGAGGGAAGAGGGGGGGGGGCTGGCAGGTTTTTGCAAGGGGGGGGGGGCTGATTTCAAATTTTTTTTTTTATAAAATTTGTTATATAATTGTTCCAAAGTTTATATATTAATATGTATTAGTTTTGTGAGTTTATGGATGTTAAATTAGGATTTCTTTGTGGTCAAATTTTGAATTACACTTTCATATTTTTATAAATTCATGACATTCATCACAAAGGTGTTTATTTTATTTATAATGATTTTCGCGAATTAATTAATCGGTTTACGGTTGTGATAACCGATTTATTGAAATTTTCCGATTCTTGTGAAACGATGAATATTTCGTGACGACTTTTGAGATTTAATTTCATTTGCTTTCTTTGGCACTTAGTAACCTATTTTTAATGTCCCTCAAGGTCTTTAGAGTTCACTAAGCAATCTTCTAAGACGTTGTGCGATTTCAGTAACTCTCGGACTAGGTACTTAAGGAGTCGATCCTAGACTTTTTCATTAGGATCCTAGAGTGTTATACAAGAAATTTAAAAGTACTAAGATTTAATTGCGATGTTGACCTGAGATTTTTGACGGTTGTCACAATTGATGCAACTGATGAATGGTGGGATGATATCATAAAGGTAATATTTGTTTTCTTTACCAACTTGTTTTTAATAACTATAACATGTTTTAAAACTTTGTTTATTGTATCATGTAGGCACACAGAGAACTAGCTAAGTTTAGAGGTGCAGATTTGGAGATGTATAAAATGTATTACCAACCTTTGTTTCAAGATTGTGTTGCTGTTGGGGATAGGACTAAAGCTCCCTGTGAATATCAAAATGATATTGATATAGATGCAATCGATGTTGAAGATGTTGAAGGTAGCGGAGATAGTGATGATAACACTTTTCATGATGACATAGAACGTTTGTTCCCTGAAAAAATTGTTGATGAGAAAGAAGTTTTGTTCCCCGAAAGTAGTTCGTGTAAAAGGAAGAAAACTAAGAATGTTGCAAGTACTCGTTCAACGAAAGGAAAAAGTTCAATGCTCTCAGGATTTGAAGAGAAACTAGACACCGTGATGGATGTACTATCCTCGAAAAGTACACAAACATTTCCACCGCAAAACCCGTCACCTTCCACACAAGAGTGCATGGACATTGTGACTTGTTTTCCCGGTTTTGAAGAAGGTTCAAGGAAGTATAGCCAAGCACTACGCATATTTTTGAAAAAGCAAGTTCGAGAGAACTTTATGGTTCCAACAACTCATATGGGAAAGATGGCGTTTCTTGATTTACTTATGGAGGAATGATTCCTCATTTGATGTTGTGTTAATTTGAAGTTTATGTTTCCTGTTTGACTTTATGTTCCTTGTGTTCTAAAACTTTATGTTTCATTCATGACTATGTTTCCTGTTATGAACTTTATGTTTGTGTTTTATGTGTTCATTTACGTGGCTAGTTATTATTCTATATTTGCAATGATATTTGTGATTTTTAATAGGATGGATAGGATGAACATTGGAAAATATATCGATACCGATAGTGAAGACGCCGATTCAACAGATGGAGATGAAGCAAAATGGATGGAGGAGAATGAACGTACAATGTTATGTGCTCTAGCAATAAAAGGGATAATTATAAGTCAAAAAATGAATAAGATACGTACTCCATGTCACACGTCTTCTCGCACGGGACATATATTTATTCATAAAATCCTTAATGGTCATAAGAGACGTTGTTACGAAGTTTTCAAGTTACACATTCCGGTTTTCAAAATGTTATGTTCGGATCTTGCAACACTTTACGGGCTAAAGCAAACACGAAATATTTGCATTGAGGAGTCGGTTGGTATTTTTTTAATGACTTTAGCACATGGATGTGGAAATAGGTTAGTTCAAGAAACATTTAATCATTCGGGTGAAACTATTTCAAGGCATTTTCATGCTGTTTTGAGGGCGGCGCTTAAATTAAGTGGAGACATTATCAAACCAAATGCAAGTTATAACGAAGAAGTACCAGCAGAAATCTTAAGCAGTTCGCGTTACTATCCGATATTCAAGGTATTTCAAATATTTTAGTATTTTTTTTAGTGTAACACTTAAGTTAGTTGATGAAAACCATTTATTTTTAATAGGATTGTATTGGAGCTATCGATGGGACACATGTGAGGGCATCGGTTAAAAAAAAAGAGCAAGTAAAATATATTGGTCGAAAAGGTTATCCGACTCAAAACATAATGGCGGTTTGTGATTTTAACATGTGCTTTACATTTGCATGGGCTGGATGGGAGGGAACGACGCATGACACGAGAATTTTCAATGAAGCATTACGTAGGCCTGAAATTAATTTTCGACGTCCAGTTGGTGGTTAGTTTTATTTAACACATCTCGATATATAAAATGTAATGTTCTTATATCATTTTATTGATAACCAATTATTTTATTGCACACACAGACAAATATTATGTTGTTGACATTGGATATCCGAATACTAGAGGCTATCTTGCTCCGTACAAAGGAACCAATGTTCGTTATCATATACCCGATTTTCAGCGTGGACAAACGGTTGCTATACGTGCTCCCAAAGGAGCAAAAGAGACATTTAACTATCATCACTCGTCATTAAGAAATGTCATCGAACGAACATTTGGTGTTTGGAAGGCTAGATGGGAGATATTAAAAGATATGCACGTTAATTATACATATGAGACTCAAGTGGACATCGTGCTAGCATCGATGGCAATTCACAATCATATAAGAAAGAATAGTAGTTCCGACGAAGGATTTGACAAGGCGCAAAAGGAATCTTACAATCCCGGTATTCAAGAGTCTTCTGGTTATAATGAAAATGATACTCAAACTTCTTCTAGGTATGATGAAACACAAGAAGACCCAAGTGTGCGTCGTAGGAGTGATGATCTTTATATGAGTGCAGTAAGAGATATGATAGCGGGAGATATAATCCAATCTAGATCCCAATCTCATAATGTATGAAATTTATATAAAAACTAATCTAGTTGACTAGTATGTTACTTTTAGTTGTTAAAACAACTAACTAATTTTGTAAAAAATTATTATAACTATAAGAAAAAACAAACTGTTATGCCTTATATGTCTTTAATTCATTAATATATGAGCATGTCCTTTTTGGTCATTTTACCAGCATAAGCTAAATTTGTCAAATACTCAAAACAACTTATTAGCTTATTGCGTTAAGATATAGCATAAGCTAATCCAAACACCAAATAAAACTGCATTATATTAAAGCATAAGCTAAAAAGCTAAAAAGCTAAAAGCTCATATTGAGAAGTCAGGCCAAACACCCTCGTAGTTGATGTTGTTGTTACCTAAGAAATAGGGCAAGAGTGCTCATACCGATACCGATCCATACAAAACCAAACCCCACCCCTTTCTTTCTTTCTTTCTATAAATAAACTCTCTCTCTCTCTCTCTCTCACACACTCTCATTTCTTAATTTCAAAATTTCAGATTAATTAATAGTACTCCGTAAATAAGTAATATTATACCACTGGTCGATCTCTGCAGAAAACTGCACAATATTATAGTTAACACAATTGAGAAATTGGAAATTACTTTTATCCGGATCTTGATTCTTTCTGTTAGTATTTATATATTTATATTTTATATAGGGGAATATAAAAAGTTATAAAAATGGAAATGGGTTCAGGCCCTCTTCGTTCTGTAGAAGAGATCTTCAAAGATTATACAGGTCGTCGTGCTGCCATACTTCGTGCTTTAACTTATGGTAACAAACCCTAATTCCAATTTTAGTCCCCTTTCTCTAAAGTTACCGACTTTCTCTAATTAATTTAATATGCATTCGCAGATGTTGATGAATTTTATGGAATTTGTGACCCCGGTAATTCCCAGCTTCAGTTTTTGTTACTTAATTGCAGATCGCTTAGTTGGTAGAGATTCATTATTGTTATTGTTATTATTATTTTATTTTATTTTATTTAAAATGTTAGTTGTATAGGTTACATATATATATGCTCATATCTGCAGAATTTAGTTATGATGTGAGACCTCCTGTTAGTAATTGTTACATTTTGTAGAAAGAAAACTTCTGTGGTCATATTAACTTATGGTTATAAAAATGTGCGTGTGTGTGTGTGTGTGTTTTTTTTTTTCATAAGTGATGTAAGTTCATATCATATTTAAAGTATGAATTAGCCAGTAAGGCCTTACTTAGTAATGCTGTTCCGTGAAATGTGGTAATTTTGTTTCTAGGTTAGGACAATTTTCAAGCTCCAGATTTCTGGGTATAGTGTGCTCACGAAAAGTAACTGTAAACTGAATCATCATCGTGTTCTACTATATGAATGTTTGTTAACAGAAGGTGCAAATGGTAAAGGTTGAAACTTGATTTATTTTATGGTGTGTCTGTTGGTTTCAGAAAAAGAAAATTTGTGTCTATATGGACATCCAAATGAGAACTGGGAAGTGAGTCTTCCAGCAGAGGAAGTTCCCCCAGAGCTTCCCGAGCCAGCTCTTGGAATTAACTTTGCAAGAGATGGCATGAACCGCAAAGACTGGCTCTCACTTGTTGCAGTCCATAGTGACTGTTGGTTGCTCTCGGTCGCTTTCTATATTGGAGCCCGCCTAAATCGCAGTGAAAGGTACTTTACTTTTCATTTGGAGATTTTCATATATTTTGCCTACTTCCTATTGGGGCTTGTGGTCTATATTCATATATCATGTTGGTATCGTGTTAGTTTGTGAATTGGTCCGAAATTGTCTCTAAAGACTTAAACAATTAATAGCAGATACTAGTTAGAACTTTGTTTGCAATTTGATTTTCGAGGCCTCAAGGACTTCTAGTTATGGACAGCATTTTCTCTGACAAAAAGTTGCTACCGTTACTTGCAAAGTGGACCATTTATGCAAATCTTCACCCTGAGGTAGTGACATGTGAGCGAATAATGGCTGTTCATGTATAAAGTAAAAGTATCCTTGCCTACTACATATAAAGTAACCTAAGTGGTCAAACTCGAGCGGCTTAGATCATTGGACTCTTAATTTGAGCTCAAATATGGGTTAAGTGCATCTCAATTAAAACTCGTTGACAGTAGACTGTTCTGATTTGGTAGAGTTGAAAGTTGACAACTACAACTATTGGATTTAACTTTATCAATTGGACTCTTCTTGAGATGGATGATCTTTATGGGGGTAATACAGATATTAACATGAACTAAATTCAACTTAAAAGTGGACATATTGGTATGGTAAATTGTTCTTGGAAAATTTTGTTAAGGGTCATTTGGCATAGCGGTATGGCACTATCCCATCAACCAAGATTCGATCTCATACCATTCCTGTTCTCAACCCATGACTAATATGAGCTTGAAGCTTCTTTCTTAACTCCTGGAACTTCTTTGTAGTGGCTCTATTTCATTATAGTTCTTTTTTTTTTGGTCTAAAATAGCAACTTGCTTTTCATTTTTGCCTTTTGAGCTATTTTACTTATTTTATGTCTTAACGGGCCATTCAAAGTTGGTTCTTATGTCCTACGGTGGTTCTTATTTTATGATATGAAACCGTATTTTAACAACATAAAGAATATATATATATACATGAAACGACATCATTTTATGTGTTAAAACTTATACGTAATTTGAAACCACCGTTCGAATAGAATGGATTTTGCTTATATAAAACAATGTCATTTCATGTGTATATTTGTTTATTTTTTACGTTTTTAAAAATACGGTTCCATGTCATAAAATCATATTTATAAATTAACCCCCTCATCAAGAATTTACCGGCTCTATTGATGGATCATGCGAATAATAGTCCCTTAGGACATAAAATAGTACAATGGTTCAAAAGGATAAAATGGAAAAGTAAGTTGTTATTTTGGACAAAAAAACCTTCATTATATTCCATTCATATCCAATTCCATTCATTTAATATCATTTTGGTGTCATTAACATAACAGAGTGTCCCATCAACCAAGATGTTATGGGCTCAAGTCTCACTTGAGATAAGAATGTGTCTATGATATATATTTGTATATAATAGGTGGTTTGTGATGTGTGATTTTTTTCTGTTCTAAAAAAAATAAATAAGCGTGTTCACATTCTTATGCTATCTTGATGTAATTATGGTTCTTTTTCCATAATAAAGAACAAAACATGAGTACGTAATATCATATGAGGCTGCTTTTTTTCTAACTATTACTATATCGGCACCTTACCACATTCTGTAGTAAACTAGTGCTTGATTTTTAAACAAGTGTTTTGGTTTTATCAGTCTGTAGTTACGTGCTTACTAATAATTTGAATTGCCAAGATTTAGACGGTGAACCTTGTCATGCTTAAGTAGCCTTCACTCAAACAATCTATTTGCATGTTAGTTCTCATGTTTTTGGGTTCTTGGACTATATTTTGGTAATGAACCTGAGATATGTCTATATTCTTTTTGACACATTCGTGTTTGTGGCTCCTTTGACAAAGCCCTGTAATTCCAACAACTCATGTAACTATATCGCCTTTTGTTTGACAGGAAACGTCTGTTCAGCCTGATTAATGAAATGCCCACTGTCTTTGAAGTTGTATCCGAAAAGAAAGCGGTAAAAGACAAGCCTAGTGCTGCAGAAAGTGGAAGCAAAGCAAAGGGCAGCACAAAGGTGAGATTAGTTGGATGTACTTAACAATACGGGGAATTTTTTGCATGAGTTAAATGGTATAATCCTCCTGAACTTCGTTTTAGAATTCTCTCAAGAGACTTGGAAAACGGGTACATGAGGATGAGTTGCCCAAAATCTTTTTTATTGTTTTCCTTATAAATAAGATCATTTTTGTGATAAGAATAGTTTTTGTAATCAATATATATCATATTAATAACTTTCTAAATGAATGACTAAAAGTTGTTTGTGGATCAACCCAACCTGACCAGACCTGTACCTTAAAAGTTGGCCTCTTTTCCTTTAACCACTTATGCTTGCATTATGCAAAGAGTCTATCCCCGTGACTTGTAGCATTGGCCTTCTGGAGTTCTGGTCATGAAAGAGTAATATATTTCTACAAGACCTTGAAACCAATCCTAGTTTATAGACCCATTCATGCAGTGATGTACCTGGTGCTCTATTGTGGTATTATTAAGTATTGGATGTCCTGATCACTAGACCAAAGCCAGCTCTTTAGAATGGGATGGTGTACATGGAGGATACTGTTTGTATGAACACCCTGATATTTATCTCTGTAGCGTATAAGCCTTAAAACTAATTTAGTTGTTATTATAGTGCATTCTTTGTGAATTTTTTTCTTCCTTTTTATTTATTTATTATTTTATTATGGAAGTACGAAATCTTAGATCTGTCTTTATTCCATACCACACTTTATTGGTTTATGAGCTTGATCACCAACATCGATAGGAACCAAAAGACAACCAGAGCCATTGTGTCCCCCGATTATGCTCAATTCAACCTTTAACTCCTCCTTATAAAGTTGCTTATTACAGTATTAAATTATTATTACTGTTTTTAGTTAACCATGTACTATTTGATTGTGGAAATAAAATAAAATGTTTCCTGTTTTACTGATCAACACTAAATCTGACAAATGACTTAATATGCAGAGATCAAGTGATGGGCAGGTGAAAAGCATCCAAAAGACAGCAGTAGCAGCAGAAGAGAGTAATGAGGAGGAAGAGGATGAACATGGTGACACACAGTGTGGTAGCTGTGGTGGAAATTACAATGCTGATGAATTCTGGATTGGCTGCGACATTTGTGAAAGATGGTATCATGGTAAATGCGTAAAAATTACCCCAGCCAAGGCTGAGAGCATAAAGCAGTACAAATGCCCGTCTTGCATGAAACGAGCTAGGCCATAGTATTTGTAACTGAAACAGCATTGAGGAAAAACGTTAACAGCTCATGCCATGTTACCATTGAAAAATGTTTGTAATGTATTCTTTCGTCTTGCTGACTATTCATAACAGCATAAGGGGTTGAAATGAACACACCTTAATTTCATGCTCTTGGGTCCATGTTCTTTATGCTACTTATATATATGAGAATCTCTTTAATTTCATCGACTCTACTAGCTTTAGTAGGGAGCGTGATTGATTATGATGGCACATATTGCTTGGTGTAAAGCTACAGGGTCGTCTTGTTTGATCATGACGTAGGCGCTTATGGTTGGTGCATTTTACTGCCAGGTATGATGGGAGGACGAGTAATGCTAAATATGATAAATTAACGTTTTAAAGAGGTCCTATGCATCTGAGTACGTTTTCAGTCATTTTTGTCACTTTCAACCCGGGCTTATTTTAACTTAACTATACAACAAATTAAAAGATAGAACATAACAGAAATCAATTGACCTTTTTAGAAGATGAGTCAACCATACTGTTATACCGGTTTTCATTGGTTACATAATTGTTAAGTTTTTAATAAAAAATAGCTCTTTGATTACAGTTAAAAATTAAGTTTTCATTACCTGTAAGCTAGGTGATTTTGTTTTTGATGTAAAGTATACAAGTTCAAGTATCATTGGTTACATAATTGTTAAGTTTTTAATAAAAAAATAGCTCTTTGATTACAGTTAAAAATTAAGTTTTCATTACCTGTAAGCTAGGTGATTTTGTCTTTTTTTTAAAAATAAAATTCCTTTTTTCCATAAAATATGACTTAATTATTAAAATACTTGAAGAGCATGTAGGCTGCAGAAGACATGAATATATATACTTGTACATCAAAAACAAAAATAGAAGTCTAATTAAAAACTTGTAAGTATTTAATAAAACAAGAAGATGTTTTTGACAGGACAAAATCTACACTTGGTTTGTTCCGGACAAAAATAGCAAACGTTATACAGACCACATCGTCAGTTTATTGCTATGTTACCTTCCCTAGGAAACATCATCAATGAATTGTACTGTTTCTGTTTTTTTTTGTCCCTCCTTTTTTAAACTCTCCCAACGTTTGTCTTTTGCTTTTGTGCATTCCCTGAAAACGGGTTCGCTCCAAAGGCGAAGGCAAAACGTATTCTAATTGAAATATGGTTACAAATCGCTCTGATGGCTCGGCGAAAGAACGATTGAAATGGACTCAAGAACTTCATGATTTGTTTGAAAAGGCGGTTAATCAGCTTGGTGGCCCCGATAGTAAGTATTAATTCGTTTTTGTTTCTTGTCAATTGATTTTTATAATATTCTTTGATTATTGTAGGGGCAACACCAAAGGGAATACTGAAGACAATGGAAATAACAGGACTCACAATCTACCATGTCAAAAGCCATTTACAGGTGAAGTGATCATATCTTTTTTCTCTCTTTCTATTTATGCAGGCATGCATCGCATGTATATATCTAAATCACATCACATGGTAATATAATATAATTAGTTTCTAGGCATCAACAAAACATAATTGTATCCCTTTTTTTCTTATGTTGTCAACTTTAGTATCATTCCAAAAGTACACATGACTAAACAACTCATTTTTTTGGTCTAAAAAGACTAACATACAGTTTGATTTAATGAGTGAAGGTTTTTCCAAGTCATAAGATGCAATTTTGAAACAAGTAACTTGTTCAAATGTGCATTTTGCTATGTTAAGAGCATTTGAGATGTGAATTCAATTTAATTTGTAAAAAATTGATAATCTGGACATCCTATCTTTTTCAAAGACAAAGCAACCTCAATTAGGAGGCCTCAAGTTTAAAACTTGCCATCCATCTGGAGCACATCTAACAATTAACCAGATCTGACATATATAAGAATAAGCTTTGGATCTAAACTCAAAAACTATTTTACATAAATTGAGTCAATTAATTAAACATTCCCAACTGATCGAGTAAAAGTGAAATAGATTAACAAACGAATAATGCTATCTTTGTTTGTTTTGCAGAAGTATAGGATGTCTAAATTCATCCCTGAATCGTCTAAAGGTAAGTTTAAATACAAGGATATATACAAAAATGTACCCCTAATATAATATCATTCAACCAAAATTCCTCTCCTTGTTTCTGTCAAACATAACATAATCTTTACAGAAAACCGGATCCAGTTGCATATATTGGTAAAACAATATTAGTACATTGTATTTTCTTGCAGTTTTCCCCTTTTGCAATAAGTAAAATTAGAAGTAAATCAATTAAGACGTCCAACGGAATTAAATGAATTTGCAGGCTACTTATGTAGTTATGTTGTATACAATTTAAATGCAGGAGACAAATTTGAAAAGAAAAGCATATCTGAAATGTTTCCGAACTTCAGTAAAACATCGTGAGTTACACATACATCTATATATTAATATGTATGCATATTTGTGTGCTTGTATATATGTATGCTTGATGCGGAATCCTTCCAGAAACAATAAGCTTCAAGAATTCAACCTAACATACAGTTTGAAACTAAGTTTAAGTTATCTGCTAAACAGTTATTTTATTTAATTACTACATTGTTTTTAGGGGTATTCAGCTAAATGAAGCATTACAAATGCAAATGGAAGTAGAAAGACGCTTGAACGATCAACTTGAGGTAACCAGAGGTTGTATAAAGCTAGTGCACACTGCTTATTGTCATGCATGTACTTGGTACTATGCATGGTTGTATCAATCATAAGTGGAACATATATTTCACCTCCTCAGTTTTAGTTTATAAACGTCAAGAAACAAGCAACATCTGAAACATTTGTTCATTTACTTTTGTATAATAGGTTCAAAAGAATTTAAAGCTGAAAATGGAAGCGCAATCAAGGTTTTTACAGAGAATTGCACAAGACCTCAAAGTCAGGCCAACCATTGCTGTGAAAACCAACAAAGCATTCTCCTTTGCATCCTTACCTTCCCTTTTTGATGAATCTGAATCCATCGTTAGTGATTTTGATTCTGATTCTGAAGTCGACACAAGCCATAACACACAGTTTACCCAAGATTCACGACCTGCAAAGAGGGCCAGGGTAGTGCTTATCGATGATCATCAAGTATGTCCAGAGATATATCATCAACTAAACTCGGATGAAAGCATTGATCTCCTTTCGAAAGGCGGGAATACATTTAATTCACAAGACGATATATTTCCGTGGAGTATAGCTTTCTGCAGCTCCCCCCTGTATCCAGCTTCACATAATTCTTTTGGTTAGCATATCATATCGTTCGATCGATCCATCTTTACTGCATGCTGTGAAGAATCTGGCTGAAAATTTGTGTGCATGTTGGATTAATGTACTGTAATATTGTGTTGTACCTAGAATAAAAGATTCGGATGTTCATCTTGATAACTAAGATCGAATTGTTTTGACTTAGGCATCAAAGATGATCAGACTATGTTTAATCTTCAATAATAATCAGTACTATACGTACTTGTTGGTGTTCTGTTTTCTTTATTTAGTTTATATGTATGCATAAAACTCCATTAATTTGATTTGGAATTAGAATTTGAATTTAAATTTAAATGCATGAAAATGTATGTAAGATGAAAAGTGCAACAAAATAAAAATTAAGTCCACTTCCGTTTTTGTCGATCGATTTAATTTGGACGCTAGTATCCGATTTTGTTTATAAATAAATAAATAAAGTAACTATACTGTCTAACTTGTGACCTTAGGGCATAGGTTAAAGAATGTCTATTGAACAAAAATGTCCATAAGTATAGATGGAAATTGATGAGTTTATTAAATGACTTATATTAAAATTAGAAAGTTTCAATTCATTTCATGAAATTTATTTTATATTTTTAGAGTATAAGTTAGTCAAACCGGTGTAACTAATAATAAAAAATAAATAAATAAACCTCACCTCAATAAAAAGAAAATCCTCATAAGTCATAACCTAATAAATCTCCCCAAAAGAATTGGCGCAGCTGGTAAAAGTTCACTTTTTTTTGTTTACTTGTCGTTTTCGTTAAAAAGTAATGATAGATATCAATGCATCATAACAATTGATTAATAACTAGTAAACTTCCCGCTCAATGCAGCGCTACATTATACATAAAAGATAATTTTAGTTGATGATGGTTGATAATAATTTTATTTTCACTTTTGTAGTTGTTGCTTAAATTAGCTAAGAGTAATTTAGTCATATCGAATCTTGAATCTTTTAACATTACAAAGAAAATATTTAAACAATTTATAATGTGTATAAATAATATAATACTCCGTATTAAAATAGTCTAGCAAAATGTTACATCAACTATAATCATCAAGAACAAAATAATAACACCCAAGAATGAATAACAAGAACTTTCATAAATTGAGATCGGGCAAGGTCCAAATACAAGATTAAAAATAAACTTCACTTTACAAGAAAAGCTCTCAACAACAGATAACAAATCGTTCACACAATCTAACTTTAGACCTACAAAATGTAAACCCTAAATTGATCGTATATGTTTGAGAGAGATAAGATGAATATTACAAAATACTTAAAATGAATAAAAAAAATATAAACCTATTTATATTTACATCTTAATAGTCACCATAAAGAAAGACATTATTAATGTCTAATTGCTACAAATTCCAACTGTTTTGGATTGCAAGACTAATAAGACATCTCACGGTCACCATTTTGCCAATTAGAGAGAAGGTTGTATCAAAGTCTAAACCTTTTCTTTGACTATACCCTTTAACTAGAAGTCTACCTTTCTATCTATCTATTTCACCAGATGACTTATATTTAATTATATAGACCCATTTACACCCTATATGTTTTCAATCCAAAGGTAATTCAATTAAAGTCTAAGTACCATTTCTGTTCAAGATTTCCATCTCTTCATATATTGCATTTATCTAATGATGATGTTAGAGATGCCTTATAGAAGGTTTTAGGTTCTAGTCCTTTGTTCACATTAGTTACAAAACATAAATTTTCTTGATTAAGATTAGAATAATATATAACTTTATTCAACTCATACCTTGCTTTACTTTCAATTACAAAGTTATTAAGTCTAGAAGTCATAGTTGGTTTTCTAATAAACCTTCTAAGATCCATAGTGTTATTCAAACAAGGTAGTTGTTACAGTGTCATCTAGAGCATCACTGCTGCCATCACCCTTAGCACTCTCTCTCCATTCATCATTGGGCTCATTATTATTATTATTAGTGAAAGGGAGTGTCTCAATATCAAGAAAGACAAAATGAAAGAAGTTTAAATGATTTAATTTGTTTTCATCATGAACAATTTCATATACAAAATCCATTTTAAATGGAAAACTACTTTTATAGAATTTGACATCTTTAGGAATTAGAAAGTTTTTGTTTTCTAGAAAGAACAGTTTATAACCTTTTTTTTTAACTAGAATATCATATAAAAACACATTTTTCAGACCTAGAAGAAAATTGTCACTATTATTTAGAATAGTGGCAAAACAGAGACACCCAATGTTTTAAGATGGAAGAGAGTGAGACTGAAACCATAAATCAATTCGTATGGAGACTTCCCTGATAAAACATAAGAGATTAACCTGTTAATAATATATGTTGTAGTTAAAATACATTCAGACCAAAGACTTAGAGGAATTCCCCCGAAACATAACAAATCGTTCACGCAATCTAACCTAGACCTACAAAATGTAAACCCTAAATTGATTGTATATGTTTGAGAGAGATCAGATGAATATTACAAAATATTGAAATGAACAACAATAAAATATAAACCTAATTATATTTACATCTTAATATCAAAAATGTTGTTTATACCCTTCAAAACTAGAAGTAACATAAGCAGTCCCTCCATTATCTTCAAGTTGCACCACACACTTCCAACTTCTAACATTTATGGTTTTACCTACAATAACAAAATAAACAACTTCATAAGTACAGATAATGCAACTTGTTTCATGTTAGATTCTTACCTTTCAACATCATGTATCTCGATAATTAAAAGTCTCTTAACTTGCATCAGTTGTTGAAAATCGAGTAGTCACTGATGCACGGTTCTGTTTTAAATAACTTTCATACGTTTACAGTTCCGACCCCCCCCCCCCTTGAGTTTTAACATGTTTACAGTTCCGACCCCCCTAGCGATACTACTCTAAAAATAAAATATGGGCGGCTTTATCGTTTAGAGAGTAACCAATCATGTTTGATAGCCGATAGATGGTCCGATGGTTGGAATTGGTCTTGGATAAGAAACATGAATGGTGGTAGACTTCAAGGTCAGCTCGATGATCTTCTTGTTCAATTGCAGCCGTTCTCTCTCTCCAATGAAGACGATGTTTGGCGTTGGGAGTTAGGTGGTACTACCGGGTTTCGAGTTAAAGATGTTCGTTGGTTCCTTGACGATCTTGCCCTTCCGAACGCCTCTCTTTCCACGAGATGGAATCGCTTTGTCCCTCGTAAAGTTAATATATTTTTTTGGCGTACTCTTATTAACTGAATTCCTATGCGTTGGAACCTTAGCCTTAAAGGTATTGAGCTCCCTTCCCTTCTTTGCCCCTGTTGCACTTCTCGAGTGGAGATTGTCGACCATATTTTCATACTTTGTGACTTGCGAATGAATTTTTCGTTGGGTAGACTTGATTTTACTGGGGTTGGCTACAATTCACGACTTGTTCTCCTGGTTGGACTCGATCAACTTACAAGGTGTTCAGAAGCATGCTATGGCCTCTATAATTGAGACAACCCTTTGGTGGATTTGGAAGTACAGGAATGGTGTTCTTTTTGGAGAAAATATACCTCTAAAAAGTCTTTTATTTGATAATATTGTTGATTCTTCATTTAATTGGTTTGTGTTTAGAAACAAGAAGGTTAAAGTCACTCGGGTTAGGTGGCTTCAAAAGCCCTTGTTATTTTTGTTTTCGTAATCTTTAACTAGCCCCTTGCTAGTTTTTTCTCTAAAAAATTCAGCTGTTCAAAAATAATAATAATAATAATTATAGCAGTTATATCATCTCTTCTCTTGGTAAGAGAAGTTTAACTTTTCGTGGGAAACATGAAAAAATATATGAAGAAAATAATAGAAAATATTTAGTAGCAATAGAAATGATTGTTGAATTTGATCCAATAAAGAAAGAACATATTTGAATAATAAAGAACAAAGAAATTCATAATCATTACTTTTAACACAATATACAAATATTTAGTCGATTTTTTTATATTGTGACCGACTTTTTTAATTTAAACAAATACATCAATCTTTAAGGGCTGAAAGTGTAATTATACGAAAGAGATGTTGATCGTTGCTAGTTTACAGACCCGCGATAACGCCAGACGAATTTAATTTTTATATATGAGTAAAATATTGTGACCGATTTTTGCGGGTCGAATTTAATCTTTATTCGGTTGATTTTTTATATAGTTTATAGACCCTATAACGCGGAACGAATTTAATTTTAATAAAAATGATAAAATATTTTAGCTAAATTTTTTATATAGTTTAGAGAGTATTTAATTTTTATAAATGAATAAAATATTTGGTCTATTTTTTAGTTTAAATAAATACATCAAATATAAGAGGTTAAAAGTGTAATTATACGAATGAAATTTACATTGTTGAATTATAAATGGTGAGAAATAATGAAAAATTTAAATTCATCGATCGTATTATCTTTTAATTATATATAAAAATAAAGATAAAAAGATAATTTTTGTTTAAATAACTTTTGTCTCTGTAAATGAAACCCACTCTTAAAAAAAAAATTACCAATTGGAATTCAACTAATATGAAATCGACGTGAAAATAAACTCGTGAACTTCCACTTCGCAAGCTATATACAAATTACGGATGCGTGTGAACTAAGTAAAAAGTGTGGGGCCTAGCGTCGCATGATTGTGACGTGGAGTTTGATTGTATCCAGCAGCATCCACAGTGGAACATCAAAAATTGTGATAGCGCGTAATTATATGTAGACAAGATGTTACTTTGTAGTTGTACTCGTTTAGATGTAAGTGCGTAATTAATTCAGATCAGTGTAAAAACATTACTAATCCAATTGATTAGCGAATGTATTATTGATACCTCATCTCATGGTTGTTGCTTCTACTCCATGTTTTCCCAACATACATCTAATCTAATATTTCAACCAAGTTCGCATGCTTATTAAAGAAGAAATAAAATTTGCTTATAATCAAATTAGATAAGTGGTGTTGTTAATGACAATTTTAAGTACGTTCATAATATTAATATATTGTACTCTAATCAATATTCAGAAGAAATTACGAGTATTAATACATGCTTGAATTTTTTCCTTAGAATAAACAAGGAAAATGGTTACCTAAAGTTTTATAGTATTGTGTACATAAGAGCTTTGGAAAAGACCATACAAATTTGAACTGAATGTACCACGTATTTGAACAAATTGATGGTATTTATAGAAAGCGAAAATATTCATGAAAATAATTACAAGCTAGGTTTCAATTTACTACCGTAGATGATTTGCGTGCACATTAATGAGATTTTATAGAACGAAACGTAATTAAACCTTAACACTTGTCTTGTCATTTCTTTATTAGTCGGGCAAAACCAATTGGCTATTTACTACAAAATAAAAATAAATAAATAAATAAATAAATTTGGTAACCTTTATAGAGAAGAAGTGACGTAGCTAACTAGCTATGTTCTTTGGACTTGGATCATTGTTGTTGTACAACGAAATATTAATCATGTTTTATGACACGATCGAATATCCATCTATAGCAATGTTCTTTAAATATCGCTACAACAATAAATTATCTTCAATCTTAAATCTTATATGTAAATATATCAAGGACTTCAAACCCCAAAAAATCAAACATGTTCTATTCTAAACTACTTGTATAACTTATTTATAACAGGAAAAGTTTTTTATATTCTTAAATATATATTAACAAAAGTCAAATGAGATACCTACCAGAGGTCCTTCTGCAGTCTTTACTTTTTTGACAATTGTCCAATGTAAATTACCAAAGTCAACCATTGCAGTTATTGATCTTATTATAGACGTACTCTTGTTCAAAATAACATATACAACGCACACGAGCGGCTCAATAATAAATTCAGTAAAATAATCGTTTTAGTTTCTGTAAATTTTAAAATCTCATATATATATCTATATATCTATCTATATATGCAAAAAATTATTATTATTTATATTTCTTTATAACTATATATAATGGGTAGACTTTTTCTTTTCTTAAGACTCTAAATTAGATTAAAAAAAATCACACGTACATATTTGATTAAAGCCCCCTTTGATTAATAGCCCATTAGGTAAAGAAAACAAATCACCTTCTTTTTTTTTACACTTTCAAATGGTTGTGAATAACAGGTAGCGCCAATTGCATTATGCTGCTACCTGTGTTCTCCACCATCTCTTTCAAGTTCTATCATTCATTTTTAAAAGTTATTTATTGTGATTAGTGTCTAATAGATATTTAGATTTATCAATGGCAACTTGTAAATATGAATCTGGTTACTTGAAATTTCAAAAGAAACGAAAACAATAAGCTTTAGTAGAATCTCAAAGGGAGACTTTAGATAAATTTATAACAGCCACAAGAAAGAAAAATCACATAATACTAATGAATATCTTTCAAATGATCAAACTAATAGAGATGATAATTAAATAATCAAAATAATGATGTTGATCCTAAAAATCAAACTAATATAGATGATAATGAAATGAATGTGGAAGAAGAATTAAATAATCAAAAAATAATCTGGATCCTAAAAATCTAACTAATATAGATGATAATGAAGCTAATGAATTTAACACGTGTCCTTAAAATATTTTTGATCCAAGTCAATGGACAAATATTTGATAATAAGTTAAGGGAATTTTTTGTTGAATGGACCGATTAAATTTAATGAGGTGGATTTTCCAAATGATGAATCCTCCAGACGCTTTAGCTCTTCATTATATGTTCATAAAACGTCAAATGGTGAAAAGTATGAAAGAAGATGGCTGGTTTATTTGATAGATTTAGATAAAGCATTTTGTTTTTGTTGCAAGTTGTTTAACGTCAATTCAAGTAATAGTAAATTAGCTAGTGAAGGTAGTAAAGATTGGAGAAAGATTAGTATAAACCTGAAAAAATATGAAAGAAATAGTGATCAGATTACTAATATGAGTATGTGGATTGATTTTGAGACAAGATTAAAAGAAAATAATACAATTAATAAAGATCTTCAAGAGCAAATAAATAGAGATAAAGAACATTAGAAACAAGTATTAATAAGAATTATAATAGTTATATTATCTCTTGATAAGAGAAGTTTAGTTTTTTGTAGGAAACCTGAAAAAATATAAGAAGAAAATAATGAAATCTTTTTAATAGCAATAGAAATGATTATTGAATATAATCTAATAATACAAAAGCATATTGGAATAATTAAGAACAAGGGAATTTATAATCACTACTTTGAACACAATATGTAAAACGAAAAATAAGTTTATTAGCATGTAATAAACTAAAGTCAACATCAAACGTTAATAATTAATGAAGTTGACCGATTTAAATGGTCAAATTTTAGAAGAACATTTCTCCAAAATGAAGCTTCAAAAGCACCACGACTATTTACATTTTTTCACAAACTGATACCATTGTCCAACTTTAGTATTTAAATCTACAAACTGATAATCGTATGGTCATCTCAATACTTTTTATTTAATGACTTATTTGGTAATGATGCGCCTACTTTAAAAAAAAAAAAGAGAAATGATGATACTAAAAAATATCATATAACTTGGATTATATGGTATTGAATTGGAACATATCATATAATTAAGTTGTATCCGATTTAATGTATTATTAAAGTCATTTAGAAATTTTTATTTTATAGCTTTTTTTATTAATTAATATTAATTAAATTAATAATAAATAATATAATACAGAATTTGAATTGTATTATTGTACCTCCAAAATATGATTTAAGTTTACGGAAAACAGATATATCTGATTATGGGAACAACAGGCGATGAGCCCATGAAATTCCGTTGTAAGCATGACGACTAGGAACGCAATGTGAACAAATGTGTACGTAAAAATGAATTAGAATTAAAATATTTAAATATTGAAGAGAGAGAGAGAGAGAAATTCTTCCATGTTTAGAGAGAGAAGGAAGGGGGCTTAAGTTTCCGCGTAGAAGGATCAACTTAAAACAAAAAGAATACTTTATTTTGTTTTGGCCAGACTCATTTCTTTTTTTTTTAAATTCAAATCAATTCTTTTTTTTTTTTTTAAATAATAAACATTTTATTTTATAGAATTTTCAACCAGTAAATGATATCTTTGTAATATCCACATTAATGTATTCATTAGACCAGTAAATGTAATTGATACATTTTAATTATAATTAACTTTAATTCAATTACTATTAAGTATTATTAATAATTATAACTAATATATTTTACCTTTTCAAATGTTAATTAATTGTTTAATACACGTACAAATAACAAAATATTATATTTGAAAGAACCCAACAAAAATCTTTCTCCAAATTTGAAAATCGAGCAATAAGAAAATTAATTAAATGGAATAAAATTTTATATTCTTTCATATTCTTTAGATAGAAGAATAAATAAATATATATCATTAATTTATTATGTGTTTGACCATTTTGACATCGTATAAAGCTTATTTCTTCTTCTAGTTCTCCCTCGACTCTTTCTTCTTTAGTTTCTCTTTCAAATACCATCCAAGAAAAGATCTCTTTCTTCCTTCCCAATTCATCTATAAAGAAACAAATATTCCAAACAAAAATATAAACTTTTTCTTATTCATCTAATCTAAACAAATATATTATAGATGGAGTCTAGCCACCTTCATCATATGACTGTGAGTGTGGATTCACCCGCTGGTGGTGATCGGTTTCCGCAATGGAGCGTACAAGAAACGAGAGATTTCTTGATGATAAGAGCAGAACTCGATCCAAAGTTTATGGAGACGAAACGTAATAAGGTTTTATGGGAAGTTATATCTACAAAGATGAAGGAAAGGGGATATAATCGCAGTGGTGAGCAGTGCAAATGCAAATGGAAGAATCTTGTTACACGTTATAAGGTTTATTTTTCTTTTTGATTTTTCACAGATAAATACTCGAAGATACAGATTTAATCACCACAACAAAAAATAAAAATAAAAAAGCTTGTGTAATTTGATTATCGTTCAAAACCGAGATTTATTTATTTTTACATGATGTTTATAATGTGAAGAGAATATAACAATGAATACCATACGCTACATTATTAGTTTTCTAAGTCTCTACATCTCAATTTATCTGAAAATAGAACTACTTCAAGTATTTGGATGTACCCTTATAATTCACTTGACAATTTATAGTTGTATCCGAAATCATTAATTATAATACATCTTTTCTTTTTATTGGGAAGTATATATGTACAGAATATTAGACCATCTCCTTTAAAAAGAAATTAAAAAAAGAAAAACAAAAGCCTCCATTGGAGATCTGGATATCAATATTCAATCATATCACCGACAATATATAAACAGTCATGCATGTATAGTGTTTAGAGTTAAACTGATGTTCATTTTGGGTTTTCATAATCTGTATATATATATATGATGTAATATAGTACATCTTATCATATAGAATTGACAAAGAAAACTTGATTGATCAGCATGATACACATTTCTTTGTCGACAAAGAACCCCACACGAATTTGTTTAAGTGTTCATGTCATTTCATCAAACTATTACAAAATAGTTTTACCCACCATATATAGTGTTATGTTAATTTGAATGAAAAGTACGCATATGATTTGGTCAGGAAATATGTATCGAAGGATTAATGGCTTTCTATGCTTAACTTGATTAACAAAATAATAAACTATAATGTTTTAGAAAAAATTAATATATATGTAGCTTGGTTTCTTGGATTTGATATATATGCATGGCCCAAGAAATTAAATTAACAAATTGATTTGTTTATAAAACATATATATGTAGGGTTTTGAGACAATGGAACAAGAAGGTATGAGGCAACAATTTCCGTACTATAATGAGTTGCAAGCGATCTTCACAGGTCGAATGCAAAGGATGCTATGGATGGAAGAAGAAGAAGGGGTAGCTAGCGGATCATCAAAGAAGAGATTGATGCATTTATCTTCAGATGATGAGGATGATCATGATGAGAGTGATGTGGAGAAGGCGAGCGGTAATAAGAAGAAAAAGATCACTACTAGTACTAACAAAAGGATTAATCAGAATAGTACAATGGTTAATTTGAAAGAAATATTAGAGGACTTGATGAAGCAACAAATGCAAATAGAATCACAATGGATGAAGACATACGAGGCGAAAGAAGAAGAGAGGAGGATAAAGGAGATGGAGTGGAGGCAAAGAATGGAAGCATTGGAGAATGAGAGGTTTATGTTTGATCGGAGTTGGCGAGAAAGGGAAGAACAACGAAGGATCAGAGAGGAAAGTAGATCAGAGAAGCGAGATGCTCTTATAACCGCTCTTTTAGACAAACTTAGACGATGACATATCATGTAGGTTCGTATCCGGTTTTTGTTTCAAGAAAAACACTAGAAAGGCTCATTGGTTAACTAGATACTTCCATATCAATTTAGGATGTTCGATATATATGTGAAAGGTAGTTGAAGTATCGGATTGTGTTAGGCACTTGTTTACTTGTGAATATTCTTTGAGGGATGTGCGAAGTTTTACATCATAATATCATGTTATATTTTTCATTCAATTTCACTTTGTTGTACTTATAAATTAATGAAGATAAAATGGAGGTGATATTTTCATGAATTCTGATTCATACGTTAAAACTATGCATTAAACAGTTTTACCGTGTGCATTGCAGTGTGAAATTACTGTGTATATATAAATCAAAAGTTCATGGTGTAAATATATAGCACCTACACATTGACAAAATATTTGGTATGCGGACTACTTATTATCAATAATTTATACTTGAAGGATCATATATTATGAGTTGCACCGTTAATAAGAGTCTTCAAATTGATACAAACATAAAGTGTATACGGTTTGTTCTTGACTTGTGAAAGACGACAACGTGATAATGCTTAGTACAATCAATTAAAATGAAAATAAAGGTAATGACATATTTTAGTTATTATATAAAAAGCTTTAATATGAGATCACCCAATGGTTTTGGTAACACGCTCCCCCGAATATAAAATAGTGATAAAGTATACTATATAACTTATAGATTTTATTTAAAAAAGATAACTTTTGTTAAGAAAATATGGTATTAGTCAATTAGAAGATATGTTTAGTAGCTATCTTTAGAAGTTGACCTTTTATGTATTCCCACATTCTTTATGATCAAATCCACTCGTTTTGGTATGGAGTGTTCGCATGAATATGCATGCAATTGAAATAGTTATTATATTGTCTATATAAGCCAGTTGTATTAACTTATGATTTGATGACCAATGCTCTTAGAACATCGGTTAAAATCCCTTAATATAAATTCAAAATTAATACAAGGATCACTAAATATGGAAATCTAATGGTTCATGAAGTACTTTAAATTAACTTTAATCGCACTAATTATGGGCACTAGTTAACAAAATTCGTATTATTAAAGTTACTATTTAATTTTAAAAGTTGAAACTACACTTCTAATATCTTTTGGTCGAAAAATGATTAATATATTGACTTTAATGATAATATTTGAAGTTTTTTTCGGCTCACATCTTCCTAATAACATTATTTAAAAAGATTTCAAGCAAAAAGAAAATGTTTATTAGTAATAAGGAACAATATATTTAAACCAAAGAAAATAACAAATTTGTGATAGGTTGTTTGAGGAAAGAACAAAAAGTGAGATAGACAATAACTACAAATAGAGGCATGGAGCAATATTATAGTTTTTAAATAATATTTTTCACTTCCTTCTAACATATGTCGACAAAATTATCTTTTAAGCATTTTATAAGAACTTTTACATGATATACCGTTACTCATTCAGCTAGTTTGCAAAAGAGAATTGTATTGTAATAGTTAGAATTAGGCGTGATAAAAAACATCTATATTTGAATCTCGTAATTCGAATATTAGATTCAAAAATATCTAAAAACTCGGATATTCAAATTTTCGAATTCTAATTCGGATATTGTTTTTCATAAACTTCGGATAATTCAGATATTCAGTATCCAGAAAAATAATTTTCTTTTTCATTTTTTCTGATATTATGAAAAGTATATAAGATAAATAAATTATAGTTATTTAATATTGATTAATAATGATATTATGCTAATTAATATTTTTTATTTCCAATGTATAAACTCAATAACTTAAGATTTGAATACGTGACATTGTGAATGATTTAAAAATTAATTTTTATAATTTTGGAGTATTCAGATATCCAAAAATTCGAATTTAGATTTCAAATAACAATATCCATGGTTTGAAATTTGGATATTCAAATTTTTGAGTTTGGATAACCTAGTTAGAATCACTTGTTATGATATAATAGTATGCATAATCCTTCATTTAGTATTTTAACAAATACTACATTTGTTTGTCAAAAGACTAAAAATATGATGATTAGAAATCTCATTTTTAACTAGTATCTAGCAACAAACCTTGGGAGTTGAATCACTTTTTAATGTTTTTTTTTACCAAAAGACATACTTCCAGACTCCAAATAACAAGCAATCATAGCAGCAGCAACAACATATACAGGTGACCAAATTTCATTCCCTTTCTATCTTCCATCAAAATCCATGTTAATGTTACACAAAAAATGATAATTAAAATAAATAATATATAGCTAAACGAATAAACTAGTATCTATAAACTCTATTGACATGTATCGAATACTCGGTCATTTGTCATACAACTATTCTTTAATAGAGTGTTGCCTCGAAATAAGCACAGGATCATCACCCGAAGCAAAAAATCAACGAGTAAATCAGTAATCTTTACCTAGTTTTCCCGCTAAGCTTAGGGTCGGTTTGGTAATACAGAACATCTCCAGTGTCATTAACATAATGGTCTTTTTTCAGGCTTGTGATTAGGTCACTGAGTAGATGGAAAGGTAGCGGCCATGACTTCTTTGGTTCTCGATAGTATTTCCCCAGCACCGGCTTTGCAGCTTCCGTCTACAAGAGAGTCAAAAGAGATCATGAATACTATTCGCAACACTTTTGAGATTATCAAGGGGAAATCAAGTATGGACACTGAGAGTCGAATGAAGTAATGTCGGAGCATCTAATATTTATGTTGAACTATATAGTTTGCAAGAAAATTTACATCATTTAGTCACTGTCAAGGTGCCAATAGCAACACCGTTTAGCGAATTTAATTTCATACCGATATCATTTGTCTCAGTTTTAGAAAAAGATTATGACTGCATACTTCATACTGCAGCTATAAATCAGGAGCATACCATAAAATGTACATAACTTCAGAACACAGTATAGATATCAAAGGTTGCTACTGATTATTTATTATTTTCAAGAAAGTTTAGATAAATTAATACACGACATAAACAGTATGATAGATAAACCCTTTTGTTAAACCATAGCAGAATATGTCATTTTTAACAATTTGAAAATAGTAGCTTTGACTTAAAAGGTCAATTTATATCTTCTTTAAATGGAATACAGCTCGAACTTTGTACCAAACTTCTATAAGAAGGTAGTCCACGAGAGATTAGGATGTACATGCATGATCCAATCAATACAAGTGATGACACTTTTAAAATTAAAAAGTCAAATAAAGGTTTTGACTGTAGGGGGTAAAACTCATTAATTTCATATGCAAGTTTGCTATTCTTTAACTTCTCCGAAAATGTGTAGGTAATGTAAACAAGCATTAAAATAGGTTTCATAATAGAATTTCTTCCTTGAATTGCTGCAGATCCCATGTCTTTAAGAATCTTAACCAAATAAGTTTGACTAAAAAGCGTAGCTTTCTATACTGGAGTTGAACCTAACCTCTGCCTAGCTTTGTCATGGATGTTGGATACTAAATACCGTTCATGACTTTGTGATTTCTGAACTTTGATAGTTATGCTCTTATTTTATCATATTAAGTAGCTTAGGCGAATATTTGCATTCTTGAAAATGCATAGGAAAAGAATCATGAATGCTTTAAAATGCATGAAGGGAGGATACTCACCGCCTCAATTAGGTGATAATGTGGGATCTGAGGGAAGAGATGGTGAACGACATGAGTTCCAATATCATGATGGATATTATTAATCCAACCATAATCACGATCAATGGTGGTCAGTCCTCCCCTTAGATAACTCCATTCCTGCAAAAATAAAATAATTACTATCAAAATTTAACAAGTGTCTCCATTCTTTTAGCCCATTTTCTCCATTTCCTCTCTCTCCTTTGTGACTCCCATCAATGGATGAACCATGGAAAAACATTTTTATTTTATTTTTTCAGCGAAAAACATAAATTAAATTAAAAACTCTAAATCAACAAAAGTTGACTAGAGGTGGACAATTACATGAACTCTTGTAACCATTCTGACATTTGACAAAGTGGACCATGCAAATGGGACCCACAAATGGCAAGTTATTTAAGTATAACTGAAGTGTGAAAGTCTAGTAGTGAATCCCTAAAATCAATAGCTGGTTCTTTTAGGTGGCAGGAAAGTATTGATACCCCTCCATCTCATGAACTTGAATATTTCAAATTTGTTTGAAAAACATGTTTACCAGCAGAACTCTAAAATACCCTTCAACAACGGCAAAACATGGCGAATCTTGTGGACAACACAATGATGTTTTGTAATGATGAATCTAAGTAAATAGACATAACTGAATGAATATTTTACAAACTTATATGGGGCACAAGGAGTACATGTTTTAAAAGAATTTACTATTGGGGTTGTATAATAAGAAAATAAATCAAACAAAAATGCGACCTATCCCAGATAACAGGAAAGAAATAAAAGAGTGGATACCTTTCCACGATACCATGGAAGCTTATCTTCATGACCATGGTGATGCAAGTAAGTAACAAAATCCAACCACATCACGTTTATCTGAAATCAATCCAGAATCCAAAATCACAAATTCATTACTATTTTTATTTCTTTTCCATAATTCTGATTGGTCTGATAATGGTTTTGACAACAATAAGTTCAAAACACAAGGTCAAGAAATATGAATAGTACCAAATATGGAATGCCATAAAGTTTTAGCATTTGCATTGGACCAGCAACAAAGTTCAAACCAACAAGCAATGCAAACATTGTTGTCCAACAAATTGTTGAAGTGATCACGTCTTTTCTCTCAACCGGAACAAACAGGTCACTACTTGGATCAAAGTGCGAACCAGTCTTTCCGGGAGATCTATTCCACTATAACAGAAAAACCATGAATTTTGTTATCTCGTCAGCTCCACAAAAGCCAATAGAAATAGGAATTATTCATTAGAGCACCTTTTCCAGTTTTCCTTGAATAACTTCTCAAAAGTACAAAGAAGCAAACTTACTAGGTAAAAGGGATAAGCAAGCATTGGAAACGGGAGGGTGAAGCGAAGTGTTCGTGTTATCCAATCCAAACTCTTGAATGTTTTCTCAGGTAACTATAGGAGAACAAATCAAAATTAGTTTAAAAAATTCAAAATTTCCAGGAAAGGGGAAACTTACAGCTAATAGTCGAACATACCGGGTGCCATGATTCATCATTTTCAACATGTCCATGGTTTTGATGATGCGTTCTATGGCTGATTCTCCTGTCATATTCATTCATGTTCAGTTAAAAGAACTCAATTTGGGCAGTTTATACTGAAGCATCTCTGAATCACAATTGTATATTTGTGATCATCAGTATCATCCATTCATGATACTAATGGTATGAACTCCATGAATAATTTGGAGAAGCCTACTCAAATGATCCGGACCAAAAGACTAGTATACCTCGTATCCACATATGATTCTGTCTACATACTTAACCGGATTAATCTAATAGGTTCTGATTTTTTTTATTGTGTATAACTTTTTGATCGAAGATTTGTGAGTAGATGGAAACATGGAAAGATTTCAAGCGTTGGTTATTTGTGAAGTCGTAAGGGCGACTAACGAAATAATAAAACGATTTTGTGACTAATATGAGTATTTGTTTTGAAACGTCTCTAGAATTCTTACTTTTAGGTGTTTTATATTCATATATGTTATACAATTAATTAGAGAAAAAGGTTAAGCACACCTATAATTGGACTCAGTTCCTAACTAATGGATGTAACATAATGATTCTTTATTCAGTAAGCCTCAACATCAAAAATCCAATGTTTCAATCCTATCTAATTACTATTTACTTCTATTGTATGATCAAACATATAACAACCGTTTATATCTTTTCGACCATTTGACTCAGTTATGTCGAAATTCAATCAGCTAACTGAAGGAAGATCCAGATTTTTTGATTAATGTATGCATTACAATGACAAATTTTAAGGATATGCATTATAATGATATTTTTTAGGGGACATTTTATTTTATTTTTTACACTACACTTTTTTTATCAGAGTATGCGTATGCACCCTGACATCCACTTAGGTCCACACCTTGAGCTGGACGTAACAACAGAAATAGCAGATATATAAAATAAAAAGAGAGTAGAATTGGTCAAAGTGGAGTTAGTTAAAGCATACCATCCATGATAAGGCACAAGAATTGAAGAATGTAGAATATGCCCAACCACACTATTCAGCTTGGGGTTGCTTGAGAAGCTCCCATGCCCACTACAAACCAAAACAACACAAACAGAATCAAAAACCAAAAAAAAAATAGTGTTCCACCTTTGACTTTAACTTTCAGATGGTTGATTCTTTCTAGTCCAAATATGATGGCATTCCTATAGATTTAAAAAGTTTAACAATAGTCAATAGGAACGAGTAGACCTTTTATATGACTACTTTGACCATTAAAAATCAACTTTCAATCGTAAGAGTACCTAGTTGCCTAGTTGGACATTACAAGTCTTAAAAAGTAGTAACAAGTCTTGACATTGAAAGACAAAACTAATAGCACAATATCACGATTAATGTAAAAGCCAATAGATGAATTTAGATTACCAATCACGACGAAGCAAAAAAGAGAGCCGAAACCAACAGGAACAAGAACAATATCAAAAATAAAAACTCATGCGTACTCTTTTGAATTTTGTAGTCAAAAGCTTGAACTTTTTAAAATACAAAATTAATGACAGTTTTGCTATATTTATGGTTGATTTTTCTAGTTAGAATTAGTATAAAATAGCATATTAACATCATGGTTCCGGTACATCTGGATGAATATTTATCAATTTGGAACTCTACAATGACCACTTTGACATGTAAAAAGTCAAAACAAGTATCAAAAATTCAATTCAAAATATATGTCAAAGAGAAGAGAGAAATCATAGATTACCAATCATGACCAAGCACAAAAAGTGCCCAAAACATAGTTCCTTGAGCAGCCCAATAAAGTGGCCAGACAAGCCAATTGTTAAGATAAGCTGCACCTGCAGCGAACCCAAGAACAATAGCAACATCTCTTACAACATAACTCATTGACCTTATGGGATCCTTAACCCAACAATGTTTTGGAATAGCAGCCCTAATATCAGCCAATTTGAATGGTGGTGGTGCCCCTGCATCAAATTCTGTATTTTCTTCTTCTTCCTTTAAAATCTCTTTATCAAAACTGGTTTCAAAATCTTGTTCATCTATTAATGGAATCCTCAATGGGGCACTTACTTTAACTGCCCATTTAGAAAACCCATCTGGGTTTGATGAAAAGATTGGATCTTTAGAGTGTAGAAGAAGAATCTTTGGAGGGTTTTTGGTTTTATGGATAAACCCTTTTGTGGGTATGGCTAAAGATTGGGTAAAAGGTTTAATGGCGCAACCTGATAACACCAATCCTGCAGCCATTGTGAAAGACCCAGAAAACAAAGATAGTGTTCTCTCCTCCCACCCACTTAACCCTAGATGAATGTATATATATATGAATTGTAAATGTAAATATGAAATATAAAATTATAAATATAAATATCAGAGGCAGAGATCGAAAGAAGGGCCAATGGGATGCAAGTAGATCCAATGGTACGGGAGACAACTACCTCCTATGGGTAAATCTTGTCTTGAGATTGAGACATACAAGTTGGTTTCTTTTATATAGTGATCGAGAAAAATGTAACTAGAAACGTTTCTTATTCTAGTAACAGTATGCATATATATTTTTGTTTTAAATTTTAAAATTAATTAATTTAATAATTATTTTTTTTTTAATAAAACGAATATATCAGAATTACTAGAATTTATGATTTTTAATATGAGATCATCTTTTCTAAAATACGTGGTACACAACTAATTTTTATGATATGCATTATAAATTTTTTAATGTGCAATATAAATTTATGCATAAAAATTATGTATCACAAATTTAAGTTGTATATTATTTTTCATTGATAAAAAAATCAATCTTATATTAAAGAGAATAAAATTATAGCAGTATTTTGGTATTGTTTTTTTACAAATAAGGTATATATATTGAGATTAAAAATAAAAATATATGTTGTTAACGTTATTATCATAAAAAATGATTTTACAATACCATAATAGTAATTGTTAGTTGAAAATACAAAATAAAAATGACATATATACAGTATAATTTAAATTGTATATACCAAATAACTGTATATCATCAATAACTTTTTTTGCATTCTCAAATAAAGTATGCACAAATTTTGTAAAAATCATAAGGGTTAACAATGTATTAACTAAGTAGTAATTTTTCAGTTTTTATTAATGAGGGCTCCAAGAGCATTCATAATAATGACTTTTTTGGGAGAAGAGTTTTTCTCCATTTTGATAAAAAGTTTTTATTTAAAACAATTAAAAATAATTGTACAAGAAAAGAGATAGTAAACTTTGAGATTTAATAACCAGCCATGAAAAAGTACAACCTTGTTGAATGATCAAAACATTCTTATTGACAATTCCATCCTTTTTTACAAGTTTATGTATAAATCATCATTTTAAAGATAAAAATATTAATAAGTTTTGGAGATTTTTAAAAAAATTATTACTCCATTGTTTTATAGATTTAGGGACAGTGAAGGATGAACGGTTTAATTTCATTTAACGTAATATAGATAAGATATATGGGAATTTTATATCCTTTCTGTATTTGTCTTTCGTAGTTCATTGAATATGTTCGTTTTATATTTTGTTTGATGGTTATGGAAGCAGATAATATTAGTTTCTAAACCAGCTACTTGTACGTACATATAATAACACTACGGACTAATATATATTTATTTATTTATTTCTAATTTTAAGGTGGCTATTAATAGCGTTCGATATTGATAATTTTTATAGCGTTGACCAAAACCTTTAGAAAACTTGGTACCATAAAATAGGTTTTATGACAGTTTTTTAAGATTAGAAATTGCAAAAATAAAATTAATTAATTAATGACTGTGTTAGAGGAGTTATAAGTTAAGCGTAGCAATAATATATAAGTAACTTTTCAACAGCTAAATAGTGTCAACAACTTCGGTGTTTTTAAAATACAATGTTTTTTGCATATAAGGATAAAGATATGGGACAAAAAAATTTAAACATTTAGCAGTAAATAATTAATCAACGTTCTATAAAAACATCAACTAACGGCTGCTTTATAGTAATCATTTACTCACTTGCATACACAAAAAGAAATCCTTTCACACTAACAGCAAAAAGGGAATCAGAGACTACGCTTTAGCGACGAACACCATGTCGTCGCTAAAAGTCACCCAAAAAAAATTCAACTTTCTGCTTGACTTTGACTGTGACAATTTTCTTTTGCTGTTTTTCATCACAACAGATTTTAACATGTTTTAGACACAATTTATAACAAATTTTCACAATTTTTAAGTTCATAGTGCAAATACACAAACAAGAAGCGGTCAAAACTTGAAGTAGGCTTTAGCGACGACATATGTTCCCAGGTTCTTGTTGCTTTTTTGGTCAAGTCGTCCCTAAGGCGTAAGGCTTTTCATCAAACCCTAAGACATTTCAACAAACCGTAAGGCGTTTCATCAAAGCCTAAGACATTTCAACAAATCCTGATGCGTAAGGCGTTTCATCAAAGCCTAAAACTTTCGTTTTGTTCAATAGTCACTTTATTGTAAAATGATATCCTATTTTTGTGTTCCATCAGATGACTCATATTTCTCTTGAGCATTCCTCACGTTCGAAGGGAGCAAATAAATCATTTTCTTGTTTTGCTTGTATGTGTGATCAATTGGCTAGATGTCGCACTTCTTGGACATTTAATTGTTAGGAATTTAGAGTCACCAACAAAAGTGTGTAATCAATAATACACCCACAAACCATGGACGAATCAATATATCACTAGATTAACATTATTTAATCAAAATTTTGCCATGCGATCCGGAACTTCGCCATGCGAAAATTGCTTGTTGCTTTTCTTGTTTTCAATTCATTAAGCTTCATACCCAATAATAACAATCCAAACAGACATTTTCTTTGATGCCCAAATTTCATCTTAAGATTTACAATTAAAAGATAACGTGTTTAAATCGGTTTTGTAAACCTTATATTTTTTTATAATTATTTATTCATTATGTAGGATCCAACAACCAATCACATTTTTTTAGGTGGGTGGATGTTGAATTACCAAACTGATAGTATCAAGAAATGATGCATTCGAGTTTGTGGAATGCTCAAGAGAAGTTAAGTCATCTGTTTATACTATTAAAAGAGAACCATAATAAGCTAAGATTCTTGACTTTTTTTTATATAAATGAATATGGGTCATTGGATGCTTCTCAATCTATACCAATCTAACCATTCATTAAGTTAAGTCAAAATGTTTAGCTAATAATTGTCTCTCTCCTACTTTTATCTCACAGGCCGGCTTATATTCAAAATTGAACGCAAATTAATAGCTTCTCTCTGCCAAGTGAAAATGCTTAATTCAAATTTCAAATAACAAATCAATCTGCCACTTTTCAATTCGGTACCAGATAAGCTAATCTTTTGTCGCATTATTTGGAAAGTCTACCATGAATTTCAATTTGTTCATCATCAACATTAGATATTGTATTGCTTTCAACATTTATTTTGATAAAATTCGAAAGTTGAACAGTTTTAAGCACGCTACTGTTCAAAGTTTGCATTTTAGATCACCAATGATACCTCTTAACGTTTCTTACGTAGATTACCAGACCAATCAATTTTTTGAAGGAACTTCTTGAGTGTTTGTTGTAGATCCTATGCTAACAATATGAAAGTTTCTTTTCGTATATGTATAAAATTATGCTTTTATACTTCAATATTCTTCTTTTGTACTTAAATAACATCTTAGGTGGTACAGTCGATATCAAAGTGGTAAGCGAGTAAACTTTTCATCTTCTGCTGTAAAATGTATTTTTCAATCATTATACAAGTTCCATAAAATATTCCAAGACTAGAGGTAACAGTTTTGACCCATTTACTTAAAAATGGGTCAATTTGGCTTATCTTTGATGGATTAACGCGTAGTATTGTAGAAATTTTCTAAGATAATCAGACCATCACCTAATAGCTTTTGTATTGTTAGTTAGGCTTCTATGATCATTTGGTTGGAAAGAATGCTACCGAAGAACTCGCAGTTGCAGTAAAGGCATCTTAATGCAACCCAATTAGGTGGGATTCAATTGATTTTGTTATTTTTTATCAGAACATATTACAGAATTTATGTGAATATCATCAGGCAAGGGATGGGGATAGATGGGTCGAATACAAAGGCTCGATCGAATATAATTTGCCTCAGAAGGTTTGATATTTTTTAAAAAAATGGAACTTACCGTTTGAATTGGTGCATAATGTTGAGCGGTATTGAATCAAGATGTTAACATGTATGGAACTATTTTTTTTCTACCAGTAAGACCAATCGAATATTTTACTATCATTGACATATAGAGCGTATATGTTGCTAATAGTAACCGAAGATTATGTGGCAGTTCCGCGAATACGCGGGTTATAATATAGTCTGATGTAACAAAAAAGTAGAATATCATTTTACAACAAGCGATGATTGATCAAAATGAAAGTTCGGTAACCAAATTGAACATTTTCATAAAGTACAGTATATAATTTGTATGTTAAGTTCGTTTTCCAAGTAACCAATCTTAGTCACGTCACTGCATATAATTGGCCGACTATAACCGGGCTATCCCACTTGTTACACGATTTTCAATGTTGAGTAATTCAATTGAACAAAAGAAAAATTCGGTAACAAAATTAAACAATTTTGTAATATACAATAATTAATTTGTGTATTAACTTACTATCATAATTTATTTGTATAAATGCATCTTAATAGATACCTACTGAATAAACTTTTAGAATGCTATTTTAGTTCTTATTTAAACAAATTTAGTGAACAAAATAATAAGGAATTCTACAATGATGATATCTTCCCACCTTTCTTGACTAACTTTTTCTATGAATGATGGCTTTATTTGACTAACTAAAGTGTCAACATTGCAATGCTTGAAGATTCCGTAACAAAATTTAACCAAACTTTTGCGTAGAAATTAATATAATCTTTAAAAATTGTCGTTATCATTTTCTTAAAATAGATATAAAACGGGTATAACTAAGTATATCATACTATATTTCTTAAGCTTATTACAAGGCAAAAACTAGCTTTTTCTGAAACTGTCAAATACTTTATTGAACTAAACAACTACAGTAACATTATTTTGAGCATGGACAAATATCAAAAGTTCAAAACTAATGTGATATGTCATTTACGGCCTATTGGAAATAACAGAAATACCGTTTACTGATTCGATATAGTGAGACGTTTTTGAACTTGATGGCTAAATTATTTGATCCTGGTGAAATTAAGTAATGATAATAACAATGACAATGACCTCCACTAGTGTATCATTCCGGCTAATTTTCTTTACCTACTTTTGCACTTTTTAATTTGGAACTATTATTTATTAATCTTCTATATATATAATATAATATATTAACTCGAGAATTGACAGAGTCTATATAAATAAGTGTTGTCAAATAAAAATGTTAAACACCAGGACACTAAGAAAATAAAATTATACATATGTTGTGCAGTGGATGAATGATTCAAACTCCTAACTCTTAAAATATTCAGAGTAGAATCTAATTACTTGTCTTACCCCTAACAACTGATTAACAATGAAATTTTATTTGTCATTAACATACATAACGTAATCTCACACAATCTGTTAAGTAATCGCTAACCTCAAATAGTCGTTACTCTATGGGTACTTATTTTTATTTGGTAACCTCACACGCCCAAAGATGCACAAGGACCCAACCGGTTCTCATACCGGTCCCAGGTGTAACAAGCCTTGATGCAGAACATTAGGAACAAAATATCATTTTTGAGCTTGCAACAAGAGTACAAGATCACTTAACCTATACATGGTCCGAATCATTTTCATCTGGATTCTACATGTACCATCTTTATCATAAAGCTAATTCCAAACCCAATAGTAACACATGTACAAGTTTCTTAAGTATAGCAATTTGTACAATAGTGTTATTCTTGTCCCCCACGATGGTAGCTTTAGGGTGGAAACATACAACATAAATGCGGAGGTCATGAGTTCAACCTCCATCCATATGTTCCTTTAACTACGAGTTATGCAATTTACATCTCTTATGTTAGCCGTGGTACCGATCAGTGGAAACCCGATAGAGAGTCCATTTTAGCCTTTTTTACATTAGTATTATTGTTTGTGTTGTTAAAAAAGACTTAAAACTTCCACTCTCTTTTCAGATAACCAGAACATACATCAAGATTACTTTTTCTTCTTGGAATATCCATAATATAGAACAACATATGCTTGCTGTACAGTAAACACCATGCGAGTAATATACACCCAAACACCTTTAGGCACATTATATTCTTTAAGTTAAAACTTAAAACTTGCCCAAAAATGCTGGTAATGTGAGAGAAACTTGTGCATGTGTGATTTCTCAATTTGGCAAGTATTTTGTGTGCTTTAAATTAAATATCATCAGGGGAATAGATTGTTGCAAAGGTTAACTATATTTGCCACCATTTTCTACGTTCCATAGCCTTTACAAGCTCGTTAGCTAAGGATGCAAAGTCTTCAGCTTCATTGCTTAGATCTTGAGTCCTTTTGCTGATTTTCTGACATAAGAGAAGATGAGAAAAGGTTTATTAGAAGAATCCAACTTATAACTTATGTGAATGTCACGCCATTGTATTTGTCAAGCAATTTATGATTGAGATTAGAGGTGGAATTTCAATTGATTTACCTAAAAGTGGTGGGGATGGGTTATATTTATTCTCGTGAGTCAAATGGGTGGAAAAATAGCTAAAAAGATAGGGTCAAATGTGTTGAGTAGGTCAAATAGGTAGAAAATTGGCTAGAGTGTATTCAAAATGCTTACCACCTGCAAAATCATTTTTTATAAAAGAAAATAGTATTCTTATTTTAGTTATACCATCTTTCTTATCATATTTAATGCACTAAATGTTTTCAAAGTTTTACAAATGACAAAAAAGGTGCTGGTGGATCAACTTGAACAAACTCGTATTGACACATAAAGAAAGTACCCATTTAGAAACAGGCCCAGGGGGTACCTATTACCCAGATCACAAGACCCACCCATGCTCTCACCTCCACCTCACATTCCTCCATGTGAAAAATGCAAAAGCATGTGATCAGATGCATTGTTTTTTAGGAATTTATCATGGTAAAATTACGTATTATCTCGGCCATAAAACTTAGAAGTTGCATACAGTATTTGATATGGGTCCATGAGTTTCACAACCTCTTCTTCATGGCACATGACTATCATAACAGTCCTATATAACTATGTGAATCATTTATTCCTATTTGACAAAAAAACAGATAATTTGCTAACCGATGTGGCCAATCAAATACTGAATATATGTTTATTTTGAATACATTGATGGAAATCCTACCTCGAGCTTTTCTTGGCGCTCTAGAAGCTTGTTTCTTGCTTGTCCCGCAACCGATGAAGCATCATCCTGGAAAGAATCATATTAACATGATCCATTAAGAATCTGTTGACAACAATTGGTAGAATAAAAACACCCATAATAACTTGTATTTATTTTATTCTACAGTTACCCCAGCCTTTCTGTATTTAGCAATGATCTCTTCACGTGTCCTGAGTCTGGGCGTCGGATCAGCATTGTCATCATCAAATAATTTTTGCCTATCAGTTCTCTTTCCTGCATTATAAAATATAGAAGATAATAATATTGTTCATCCGAAGTTCAAGAAAGCATGTATTAAATAAAGACAATTTCAAACACACCAATTTCCTCTTTTTGTTTTGTATGTGATGAAGTAGGCATGGATACAGGTTCGTCAATTTCAATGTCATCTGCATGAATATGGATCAAATTAAAATTGTGGTACATAGTGGTATACCGCAAAGAGGCACTATGTAGAGCTAGCAAAATGGATACCGAAGCAGAAAGATGTTCTCCTCGTACTTTATCTTGTATGCACGGAGAAGGCAAATTGTTTCAATACTTTGCTTACCACGGTCAACATAGTCTCCCAAAAGTAAGTAATTTGACATGGGTGAATGCCCACCAATCTCAAACAAGTGTATGTTCGTGAACGGCCCAACGGGGCACATCGGGTGGGGTTGACACAAAACACTTTGTGTCCAATATTTTAAAACTTCTTTGCAAGTGATTATTGTAATACAATCCTCAAAACTATATTGTTACAAAAATGATTGAGCCTCTTGGATAAAACGACTTAAAAGGCCGTTTCCACGATAATGATTAAGCTACTCTTTTTTAAACCCATTTTACCAGTTAAAAGATATCATATCCCCATTGACCCATTCTTAAGTTAAGGGGGCAAAATTGCCACCATAGCACCATGTATAAGTTCAAAGATATATAGACAGATAGCCATGCTACCTATATCAAGCTCTATATCTTCCTGATCATTAACAGTGCTTTCAAGTGGATCCGGAAATGGATTCTTCGAAAATATTCTGTCAAGATTGCTGAAACCTGAACTAAAATCTTCATGAAAGTTGTTCGCTTTTCCTGGTCTAAATCCTTTGAGGATATTAACAAGTGCTCCAGGGACACCCTGTATCAACAAAGATAAACTATAAGATATCATTCTGAATATTTTACCTTTCACTTATCATATGAAAAAGCCTATTCTTAAACCAATTTCTTTGTTCTGATTTGGCGTTCTCTCTCATCCCCAGTTTTTTTATTCGAACATGACGACCGAGACATGCAAGGTAATGGGTAAAAAAGGTAAGTTGGGATGACCATAAAACACTTCTTTATTTATTATTTTAGATTTATAATGAATAACTAATGCATTATAAATGATTATGAAAGCAATGTTATTACAATACTAATACAATCTTTGAATAAAGTGATTTTAAGAGGTTCGACGCATAAGAAGATACAATTAGACAACTTTCATCTTGTTTGACCTTTTGGTGCCATTTTACCCATTCCCTTTTTTAGCTACATTTTCTATTTGACCAGTTGGACAATTAAAATAACCAAACCCATCCATAAGCTGGGTGAGAACTGCCACCTCTACTAAATGCATATGAAAATTATTATAATCGAACAAGACAATCACAGAGATTTTTACCTGTTTCTTCTTTTGATTCTGAGAACTGCTAATCACAGCCTCGAGTGCGGCTGCAAGAACTTTATCATGAAGAGACGGCAAAGAATCCAGAACCCTACAGCAATGAATGCAACCACATCATCATTATCATCATCTAGAATATGAGACTGCTTGCATCTTTAATGGACAAAACAATGTGTAACAAAATAGTGATAGAAATACCTGAAATCATCTCCACTATTCAGTAGAGAGATAAACGAAACTTCAGAGCCATTTGTCTACATAAGAAAAAAATGGAAAAGAGAAAGTCACTATCTTTACACGATCAGATGAGGCTCATGCCAACAATATGACGATATGCAAATTGGATATCGGATAAATATGAAAATGCTCTATCCCGTCCATAAAGATTTTTTGAGATGTAAAGATTTGATGCACTAAAAATGAATTCCAAGGTTCTAACATTTCCATGATAATACCATGGAAATCTGCCCATTCTCCGTAGAACTCATAGTCCTCTGCATATTTGCCTTGAAACTCCACCTAAGTATCGAATTTAATGAGGTTACTTTCACTAGTTCTAGGTCCGGCAAGGATCTGTGTAAAGACAGGTGTCAGCCTTCCATCTTATATATACGAGCATAAATTTCCTTTTTGAATACATGTGAGAATGAAAGAGACACACACAGACCTGATTTCCAGTTCTCCAGATTCATAGAGTAATGCTAATCCACAAGTTTTTTCATCTCTCTTAAAAGTTGAAGTCCAGCAACATGGCTTCTCAAGTTTTACTTTACACAAAGTTTTGTCGTTCCCCTGGCAAAAATAGAAGTTCTAATTAGTTCGCCAGCAGGCATTAAAAGTTTTACTTTGTCGTTCCCTTTCTCAAGTTTTACTTTCACATTAAAAGTTAGAAGTGCTAATTTTAACCTATTGATTTGGATTATGTTTAATATCTAAAAGGCCGAAAAGGGTGAAACTTTAAAAAGTGTAATTAAAAATGAAACAGGTCAAATGGGTTGAACATGAGCCCAAGTGTATTAGAATGCTTCTCTTTAATATCTTTATTTATAAATTAAGTTTATATCTTCATTATTTAGTTTTTTAATCATATTAACACATTGAGAATTTTTAAAACTCAAGGAAATAAAGGAAAATGTTGGTGGGTCAACCCGACCCGTGTCTAAAACCACCCAGTCTGACTCAGCTAGCCCGACCTGTCAATTTTGCCACTTCTTTTTAAAGTCGGAGAATGGAGGGCTATAACCTCACCTGAACCACAGATTTCAAGCGATGTAAGCACAATACATCCTTGCAACAAAGTAGAACAAGAGAATCCATTGCACTCTGTCCCAAATTAATACGCTCACGCTGAGAATGATGTTCAATCTTAGGTTGATCTACTTCACTAGGAGATTTTCTTTTGGCTGCAACATCCTTGGGTGATTGCGGTGACTCCTTCTGTTCCAGTGACTCGATAGAAGTACTCCCCTCTGAAATATTATACATAACAATTGTATTATTAGTGAACATAACACATAATGTAAAATGAATACCATGAACTCATGAAGTATGCTAGATTTGAAAAAATGATAAAGAAGGAATACTATTTTCATCCCATCAGAACTGAAACTTTTGATTTGCCATGGTTTGAAAGTCTTCACAATTTTTCAAAATATCCAAAACTCCCCTCAATCCAGACAAAGTACACAAATTTTGTGACCATAAAGTAAATACAAACAATTTATTTCTAAAGATGATAGCGAGGCAAATAGATAAATTTAACTTGGATACCTTCTGAAAAAGGAAAAGTTCCACTTTCATGGGAGAGAGTAGAGGTGGCAAAACGAGTGGGCCGGGGTTAAATAACATGTCAAAGACGGATCCGGGTGAAAATAGGTGCCTTTTTGTATGGGCTAGGAAAGCCCTTTTTGCTTTCATATCTTAAATTAAAAATTTAACAAGGACAAATGTATAAAATATGATTATCAAAACTTCATAGTCAAAAAGTTATATATATCTTAAACAGATAATTAGAAGATTTTATGCATTTTGAATACACTTTGAGCAACTACCGACCCGTTTCCATTTAGCTAAAAATCAATTACCCATTGACTCATCAGAGATAAGCATAACCCAAATTGACCTACTTATAAGTAAAACGGTCCACCTCTAGGATACCAGTTGTACTATTGTATAGAGTAGTCATACTCACCTATAAGATGCATGGATATAGCAGTTGAATCCTTTTTCAATTGCATTGGTTTAGAGTTGATCAGGCGATGATCATCACCAGCAAATACATATAACTTTGCATCTTTGGTAGATACAAACATCAATTTCTCCACATGTTTGTCAAGATCCTTCAGTCCCAACTCTTTGAGGCTTTTAACATGACCATCACTAATAACCCTTGATTCCCATGTCATGGAAATCACTGGACTGCTAAGGTTAGGTAAATTGTCAGTTAGGAAAGACACGGAGAACAAATTCATATCAAGCACTGCAACCTGAAATGATGGCATTTTAAACCAAGAATAATATTATATCCATCGTTAATTGGTAATATTACTTCAACAGAAAAGGCACAGACTGTAAACGTACTCGGCCACATTCATGTGCTACAGCTAGTTTAGCTCCATAGTCCATATATTGAAGTGCTTGAATAGGAGAATCTAGAAGCTGGAAGCAAGCACTACACTTGGGTCCTCCGCCTTGAGGTTGTTTGTGAACTGAAAATAATTTCAAACAATACTGACTTGTGTTAAGTGAAGAAAACACTAGTTATTTGAATTTTTGTAAAGTTATCAAAAAGGCTACTGATAAGATCATGTGAAAAGCTACAAAAGGCCATGGACCAGAAACATTTCAAACTTTGAGATAATAAGTATTGTATCTTTCATATGCCCTCCTCATAGTAGATTTCATAAGTATAACCATAACGGGGAAGAAACTTCTCCAACTTAATTAAGTGTAAAACACTTGAAATCACTGTTGACTACTCTGTGTTAGTCATACAGGATAATTCACACCAAAAGACAGTTACCAACTATAAACTTACCTTCATTTTTAGTTATGGTGACAATGTGAAGGTTTGTCTCTTTCGAGCTGGATTTCAGGTTATATACACGGATCTACAAACTCAGAACATTATGCAATTAGGTCAGGAAAGGAAAACCATAGAGGTAGCAAGATGGCCAAGTTGGGGAATGGAGAAACACTGGCTGGGTCAGGTTGGGTTATCCCACATACATTTCTATTTGTCCATTCTTTATTCATATTTTTTAGAAATAGGTACTGCATTAGTTGTGATACATAAATGATATTATCATAAGTATAATCAAACTATTTAAATAAAAGGATTTATGAGATTGCATGTATTAAGAGTAACGGTCGCAGCTTTCAACTCATTTGGCCAGTTCCACTTCTCCCTAACTTTTTGTTTGATGCATGTTGAGATAAAACACAACCCCAATTCACCCATTTTTAAATAAATTGGTTGAAATTGTTACCTCTACATTAACCTTTAAAGAAGTGGCTAATCATTACTATAGAAGCATCTCTTACCAAACCAAGTTGATTGCCAACTGCTAATCCGGAAGTCCAGGAGCAGAAGTTCAGCACAGAAATTGGAGCAGTTGAACCAGCCACTTCCTCATCTTTCATCTGTCAATTGCATCATATATGTTAACTGAAATCCTACATTTGGTGTACTTTATTGTTCCCTCTCAACTATAAAGTATTCCAATTAGAGGTGGCAATTTTAACCCATTTACATATGAACGGGTCAATTCTGGTTATGTTTTATACTTCCTCCATCCCAATTTAATTGTCCACTACCTAAATGTACACAGTTTTAGAAAGATGCAATGATTACACACTTAACCAATAAAATTTCATATTTACCCACTTAAACACTTTCTGATTGGTTGAAACTGAGAGTGGACAATTATTTTGGGACATACCAAAATAGAAATATGGACAATAAAATTGGGAGGGAGTAGGCTAAACAAGGAAAGAGAATAGCTTAAACGGATTCCACCTACATTTTCTGTATAAAACTTTCTATTCAAAATTTTAGATTAATATTGAAACTATATAATTTCTGTAATCAAATATTACACTCTCTAACGTTTTATAAAAGATCGAAAATTTTGGATCAAGATTGTACCCAATCTGTTACACAACCAGCCCGACCCGCCCAATTTGCCACCTCGAATGTCGATTATCATGAAAATAAAGTAAAATATGGTAGTAACTCACTGCTCCTAGAATGCAAAGGATTGACAAGACCGGAGAGGTGGCATCCCAGATTCGAATAGATCCATCATTGTAACCAGCTATGTAAATTCTCTCAATTACATAACCTTCAGGAGAAGACAATTGCTGTACTATGCCTCCTGACACAGGCCAATTTCCCCCGACCGATTTTTGTGTTGAAGTAAGCTTCATATTTGTGGCTACCTAAGTACACAGAACTTTGTTAATAACATAAAATAAACATAAAACCATAAGTGTAATATGTGTGTATCTGCATTACCTCCAAAAGAAACTTTGAAGTGTTTTCACTGCCAACTAATGAGATAAGTTTTGCTGCACACATGACTGGATGAAGTGTAGGTATGACTACAGGACATTCTAGAGAAGAGAGAGTAATTCTTTTCTCATGTTCAGAAATCAAAGCAAACAAGCTATCATGACTGAATAATTGCAGATGTCCAGGACTTGTGAGTACTAATAAGTCAGCACCATGATTGTTTACTGTACTTGGTAATAAATTCATATCAGCAAAAGATCCAGTAAGAGTGAGCTCTGCACGACCAACACATCTTAGAGTTTCCATCCCGGGGCTCCATTCAAGACTCAAAACCTGTAATATCCATAAGAGACCAATTAATGAGTGTTCACTAGTGTCTCGTATAGTCCAACTGTTCGTTATAAATAAATAAAAAAGTTAGAGGTGGCAAGACGAGCAGGTTGGGTAGTAGATTAAAACGAGTCAAAATTTGATCTAGTTGAAAAGGGTCGAGTCAGGTGGATCCGTATAATAGACTTTAGGTAGCTTTCACCCCGTCAACCATTTTGACCTGTTTCCCTTTGAGCTAAACTTTTTGGTTTGACCCATTTGAGATAAAAAAAACAAACCCATTCATAAGTAGATGGGCCAAATTGCCATCTCTACTAATCTATTGAACTCACCGTCAATACTTCCTCACACCCTATTTCATCGCCTCCATAAACAAACAGTTGGCCATCACAATCATTTTGAGATTTACTGTTTGCAGACCAATGCAGGACAATGACAGGGAGCTTCCTTGTAGCAGATGACAACTGTAGCCTTACAACATTATTGCTTGACACTCCAGATTTTCGGCCTTTACTAGAGGCAGTAGTTGATGTTTTCCAGAACATAATATCTCCATCTATGTAACCAACTGCAAGAACGGCCCCATTAGAAGATGCCCAGCAAAGAGCAGTTATCTCTTTCTCCTCCAAATCGTGTTCAGGTTGACCGGCAAGGTCAACAACTCCATCCTTCAGTTCAAGAACTTTATCACCTCTAACTACAACCACTTGAGCTTCAAAAATGTCCCAAAGAATGATCAACCCACTCTCATATGCAATCAAAACTCTGCATAATAAAAACCAATGAAAATATTTGTAACTTCGTTCTATAGTTTCACTGTACATAAAATTAATGAATGTAGGAAAAAAGGCTATATTTCGAACTAAATATGGCAGAATATAAAGGAGAGAACTTCAACTGATACTTTATCTTGCCTATTCCCAGAAGATAAAGGTTGATGAAGAACTCCAACAACAGTTTGATGATCTGGAAATGATGACCCAGCTGCTTCTGTGGAGTAGACAGAAATGTACACCATAAGTCACCATATTTATAAAAAAAAAAAAAAAAATACATTAAATTCTAGGCATGACTTATAAGAAAACAAAGCATAAGTTTCATTATGGAGGTGTCAATTTGCACTACTTATGAATGGGTTGATTTGGACTATGTTTTATCTCTAAGGAGTCGAACATTATAACTAAATAATATTATTCAAATAAATAGTTAATTTTGAATTAATATGTTTATTAGTGATCTTATCTGACACACCAACTATTCACAAAAAATGTAGAAGTTCTAAGCAAAAATAGTATCGGGTCAAACCCGCACAAAAATAACCCATCTCAACCCGAACCCCTTACATGTTACCATTTTGCAACCTCTTCTTCATTCTAACCCGCCAATCCACCATAATCAAATTTTCACATAAGTCCATTCATAGCAACAACAAAAAAAAGACCTCAGGCTGCATTTATTAATGAAATGGGATGACTAGTCAATTGTCATGCATTTCTATTGTTGACCACTAATTAACATTAAAAACTCTTGAGATCTATAAGATTTATTTTGTTATGGTAAGGCTTTTTTCTATATTTATGATCAGGAAAGTTTAATTGCAATATCACATGTCTTTCTAGCACCTTATACATGTTGCCAACTTGGAAATCCACATGTAACATAAAAAAATATATCTATCCAGGAAGATATGATTAATAAACTAAGCACAGGATATTTACCATAAAGTGATTTGGCTGAAATATGATATGGCAGTACTAAAAGCTCTGCATCCTCCTCATGCTTCAATGCAGACATCAATCCATGCTCATCTCCAACATACCTGTATATAGTTAACAGCTAATTAATAAATACATAACACATCTACTTTATATACGGTGGTGTTTTTCTTAAGTGACATACATGAAGAAGGAGCCATATATCACAGAAAAACTAGTTATGTTGGAGTTCCATTGCAAACTAGAAGCTATAGACATAGTTTCCAGATTCCACACCTGCAAAGTAGTATCAGGTCATGAAACAAAGGTTAGCGTATTAAAACCATTAAACCTGTAGTATCTAGTAGGTAGTTTTCAATGTATTGTAAAATAGCCAAATAAGAAACCAGTTGCTACCTGTATTTCATTGTCATTTGAGATGCTGACTAGAAAACCTTTGTTGGATAGAAACTGTAGAAGAAAACCAATAAAAATAAACTTACAAAAGAACCTATAGGTACAATAAACTGAAATGCCTGCAATTGTATCATGCATACGGGAAAGATTGGATAGACTACACTTAACATCAATCAACAACCTCAAAAACTAACAAACCTCCAAATATTTGAAAGGTAGTTGCTTTGGAGAAATTAGGAGTCCTTCAATGTTATCACCACCTATCACTTTTATCCTGCCATCTCTGCATGAGTGCATGGAATCAATAAGGGAAATAGTTACTAAAGGGAGCGTCGTTTTTCATCTGATGTATTGAAGAACAAGTAGCCACGGAAACTTTCTAATCCATATTGATAGTTGATGCTTCATAAAGAATATTTAGTTCATCAAATATCAGCTTTCGGCTAAGTAAGAATATCATTAGATAGTATTTATTCGGTGGGGGTTGTTGATGTTAGTAATTTGTACTAAAACTGAATACTTATATTATTCAATGAAATAAAGATTTCTTTTATCTGTACTAATGAGTATGCTTATAATTAACTTTGATGGGAAATGTTGCCAGTATTTCATGCATGTATCCCGGGAACAAAATGATAGAGTATCTGATAGACTCATTTGGCCTAGGTATGAATAGCATTAGTCTATTTGAATTTAACCTACAGGAATTGTAATAAACAGAAATATATGAGCTTTATATGTTTCTACTACTGCGTTCTGAACTAATTTATTAAGTATGTATCTTCAAAAGACGAGAGAAACCTTATTTTGTATAAATAACTAAGCAATTAAAATTGAAGTCACTTGTAAAATCCGTATACAACATCCCCAACAACAGTACCTCTTTTTATATTATATATATGACGACTGTTAAACAACTTACAATGTTCCCACGGCTAATACACGCTGAATGGGATCAAAGGCAAGAATCGATGCAGTAGATGGGATACCGTAATGGACTGCTATTCGGAAATCCAAATCTTCTGCTGCGAGGCAGCCCTTTAAAACCTGCTAGAGAGCAAACAACAAGGATATAATAAATTGAATCTATTTCTAATTCGCAAGAAAAAAAATTAGTTAAAGAAATGAGAAGAATTGGCTTTTAATACAAATTAATAACTTGAGCGTAAAAGGGAGTAGCAGCATATAACTTATTACATGTTCTGAATAGACCTCAGATCATACAAACAACAGAAACATGAACTCTGAGCTGAAAAAGTAGAATAAAGAAATCAAACCCCACAAAGTTTATGCTTTGAGGTCAAACAAATAAATACTCAACTCTAAAATTGATATTCATTCATCAACTTCACACAGAATTTAAAAGATACTCTATAAATCGTACGACGTGAGTTTTGTTGATTAAACAAATACTTTTAGAAAACTATATAACATTTTGAAAGTGATGCAATATTTGAATGTCTTCTTTTTATCAGTAAACTACTAGTACTAAATCAGTAACATAAAAAAATTGTCTTCTAGTTTTGGAGCATAAGTACTCTCTCCATTCGAAAACAGACATGATTGCTACTCCGTATGACTTAATTTCCACTTAACAAATAATGCATTTTGCTTGTACATATATAAGAAAAAAACAAAAAGAGTTAGGTTAATTTTTAGTAAATACTGATAACACCTTAACCTACCTGTAAAACTCTATAGATATAGTTAGGCTTTAAATCTGTAACAGACTCTCTAACAATTACAAGCTAAACCACAATTCATTGAACATACATATTGCTAATTCACTAAATATATTTACAATTGAAGTAAACAATCATCAATCAGTGACAAACATAACTTAATTAAAATTGCAATATACATATTTTACAAAAAAAATTAAAGATTTGTTTATAATTAACCTATATCGGAATCTATCATAGTCGAAATCAATGATGAGTGATGAAAGAATATGATCTCGAGAAGGAGTACCTGATGATTATGATGATGGAGATTGTGAAGCTTTGTAGCTTTTTGTATCAGTTTCTTGGCGAACATGACTTGATTTGATTTGATTAACAGCCTGACGATTCTTGTCGTGTGTTTTTGGAAATTTGGTATCCAAGAAGAATTAATGCTTTGAAGACTTCTTCAGTATCTCCTATTATTAGCAACAGCTGTTGAATTTGAAAAACAAAATACTAATAAAATAAAAACAAATGCGGAGACAGCGGAGTATAAAAGAGGAAAGCATAACAACCAACTACACTAATTAACATTACGTGTAGTTAGACCATACAGATACAGTACAAGATTTCTTTCTCTCTCCCTAAAATTCAAAACCCCGCAAAATTTTGAAGAGCAATAATTGTTCTCTGAAAGAATTAGACGTCGCCATTACCACCATTAAACTCATTCATTTTTCAAACACACCCAAACAAGTCTCACCGGCGTGGGCCCTCTGAGGCGCCGCCACGTGCCACAAGCTCAGACCGCTGAGTGTTGCTTTTTTTGGCCACTTTTCAGTTTTTCCGGCCATTTAGCAGCGAGCGCTTCATCACCGCCACCTGTACTGACCCATTCGTGAGATCACGTACCAGATTCACCCAGCCCTACTGCCGACAGCACCCGATCGCCGTTCGCCGCGCCACACGCCGCCGGACACTATTGCTATTGACCGGAAATTTACTTTTTCCGACAGAGTATCGTTTTTCTTATCCCAATTAGAAATAAAATGAATAAATAAAATAAATAGAAGTTAGAATAACGAACTTCTACATTTTTTCCACGCAAAATACTTAACTTAGGCATGTCGTGTAATAAAATTACTTGAGAGAATAATTAGAGATACTATTATGTAAATACTTATATATACATAAATAAAACTTTATTAATATAAATAAACAGACTAAAAACCAAATAATTAAGTAAAACTTATAAAGATAACTACATATAATTAACACATTTTTGTATTTATAACATATAATATATGACTAGAAAAATAATATATATAATTCAAACATTTTGTATCTATAACATATAATTATATAACTATATTTAATTAATTAAATTAATAGATAAAGTAGACTAAATAAATAAACAAATCGTTATAGTTGATTAAGTATATTAATTTAGGTAAGCTAAATAAATAAAGTGTCACCTTTTTATTAAAAAATAAATCTCTAGACCCACAAAGTTATTCAAATAATACCTACTAAATGTTTTACTTAGCTACTCCTTAATTATTATTATCAATTAAATTTTATCTTAAACTTTATATTGTTGCTTATTTGTTTTTGCACTTTCTTTTGCTAGACTTAGTATATCAATTGAGTACTTACCACTTGATCTTTGAGCTTTTTTATAGGCTAGGACAGACTCTTTATACACTCATAGTTATTTGAGGTCATTTCTTCTAACGTAGGGGCGAGCGGTGGAAGGAGTTGAGGCGATCAAATGGATTAGTGAGTTCCATTAGGATTAGAGTAGGTAGTTGGAAGATAAAAACTTTGACTGGAAAGTCTATGAAGCTTGTTGAGTACTTTACTTGGCGAAAGGTAGACATCGTGTGCTTCCAAGAGATCAAATGGAAGGGTTATCGTCGCGATGATAGTTAAACCAAGAATCTAATGGAAAAACCTGTATGAAGAAGCGGCAGAAACTTTTAGAGCGACGGTTGCAGAAAGAGCTACCACAGAGGTAGAAGACAGAACTGATAATGACGCAGATCCGATGTGGAACGACTTAGCACACATAATCAAAGAGGAGGTGAAGGAATATCTAGTAGTGGATGTTGGTACTTCAAGAGCACATAGAGGTCGAATGCAGTTGCTCAAGAAAAAGAAACAGCGTACAAGTAAAAGAAAACGATATGCAAATAAGCGAAAAGAGATAGGGGTCGTAAAGAAGCAAAAAGAGCCAAAATAGATGCAAAGAAGGCAGTTGCTCAAGCAAAAGAAAAAGTGTATGAAGGCTTGTACAAGAAACTAGACTCCAAAGAGGGAGCAAACTATATCTACAAGATAGCTAAAGACATGGAGTAAAAAAGAAGAGAGTTTAAAAAATATAAAATTATTAAAAGATGGGGGTGGAGAAAGCATAGTGAACAAATACGAAATTAGGAAAAGGGAGAAGTATACGGAAAAGCAAAGTAACTTACACATGGCTTTCCTAGACCTGGAGAAAGCCTATGATAACGTTCCACACAAGTTAAGTTGGAGGACACTAAATGATAAAGTGACTCCGGGTAAATACATAAGAGCGATTCGAGATATGTACAAAGGGGCGAAGACATGCGTTCGGACACAGTGAAAAAGACAGAGTATTTCCTAGTTGAAATAGGATTACATCAGGGATCAGATCTTAGGCCGTACCTTTTTGCCTTAGTCTTGGACGAGTTGTCGCATAGGGTACAGGAAAGCATCCCATGGTGCTTGATATTTTCCGAGGACATCGTACTTATCTCAGAAACCAAGGATGGGCTAAATATAAGTCTGGAGAAGTGGAGGGAGGTCTTAGAAGACGAAGGTCTACGTATTAGTCGACAAAAAATAGAATATCTACAGTGTAACTTCGACAGGAACGAGGACTAGCATAACGATGGAGTAGACATCCGCATTGAAGACTAGATCTTACATCCACATGAGTCCTTTAAATACTTGGGCTCGAGGCCAGACAAATTTTCGGGGATGATCGACGAGGACGTGACACACCGTATGAAGGTAGGCCGGTTGAAGTGGAGAGTGGCGACAGACGTCTTTTACGACAAGAAAGTCCCTCTTAAACTAAAAGGGGAATTTTGTAAGATAGAAATTAGACATGTTATGTTGTGCAGAGCAGAGTGTTAGCTGATGACAAAGACGCGAGAATGGATGATGGAAGTGGCGGAAATGAGGATGCTAAGATGGACATGTGGTAACACTATGTTAGATATGATACGGAATGGAGTTTTTAGGACGGAACTAAAGTTCGAGAGCATCATCAACAAGCTGAAAAAGGGACGACTAAGATGGTTTAGACATGTAAGGAGGAGACCTCACACATCATCGGCTAGGAGACTAGAGGCCTTCATAATTAAAGGCTTCAGAAGAAGGGGTAGACCAAGAAGTAAGTTCGACGACAGATTAAAGCTCGACATGCAGAAGCTTCTCTTGTCCAAGGGCATGATCTATGACAGTATTATGTGGAGGACTACAATTAGGGTCCATGGATAGGGTGTTCTAGGTAGATAGTATATCTATTATATCTATTTTTTTAGCTACGTATACGACTAATATTAATATCCTAATATATATATATATATATAATTAAATGAGTAGGGTGTTTTAGGTAGAATTAGGTTAGACAAGTAGTGTATTTAGGTAGATAGATATTTATATTTACGGTGTCGTACGTAGATATATATTTATGTATAAGGGTGCTTTTAAGTATGACTATGATAGATCAGTCGAACTCTTGTTGTGTTGATAACTTGATCTTCGTGAATTCATCAAGTCTCACAAGAGTATACACCCCCCCCCCCACTTCAAAGCTCATCTCTTTAAAGTTAACTTGAACAGGTTGATGATCAATTCAGCTTTAGTTATTGTATCTTCATTACATTGTTCGAGTTGTAATCTTTGAAGTTTGACTCTCCCAATCAACATCAGCTATCCAAGAAATTAACTTAGCCTTAACATCACTTATAATGCCTAAAGAAAAATTCTTCAACTAACTTAGACATAACAATTTGAACTTCATCACTTAGATCACATAAAAATTGAACATATCAGTTGAAAACTTCATCATCGTCTTCATAAAATGTTGATTAGCCTTCAAAAATCAAAACGGGAATATTATAAATCTGGTATTCACAGGTATATGTAAGTATGAGTTGTGTAACTTTGTAAGATATCCCATAAGGTACAACACACCAAAGGTATAAAAAATTGACCATACTTGATAACCATGTACACTCACATCATAACACCTTAACTGATTTTTAGTGGATATTGTAATTAATGATAGATCCCCATCAGCGCATCATCATCGGTAGCTTCTCGTTCATAAACTTCCTCGGATTCATTCAGCAAAGAATAACCTGGAAACACTTGTTACTGGAAATAATACAGAATGAGATTGAGGTACATATAAATAGCCACCCGTTACAAGAAATGCACTTGCATCTATGAGCAACCCGTACTACACTACTACGGGATATGTGACACTTTTTTTTAAAAGAAAAATAAATAATAATGCATTTTGGCAAGAACCCATTATATTTCATTACCCAATCCGACGTAAAATTTTCATTTCTCCATCCTTACATTTTTCTAACAATTAGTGAAGAATACTCACATAACACAAGTACATACACTTGTAAAAATAGAAAGTTAAACCCTCTATTCAATAAAAATTCCAATTGTTCAGCTAAAGTCTCACATCTATTAATATATACGATTTTATATTACAAGAAATTAGCATATTGTCTTGCACGAATATACTCTATAGGGAACACCGAACCGTTTTGTCCCGTCTCCTTTTTAACTCGTTGCCCATCATATCATATCATATGAGGTGGTTACAAGAAAACATAATCAGAATCAAACCATTCGTAAGTAAATATACATTGATAGAAAATAAGAATTAGATGTCAAACATTCTAGACCAATATAAAGAAGCGAATTACATTTTATAAGAAATAACATACAGATAATTCTGATGTTGAACAGACACTACTTTAAGTTTAACACTTGAAAGAATTTGACTAAACCGAAGCTACTCCTACTCATTGCATGGCAGATCCCTGTGGTTTATAATTTCAACTCGTCAATGAACATAAATGTTGATGATATCCGATGAATGTATCAACTATTGTACGGATGTGTATGAGGAGTAAAATGTCAACAGAGGAGAAAGACAATTTTGAAGCAGTTAGGTGAATTAAAATAGGGATAATTGGGATTAAAGAGATTCATGGTGCCTGCATATCCACTCCCCTATATTGTATCAAATCGCTCACATATAATGGAGATTCGGAGGTTTCAGCAAGTTACAATCAATGGAACAAATTGCTCACATGTAATGGAGATTGGGGGGGAACATAAAGATTGGCTGAGATTGAAAGTTTAACACATTCGAACGGGTCAGATCAAAAGATGAAGTAAAAACTGTTTACTCTCCTCCGTCTCTTTTTCACAACCTCTTCTTTTCCTTAAAAAAAAAAGATTACAAAGTCATCTTCTTTTCCTAAAAAGAAAAACGATTACAAAGTCATCGCCGTCTATCACCGTCAATCTGTCGTCCACACATCCTAATTTTCATTTGTAACTCCGTCACCGCCGCTAAAAACTTAATATTCTGCACCGGCGTTAATATCTCCACCACTCTCTCCGCCGTTCTGGATCTCAACATATCAGCATTTGCTAATACAACTTCCATTTCACCTCTTAATGCTTCAATCGACGTTTCCAATTCATCATATTTACCGTCAACAATCGAAATCTGACCTCTCGTAAGCTCCACAATCGGCGGTGCTGCAACGCTTTCCTGAATTCTCGCCATTTCGTTCTCTAATTCTCTCTCTTCTGCTTCCGTATCCCATTTCAACCTCTCCATTCGCTCTTCCAGTTCCTTAATAATTAATAATTTAAAAATATACTCATTAATACACGCTACATAACCTATTGAAATAAATATTAATTGAATTGAACTAATGCATACATCTTATTAACATTCTGATCCTAATTAATGATGTAGTTACGGTGTATACGTCGTTAAAATGTGCTCATTAATTTAATTATCCGATTAAGACAAATATATACGATAAAAAAATTTATATATAGCTACAGCTATTATCACCAGAATAATCATACAGGATAATCATACAGGTTAATAAAGTATGAAAAATAATTTATAAGTAATTATATATATTATTACCTGATCCATATCCGTAACGGATCCGATTACGATCCGAAATGCTAATCCAGGTTTAAATCCAGCTATCCAGAAAAAACTCCGTTCAAACGACGAAAACCACGGCGGTGAGAAAACTAACGAGACATCATGATTCGCAATACGCGATTTCTGTTCATAATACTGTTGATAATGAGCTAAAACACGAGCGATTAAATCACGAAGATCGTCATCGTTTAAAGAAGCATTATTATTATTATCACATGTTCGCAAAGTCGATCGAAGTTCTTCGAGATAATTCTCTTGACGAACTAACCACCCGTTGAAGAAACTTTCGAATTCCGTTACGTTCGTGTTGACTGTTCTCCGTGATTTAGTTGACATTTTGGAGTGACAAATAAAATTAGATCACCGGAAAAAAGTGATTAAGCGGTGGAGATTTATAAGGTAGCAGGCGGTGGTGGAGATATTTGTGATGATATTTTGATTTCTGGAGAAATACAAGTGGAAGATTTGGAGAAAAGTGACAGATGGAGAAACCCTGGTTAGAAGGAAATTGATTTCTGAGTGACACGTAAGCGTTTGATTCACCGCGTAACTTAACTTTCTTTTATTTATTTTAATCGGAAACTTTGATATTTTAGTAAGCCGGAGAAACAGACATATATACCATGTGTGGCTATTGTGAAGTCATCAAAGATAGAATTGATAACGTCACATAATATAATACTGTCTTTGTTTTTAGTTGCATACTAGTTCTTGTACAGTTTCATAGTTTCCCGCAACCAAATAATCTTATATACAAATACTGTATTTGTTTTAGGTATGAGAATAACGAATTTGTTCAAACAAACAAACCTGAAGCGAAATACGAGTGAACTGCAGATTAACAACCATCCCCGTAAGTTTTATTGTTCCACAACTTGGTGGAATTCATATACAAGTTAACATTTATTATTCCAATATGCAAAGAGAAACAAATATTCGATATGACATTTTTGCCACCCTAAAGAATACCTTGATGCACAGACAAGATAACCATTTAAACAATAAAATTGACTAGTATGAAATACAATTTAGTAGCAGTATCAGTCGATTACAAAAGGCCGCACAAGCGAGGTCTAGAACAGATTTGTCTTCCGTTTGCTTTTGCTAGAGCCATCATTCCAGCAGTTGCACTCGCACATACTACAGAAGATATCATACTCTGTGCATTTTGTCCTGCTGCAAATTTCAAGCCAACATAAGAATAACATGAGTCTATGAAGTGAGATTCAAATACCAAAAACTGAATAAAACGACAATGGATACAGGATATGGAGGGGTCGTAATTTTCAGTAATCAAAAATAAATAATCAGCTAATGAGCTATAGTAAAACGGGTTGAAGGAGATATGCTTTTGCTGTTTGAAATTGTATATGACGAAATAATTAGCTGTTCGACTGTTTGACAATTTCAGTTTAAAAGAGATTAATGCATAAAATAACAGCAAAGGACAATTTTGTGAAGAAAAAAAAAAGGAGAAAAAAGAAAAAGAGATGCATCTTGTGAGATGAGGATAAAGATTTTCCCTGGGATGCGGTTATAAGACTAATAGATAGTTCGGTGAAAAGCTATTAGTTTGCCGTATAAACAACATGAAAGTTGTTTAGACAATTTAGGGAATAGTAACTCGAAGTTTCGTTGAAATGTAGCTCGTTCAATACCTCGATTAAGAGTAATGGATGTCACCGTCAACCCTCCAATCAATAAAGCTGATGCCACTGGAAACAACTGCATATTACCCAAATTGTTTAGTGTTTGGTGAGATAAAATGTTAAAAGAAAGACAAACAATGTTCCGTGGAAGTGTAACATCTAATGCTAACACCCGTGAGAAACTTTTTCAAATTGCAACAATACAAGCAAAACGGTTTATCTGTCTACCTTTGAGGGGCATGATCATAAGATGAAGTGTATTTAGTCAGATATTGGATTATTTTCAAGAGAAACCAAGGTAGTTAAAGGCGACGGCGAAACCAAGGCAACATGCTTCTATAATTGCCTAAGGCGAGCGGCGAAAAAAGGCAATCACCCAAGTATACTAAGCTGTTCATTGATGCTAGTAACGTATATCACCTAATCTAAAATAGAAATAAAGAGTAAAGGCATAATATGAAGATATAAAACACGCTTTTAAGATAGTCGTATTATAGAGAATAAACTCAAAATAGATAAGCTATAAGTTCAATCAAATCCTAATGACCTAATTCAAGTTTTTAATTATCTATAAATAATATTCTAATGAAAGGACAATCTTGTCAATACAATTGTTATTAAAAAAAGGAGATGTTAGGAATTAAAGATAAAGCCGTTAGGAACCAAAACCCTAAATATAGAAGAGGCGATCGCCTTATTGCCTAATTAACAAAGCGATCGCCTCTGTAAAATGCCTCGCCTGAGGTATATAAAGGCGATCTTCACAAAAACACCTTGCCTCTTTGCCTAGGCGGTCGCCTTTCTCTCCTTTAACTACACCGAGAGAAACATGAAATGGAAGCTGTAAACAGCTTAATTATTAGAGGTGACAATTTTGACTCATTTACTTATAAAGAGGTGCATGTAATGTTAAATACCTAACGTGTCAAATTAATAAATTCAAAAAAGTTGCGTAAAAGGGAAACAAATAAGATGTGTCGAACAAATCAAAAGTTGCTGAAAGTTTATTTTAATTCATAAAACCTCCTAGATCATTTTATTCAGAATCATTAAATATTACGGAGTATAACGTATCCAAAAACAACCCGTCTTGACCCATTACCCAACCCGGACTCACCCATTTAGCCACCTCTAAATTATGATCAATGAGCTAGTAGTTGCATCATAATAAAAATGACTGGTAAATGAAGAACACACATGATAAAAAAAAATTCTGGACATAATTATGATTTATGAGTACTCACAGTGCGTGATTCAAATTTGTTTAGCTTGAAGGGGGATGGACTAATTGCGTTGACAGTATAATTGCCACAAATGAGGTCCATCGCATCCTGAAAAAAACATGGAAATATGGAATATTACTCAGGAAAAAGATGAACACAACTAGGAAGCCACAACGCTTGTTGCTATTAACTGAAGGCCATATTGGTTATATAAAAGCTTGCCTGTCGGACACCATCTTGAAAATTATTTAGATAATATCTTGAAAGGGCACTTATCCCGTCTTTGATTAACCCGGAAACAGTTTGTTTCCCATATCTGAAAATTTTCATTTGCTAAAATGCATCAGCAAAAGGGAAACAGGAGAATTACCGAGTCTCAAAGCTTTCTTTTGGAACTACCTTACAATGTCCCCTTTCAGAGCATTGGTTCCAGAATACTCAAGACTGATCTCGTCACCTTGATTTACCCACACTGTCGAAAAGTTTGCAAATTATCAGAAGGGAATAAAGTTTGACTAAGGGAATGACCACACATGTAAATACAAAGCAGATTGGGCTAAATGTCAGAATGAGCAATCTTTGGTACAGGTCAAAACGGTCAGGTCAGGGTGACCCAAATCATTTAATTCGCAAATATGTTGAAGTAAGTTAATTAGTGTATCAAAATATGGTCACAGAATATACTGTTTCACTAGTGATTTAATTATTGAATATCATGATTTAAAAAAACTTGAGAATCAAAATATAATTTGGACGACTTTTAATCCATTTTCGTTTTAGCTATTTTCTTATTTAACCCGAGAAATGATAAGTAACCCAAGTAACGCGTTTATAAATACATGTTTGAAATTGCCACTTTCAAGATAATACTCTTAGCCCATACAGTTCCTGAAAATCTCAAGATCTTCATCTTTTGTAAAAGTACAAATGCTTTCTGACGATGTTAGTGCACACATCTGCTTTAATTGTTGATTCAAAGATATCCGTCCAAGATAGCTCTGCAATGAGAAAAAATGACAGTTCCTGATTTTAGGATATGAAGGGACTCATCCTCAAATAAAGCAAAAGATATTCAGTAAGAATAAATTTCTAAGGGGAAGCTGATAACTCATATTGTTTGATCCTACTCCTACACGTAGCAAAATGGACTTGTCAAGCGAGCAGTTGGGTAATGAGTCAAAACTGGAAATGTTTTGTTTGGGTCAGTTGGGTCAGGTGGACTCAAAAAATTAAACCACAATTATCAATTCTTTATAAATAATTAGTGCGTCAAATATGATCTCGTTAACCTTAATCTGATATCAAATTACTAGTGAGGCTTTATGAATTAAAAGTACACTTGAGTGACTTCCAACCATTTGACTCAATTACCTTTAAACTATTATTCATCTTACCAATTTGACGGCTAGAGATAAAGCATAAGCCCAATCAACCCATTCAAAAGTAAATGAATCAAAAATTGCTACCTCCATTGGATCCTTAAACAATTATAGTTGTATGATAACTGTGAGAAGCTTAAATGTGAGTTGTTGAACCTGGGTAACATTTGTTCGGTCAAGGCAATCAATACAATTGGAACGGATTACTCCTTTCTGCTCTGCTAGCAACTCTCCTTCTGTGGTTTGGAGGAAGTATCTGCTCAGCTGGAACAGTGAATATTTCAAATGGTATTATGGAAAACCATCATAGCTTCACTTAAGGAAACTATTTCAGGAGAACAATTTAATAATAGTGTACTCGGGTTTTGCTAATACCCCTGTTTTTCAAAGTCGTCAGCTATTTCATCGTAGAGAAGCTTCAAACTTTCAAAATTTGAGTTGCCACATCGTTGATGGAAGTCAAACGACACATATCTGAATCATTAACAAATTCGCATTAAAACTGCAATCTGCCTCCACAAGTAGTCTACAACAGAAATTAAAAATTCTTAATTATGAAATCAATGGTATATGATGTATGTGGACACCATAATGAGTAGTGAAACAGCATCTTCCCTTTACCATCGGTGATGGACCTACATGGTCCACTTGGTATGCATATGCCTAACTTTAATTGTTATTCTAGTGCAAATTGTGTTGTTATTATAGCACATCCCCTGAAGAATAATTTTGTTATAATAACAAATCCTGGTTGAAATCTGGCATCAGAAGCAATGTATACCTATATTTAGATGGGAAAATTTGTTGTCTTTCATGTGTTTCCTTTTATATGTAAATAAAATTATAGAGGTCAAGAACTCCAAGTAAATAATATGGAGGAGTAATTTCAAACTACGCATAAATAATCACCTAACATCTGGCAGCTTTTCCATTTCTGTGGCAAACGCTAGGTTCAAAAGGCCCTCGTTACCATGCTGCATGTTAGACAGTAGCTAATAAGATTGATATAATTGTGGAGAACAGAACATTGATACATACTTAACAGGGTGTTGAAAGTTGATCAAAGAGTTGGTCATTCATATCCAGAAGACCGAACTTTACCAATATCAACCCAATATATGGAATAACACTACAATGTCATTAAGTTATAATGTTTCATTAAGCTCTTACCTTATCAGTTAAGTCAACAGCAATAGAATCTCCGTATCTTTGCAAAAGATCATGAAAGTGGCGCTTCAAGACCATGGGCTGCAGGCAGTCAATCAAACATGTGGTTATCAGTAACTGCACATCTTAAATAGCTCATTCATCAATCATTACACACTTTAGACAAATCATATTATACTCCATTATATAATAGTTCATAAACCTAAGAATAACTATGTGATGACAAAAGTCCATACCGTATCTTCATGCTCAATAACAGCAAGACGGGGTTTATAACTCAAATCAACAATTTGTTCCCACAGGAGTGGAATTGATCCCCGAACCTGAAATCAAAAGGTAACTTCGTTAATCGAACAATATAACATTCTCGCTACGCCTTTTACAAATATAACTTCTGGGTCTACTAGTGGAATGTATCACCTCGAAAAAGAAAAGGTATTTTATATGTGATATGCTTTATAAGAAAATTCAGATATTAAACAATGATTGAACGCAAGAATTTATGTTCAAAAGAGCAAAACAGCCAATATATGCAAGGTTAAAATTTTAGCAATTAACAAAAACTAAAGTGCCACTTCCTTCAAAAAATAATAACCTGCAAAAACGATGACTTGAATCCGTCATACTCCAGCAATTGTTCGGTTTCAATAAAATTAGCAGCATCTCCTTCTAGATTAGCTCCGCGTCTCCACATTCTGGTACCTAATTCATATCAGATAACTCAAACTACTAACAAAAATAAACTCCACTGTCTTGCCAAATTAATAGTTTTCATCTTGACCTACCAAGACGCCTTGTGCATCGCCTTGATATTAATGTAACTGTGGATGTTACATTATTCAGGTTGAGCCGTCCCATCTGGAAGCTTAATTGGCAGTTAAGGAGACAAATCATAAATGGTTGGAATCTAACAACAATTTTCTAGTTTAATTCCAGTGGTAGACAAACTATGTACTTCTGTATATGATATAGAGCAAAGGCGCTATTGTATGGAAAAGTCAAATGCAAAAATACGATTATGTACATGTGACACTCGAACACTTAGAGAGGATATTTCCTTGTAAGAGTGGCACAATGAAGTCATCAAGCTGCAGTAAAAAAGATGAATATATAAGGGAAGATAAATTCACTGTCTAACCTCATATACCATCTAAATGATCTATAAATAAATAGTCGTACAGAGGTAAAAATGTAGAGTATAATCACATGGCCTCCTCCAAAATTAATATCTAACCTTATTCTCAATTAACTCCTCCAAGATATTCCTGTTCCAAACAAACCTTGGGTCAGCCTGAAATAACAGCAAACAGAAAAGTTTGTTATCCTCAAGATCCCTTAATAAGAGTTGTTATTATTCAATATTACAAACCATGACGCAGAATATATGAGGGGTATGGAGTACTTTAAATCATTAATGAAGTATCTTCACCCAAAAAATGCAAATAAACATAAGTGTGCGCATGTACCTGCTTCCAAATTGGTTTACTCATCCACCCATCAGTCATCTTATATCTTCTCTGCAAGCTGTAAGACATCAAGTCTCTTCAAAAATGAAAGGTTGACTATATTTTAAGCCAAAATATAATGACAATCCAAAATTCGGGTAAAGGGATTCTCCCCGGAAAATATATAAATAAAGAATAAGTGTTACAATAGAATGGACTATGGCAAACCACATAAGCCTTAACCTAATGCTAATCATGAAAGGCTAAGGACATAAACACGGCAGGCTGTGAATATGACAATCCCCAAAATTAACATCATAGGATTGATATATTTAGAATATATAAGATCTCGTCATAAATAAGAATACATACTTCAATGTAATATCAGTTTCATAGGAATAATACAAGCCAGGAGTCTCTTCCACGACTCTCAACAATGTCTGAAAGTAAGCCTCGTCTTTTTTCTGTATAATGACGTTTTATGAACAGTTAAAGCTTAGAACTTCAGAAAGTGCCTTACTGTTGGATAGAAACAGTGTCTTGAAAGCCGAACTTACTTGCTGATTAGTTAGGTTTCTTAAATCTCCATTACAAGATAAGAACTTCATAGACATAACCCTGAATACAGGGTAACCAAGGTAAGTGCCAACCTCCTTGTGAGAAGTTATAACCAATACGTATGTTCCTATACAAAGACCACAAAATAAATAAGTTACACATGGCTAGTTCAAGAAAAACTAACAATTCATTTTAACTAAATTTGAAACAAGAGCGTTCAAGTAGCATTAATTAGTTCAAATCATTACTAGATCCGTGCATTGATGAGTATGTGTTTTTATATGTACTTTTAATGACGTAAGATTTGAACTTATAACTCAAATTACTAAGTCAACATTGTTCACATTGAAAAGCTGAAGCGGTTACTTTGACAAGATTTTAGACTTTGGGCCAACTATAACTTGCACTATTGTCCATGTATATAGAAACAATTGCATTGTAAGTGACACAAATATGGATACTATAGCAATATTAATCAAAAAAGTTCTTTTGTTCAACTGATTTCCAGTATCCAAAATTGCACTTCTTTAGCAATGGTTAAACTTTTCGATCTTCAATTTTCTTTGACGGAACCTTAGTTGATGAGAAAGGAAACCTATTAACCCAACTCTAAGCAACTGAGCGACTCCAGGTCTGCCCTACTCCTGTGACTTAGTTGGGAGTTATTATTTTAGATTTTTCTCTATCCAAATCGTACTGGTAAGAGCATCATTAAAGAGATAAATATATTTAAGGGTGTATAGAGTTAACTATCTACCATACGGTCCAAATTCCAAGGGGCATAGAGCTATTTCGAAACTCCAACACATAAAATTAAAAATAAAGATAAAATAAGATTATCACTCCCTACATGCATATTGAGTTAGTTAGTCAGTTATTCTTCTACATGTGATTTAGATCTGATCCCTAACATCATATGGTTATTGTCTTGAAAGTTATTATAAGCAGGCAAGATGTATCTTTAAATGTGTTTTCTGTAGCATAACCATAACCCTTAACTGATACTATGAATAAGCAAAAAGATTCAACTTATTCACTTTTTCAAAAGAACCTCATGAAATAAAACTTAACTACATGAATAATTTGTAGCATTCTAACAGAAACAAAACTAAAATGTTTTACACAAGCTATAGTTTTCAATGGCTCTCTACAAACCTAATACAAATTATTTGTTGGATGCAAAAGTAAATGAAATTTAATAACTAGAAGAAATAAGCACACCTGCAAGTAACCTAATAGTTCCAGCAACTCCGAATACATTGTAGACTTTTGAAGCAGCTTCCAAATTAACTTCACCTGTTACAAAAATAACTATTACGAATTTATTTACCTAAATACTGATTCAACTTTAAATTCTAGTCAGAGATCATTATCATTTAACATGCTAATAGCTTAGCGGGCATCTAATTTAGGTTACAAAATTAATTAAAATCAAATAAAAAAGGAGAAAATATAAAAATAGAACGAACCGTTAAGGTTATGGAAGCTTCCATCAGAACGAACGATAATAAAACCTTGATCCGGAAATTGAAGTGATCTGAATACGAATCTATCCGTAAATTCATGCAACACAAGTTCGCTACATAGTTTGAAATGATGATTTTTTTCCATTTTGCTGGAAAAATCAAAATAAATAAAAATTAATAGAGAGTTGAGACGGAAGGAAATGATTTGTTTGATTGATGAATGAAGGAAGGAAGGGTGGTTTGCTTATAAAATTGTTTAAAATTAAAATGTTAATGATGATTCGGAAAGACTAATTTAAATTTTGGGGGATTAGGGTAGTAATCGAATCACTTACGAAACACTCGGTTGTTACGGTCCAATATCTTTGTCGTAATAATTAATCGGTCAAAATATATCTTTAAATCTTTGATAAGAGTTAATTTCGTGATTGGTCAGGGGTTTATAAACATTTTCATCGTTATTTAGTTGCCATTTGTTATGGGGTTTTTGATGGTATGGAATGGTAAAATAATAAGGAGGTGTCTAGTTTGAGGTATTAGATTTAAGTAGGGGGTAATCACAAATATGCTCTTTTGACTGATTAAGATTAACATTTTAATTCGTTGACCTTGTCATTTGCCAAACTAATCCTAGTTTGATTGAAGGGTCTTCAATAACTTCAATCAGACTATTTGTAACCGTTATTACCATTAATTAATCATATTATCACTAAGTCAAATATTAGTTTAAAGGTTACAAACATGGGATCGAAACAGTCGATCCAATTTGATCGAAAGAAAATAAACAAAAGAAAATAACCAAGATCGAAGGTTTCGATCATGTAGATCGAAATTCAAAATATACTTTGCAAAAGATCGATGGTTTCGATCACCTTGATCGAAATTCAAAAAAATAACTTAAACCCTAAATCGAATGGGTCGATCACCCAATAAGAATGACACACGTGGCCTGGATTTGTTTTAAAAAAAAAAAAAATAAGGTGCAGGTTCATCTGATACTATTTATATATATATTTACATTTTAAAAAGAATATTTTAACCAATGTTGGCTCGAAAAATATTCAATTATTTACATTGGATTCTATTTCAATCGATCGACTTATTTACATTGGATTCTATTTCAATTGATCGACTTATTTACATTGGATTCGAGTTATATCACTCTTGATCGACTTATTTCATTGGATTCTTATTTTGTAGACGTGATTCGAAAGAAGAAAAGTAATACATGCAGTTGTATGTTCACTCTATTTATAAGTGAACGGTGTTGTATACTTTACTTCCATTCCTCAATCATTTTATCAGTTTATTCATATCTTGAAACGAAAATGAGCTCACAAGTTAACAGTGTTAACATTCTTCTTTGTTGGGGGGTTCCTGGGAATTAGTAAATGGCACATATGAATATTTGCCTTTCGGTTTTCCTAAACGTGCCATAAGTCTGCCTGTAAATACAAGGTATTCTAAGTTGAAGAAGTTTATAGCCAAAAAAGTTGGTTTACATATTCAACAGGAGTTCAGATTGGGTTATAAAATGTCAACTTACACACACCCGGTTGATATTTTTGACGATGAAGATGTAGCTTTTCTAATCGAAGTCGTCCGTAATAACCCGTATGGTGATCTTACGTTATATGTAGTTCAACAAATCGTTGTTGGTGGAGGAAGCAATCAACCAAATGAGGTCGGTTCTTCTAGTTTTGTTCCTAATATGTATCATACCCAAGTAAGTGATCCGTACCAAAATCCAAATTCTTATGTTTACTCACAAGATGATCTTTCTTCTTATAACGATTTCCATGAAAAACAACACGATCATGTTTCTTCGTATCAAAATATCTCTCACAATATTAGTAACAGTCAAGATGTCTTTCGCCGCCATTCTTTTTCTATTGAAAATAAATACGCTTAAAATACAAAAAGTCAATTTGGTAGTAAAAAAGAGCATCGGGTTTATGTCGATTTAAATTATAACCCGTTAACAGATAAAGAGACAGCAAAGTCTTTGGGTATTGATGAGTCTTTTAATAATGATGGGGACGAAAGTGTGAAAAAACATATAATGATGATGATGATGATGATGATGACGACGATGACGATGATTATGATGTAAATGATGATGATGATGACGATGACGACGACGACGACGATGATGATGATGATAAAGTACGAGTGCCAACTAAAATGCAACCCAACTACTTTTGGTCAATGCCCGAGCCCATGGAATGTCCACAATTCGAAGAAAGACCAATAAATAGTAATAGGTATATGTCATCTTCAAAAGTTAGTGAAGGTTAGTTCTTTAATAACAAACATGAGCTAAAAACAAATTTAGGTATTAAATGTCTCGAAGAAGGTTATGCATTCAGAGTAGCTCAATCATCAACCACAAGATTTGAAGCTAAATGTGTCAATAAAGGTTGTCAATGGTTCTTAAGAGCCACAAAGCTAAAAAATAGTACTTCAATTTTTCAAGTAAAAACATTAAAAGACCACCACACATGCTCAAAAACACAAACTAATGCAAATCACCGTATGTCACACCCCCAAATTTGACATTTACAGTTAATCATGCGGAAGCTTTCGGGGCGTGACGAAGATCGAATAACATTACCTCGAGCGTATGATTATCGCAGAACATCTATATTATTAGGATGCCAAAATAGTTTTACAAACATTTCGGCTCATCGAGCAGTTCAATTGTCAAGGTTATCGAATACATCGTTTTAAAATAAAATACAAGTTTCGGGATTTCATAAATAAGACTACAAGTCAATTAATCCCATTGTTCAAATTTAAAATATGGCATCCTAATTTATTGTGGCAGGTACGGTCCCAATATGCATGTGTCTTACGGCATAGCTAATTCCCCTGAAAAACATATTTTTAAAAGGTCAACATAACGTTTAGTGAATTCACAGGTTTAATGACTCTATCATAAACCATTATTTGTAAACATTTCATCAATAGTTCAAAAATGGCATCAACGGCCTATTGTGCAATTATTCTCAATTTAAATCAATAATAAAACCTCTGACTACAATCCCCCGAGGGTTAGCTAAACCGTCGAGTTAATATGCCGAACTAAGCCTATAACCAAACCACAACACAAATGAATCGTTTGCCTGGACCGGCTAAGTATACTTCGTCCCCAAAATCGTGTGAACAAGGTCGCTAGTTAGCGCTACTAACTAAAATAAACGTGGGATGGGCCTGTCAAACCCGATAGTACTATCTGTATACTCAGTGGTTAGCGTCATCTAACTAATGGTTATAGTATTGCATGCTAGGACTTCGGCACTACAACTTATCCAACTTAGTCGCTCATAAGGATACAATGTCAGGTTTTAATAATCGCATACATTCAGTTATATGTTTTTCACCCCAAGTTGAAATACAGTAAAACAGTAAAAGTGGGGCTGTGAACTCACCTGAGTCTGAGCGTGCTAGCAAAAACAGTTTAACAATAATATCCAAGTAAGCCTCCTAACGTCCTAAACGTAGGAGCTTAAATTAGTACATGTAGACGACACAATGGTCAGTCTATGCCAATTGTTCACTCAACAATATTCATACGTTTGCCACCAACGGGCATTGAAAATAGTCCACTTTTATTTCAAAAGAAAACGACATGCTGTGATCCCACTTTGTGTTCAAAATCATTAAAACATGTTTAAGTTGACATTAGCAATACCTTATCAAACGTATTATATTATTAACGCGTATCTTTCATTTATTTATTACATATACATTCACATAGTTATATATATACATACCCCAGTTACGTTTGACTTAGGGTTCACAATACGTATTAAGGTTGGAAATCTTTCGTTAATATAATCATCATCAAGTCATCTATTTCAATATATATATATATATATGTATATATCTATGAACACACTCATCTAGGCATCTATTTATATATATATATATATATATATTCATTTTCACTATTATTATGGCATTTTAAACGTTAATATATATATCTATCCTTATAAGCACTTATATACATACTTTATTTGTCGTTATGATACGCTGACCAACTATATATATATATATATGTATATATATATATATTCATATGTGCATTCCTATATACATATTAATATTGTTATCATTACAATATTATCTAATTCACTTTAAATTCCGTTTTTAACCTAACTTTCGGGTTTTCCGGGTTTTAATAATTTAAATCTCATTCTAAATGTTCTAAGTCATGGTGTATATTTAAATACTCTTTTATTTCATTGATTTTCCAATTTAACTCCTAATTAAACGATTTTTACCCATTAATCCTCCAATTGAGTATTTTCGCGTTTTTAACCCACGGTTTCAGTTTTTAAATCCTCGTTTAATATCTAAGTCTTGGTTTTAACATTTTAATTTCGTAAATTTATTTAAAATACTTTAAACCTACTGATTTTAAATAAAAGTCCATAATTCTTACGTTTTTGTAATTTAGTCCCTATAGTCTTATTTATTCCATTTTAACACTTAACTTTGATGAGATTAAAGTTTAATAATCTAGATTTTGTTCTAAGTTGTTCTAATACTTATTTTACATCTAATTACATGAATTACACAAATCTTAACATTAAAAGTCCTTAATATATGGTTTATATCATTTTTATCCTTTTTAGTTTAGTTGAACCATTTCTAACAGATTCTGTCCAATTTTTAGGTCAACTTTGGCTACGGTTTTGACTAGTCAAACAAGATCCAAATATTATGAAAATTTTTCTACATGTTCCCCTATGTCTTAGCTTTCCAGAAAATAATATTCGTAATTTTTGGTTGAGTTTAAGGGGTCCAAATCTATTTTACATCACACAAAGGTCCAACAGTTCTTATTTTGGACAGTTAGTCATAGATCCGTATGTATCTTGAGTTTTACTTAACTTCACGAAATGAGATCATACTACTTTCAAAGATAACACAATTTTTGACTTTCAGGAAAAAGAATCAACATGTTTATATCTACGGTTTGAAAGTTATGATACTTTAAAGTCGGGTCATTTTTTTGTCACAACAGTACAGTTTGTACACATAAACTTAGAAATTCATTTTAAAATAGTAATACCCGTCTAAAAATTATGAATCCAGTGGGTTTTGGAAGATAACTTCTTGAACTTAACTTTAGAACCAAGAAACACAAGATTTGGTTAAGTTTTGACCAAGATAATTAGCTCCAAAGAGTGGTAAAGTTTCTGACGTTTTTCAGTTTGTTGTTTAAGTGCTTGTTTTGTTTCTTTTTAGCAATACTTTGTTATAAAACATATAAATATGACTTTTTAAGTTTGATTCTAGCAAGAGTGCACATCTAAACATATTCTAACATTTATATAAGCATTTTAATATAAGAATCAAAGAGTTTCTAGTTAGAGTTTCCTTACAAAGCCTAAAAAGGCAATTTTGAGCAAGATGAGTGTTGGATCTTGGTATGGTTGACCTCCTAGCTCCAAGTCCGAAAGTTTATGTTCGATTTACCCTTAGTATGGAATGGAATTGAAATGAGCTAGTGATTGTGAGTAAAATGAGTGTAAGATGAGTGTTTTTGGAGTGGTGGTTGATGGTGGTTGATGGTGGTAGAATGGTGGTTGAGTGGTGGTGTAATGGTGGACTTGTGGTGGTTGTTTGGGGGCTGAAATGGTGGTGGAAGGCTGCTGAAATTCGTGGTTAGGGGGGGCAGAAAAAGAGGAGAGCAAAGATGTGTTTTCCTTTGCTTGGTATGTGTTGAAATGAAGGAATAATGGTGCTAAGTGTGGAGACAAGGTGTGGCTTGGTTTCCTTGTTTCATGGAATGATCAAGAGGGGTCAAAGGGGTCCCTAGGGCCCCTTTTTGGCCAGATTTTGGAGAGGGAAACAAGGAGGGGGGGGCCCTTTGTAGGTTAATCCAAGATTATGCTAGATATTTTGGTCGTTAGTCGTTAATTTCGATTAGTTTAGCGTTAATTGTAAGATTAGGGTAGATTAGGGTTTATTAAGGTTGATTAATGTTAATTAGGATAGATTAAAGTTAATAGAATGTCATTAGTTGATTGAATCAATATTCGAATGATTATCGATGCTTCGTTTATCGTTAACCGGGATTTTCTACGGCTTTGTGATAATTGACTCGGAGTAATTGTTTGATTCGATTTCTTTGCATATCATGCCCTAATTTAGATTATTAATAATAGTTTACCCTATATTACTTGATCTTAATAATACTCGGGATTGATTGATATCTTTTCGATTTAAATTCGCAAATTTAACTCGTTCGTTACACGTTTTCTAATTTACGTGAGCGTTTATTGAATATTAAAAATTGATATGCCTATTTCTTAGCATAATTATCAATATAATAATAACGACTATATAATTTAATAGATTTACGTTATTTTCTAAAATAGATCACCAACGTTCGTGTAATTTGATTTCTACCGAATCTCTCGGTTAATTCTCAAAATTCTCGTATGCTTCTCGCATTTAATTTAATTGCATCTCATATGCATACACGGGCTTTGTGCTAGACTTTGTTTGATAAAAACAAATTCACTTTAATTTAATAGGGAATTAGCCTAAATGCACGTGATTAATATGTACTGAATTTACTATAATTTGAGGGTTGTCCCACCGTAATGCAAACAAACATGTATTGGGGAACATACTTCGTGATCAATTGAAAGATAGTAGCCGGGTATATCGTGGGAAAGATATCATGAGAGATTTAAATCAAAGATTTAAAATAGACGTTTCTTATTCTCAAGCTTGGAGGGGGAAGTGTCGTGCCATAGAATTGTTAAGAGGGACTGACGAGGAATCATTTTCCAACCTACCACTCTACTATCACAATTTAAAGAAGGCTAATCCTGGTACAGTCACGCACATTAAGACTGATGACCAACAGAGGTTCGAGTGTCTTTTCGTTGCTATTGGTGCCGCAGTAAGTAAAACTTTATCGTTGATATATAAAACTTGTTTTTACATATTTAATTATAACTCATAGATTCGAAGTTGGAGTAATTACTTACGACCAATACTCATTATAGATGGTGCGCATTTAAAAGGACACTACTTATGAACAATGTTTTTAGCAGTAGGAATGGATGCGAATAATCAAATTTTGCCTGTCGCTTATGGAGTCGGTAAAACTGAAGGTTCTGAGTGTTGGTGAAAGACCAGGTTTGGCCTTCATATCTGACCGGGCAGCGTCAATTGATTTGGCAATTAGGCAAGTTTTCCCGAATGCTTATCAAGCTGTATGTTGTCGTCACTTGCTTGTACATTTAGGCTTAAACAAAAAAGGGAAACAAATATTCCATGCATTATACTGGAAGACTTGCAAAGCGTACAGGGTGTCCGACTTTGAAGAATGGAAGGCGCGCTTTGAAGCAGCTGTACCAACAACTAGAACTATCTTGATGAAAGCTGGTTTACATAAGTGGTCAAGAGCACATTTCCCTGGAGAACGTTACAATATCTTGACTTCGAATAGTGCGGAGTTCGTTAACGCGTTATCTGCCTTTGCACGTCAACTTCCAATCATTATGTTAATTGAATTTTTTCGAAATTCTGTGCAAAAAAAGTGGTACTTTGTGCGTCGTGAAATTGGAGGTAAACTTTAAATATTGTTTAATATAGTTAACAATAATATGACCATTTTGTAAAAATTGTTATTTCTACGTTTATGTAACGAAACTTGAAAATGAATTTACACCTTGGGCTGAAGCAAAATTTGCAAAAAGAAAGTTACAGAGTTCTACGTGGATAACACACGGCATTAGTCAATCACAATACGAGGTTGATGACGGAGGTAAAAAAGGTCTTGTTAATTTTGGTAATGGTACATGTAGTTGCAGAAAGTGGCAACTTTCTGTAATACCTTGTGGTCATGTAATTTCAGTGGCGAGGTTCTTAAGGCTTGATGATTGTAATCAATTTTTTTCAAATTGGTATTCTAAAATTGTCTACCAACAAACATATCAAGACAACATTAATCCATTACCGGATCAATCCGAATGGGAATCAACTCCTGAATTGGTAAAATCCGGGCTGAAAACATATACATATTGTGTTAATAACAATTTAAGTTAAATATAAATACTAAATGAAAAAAATTAATAGAAATCAAACCTGCAAAGCAGCGGTAACAAATCTGCGTGTAATCTCCCATGGGATACCAGCCTGCGTCCTCCTCCAAGCAACGCCTCTAGGGATTACACCCTCTCTCTTCAGACAATAGCCAGTAAGTCGTCCGTATGGGAAAACCTCATATATCCATATCTATGAAAATTTTAGTCTCACAGAAAGGTAGGTATAAGTTAGTAAATAATCAGTATATGATGGTTGTCAAGATGTTACCTTAAAAGCCCAAACAAATCCACTTAATGAATAAGTGGGTAACCCCTCGGTTACGTTAGTAAAATGTAACGCCTGACGTTTTCCGACCGCATTACGGAGCGTACGAATAGTGGCAGACCACGAGTAGGAACCCCATGGAAATTGGTTCCACGCTGCCAAGTCCTCTATAAGCACTAATACACGGTCGTCTATTCTTAACTTTGCCTCGCAACCAAGAAACCCAAAGAAAAGAAGTAATAATAAACAGACTCGTACGTGATCAACATCACCTAACTGGTCAACCTCATTCTCAAACACATATTTGATATCTCTACCCTTAATTGACTTACCAGCTTTAGAACCGAAAACTCTATCCCTAAATGGATTGGAAAATCTTTCGTCTAACCAGTTATGAGAACCAAATCGAAGTCCTGTGATTAGACAAAACTCCCGCCGTGTGAATTTAAGTTCTTGTCCACCAATAGAAAACAACAAATGATCGACATCATGGTCTGGCATGTACTGAGTTTGAAGTATTAAATAGACCAAACCCGGGTCTCGGTTATCGCATTCAAGATCAAGCCATGATCCAAAACACGACCTTCTAAACATTTCAAGTCTATTAGGGTACTTAGATAAGCTCTTGCGAATTTTGATCGCGACTCCAACATTAGATCTAATGATCAAGTGTGCATCGTAGTATAACGTCTAAACAACAACAAAATTCCACAAACTTGTTAGTTAATATAACTCAACACAACATGATATACATTATCTTACAAATAAATAATCATTGACTACTATTTCATTTATAAGCATAACAAACATTATTTACTTCAAATGTAACTCGTACCGTTATAAAATCTAATTTATAACACAATTCTACATATAAATACTAACTCGTACTTCATTTATCAAAATGTTAATTTCTAACATATAAATACTTATTTCCATAAATATTTTTAAATCACCTTATAATTAAATCGAAAAGTTAATATTTAACAAAAAACTACTTATTTACATACAAATCCTAATATATATATAAAAAAATCTATTTATAACAAAACTAAATTACCAACATTCAAAAAGGTAACTTTTAACAAAACTATACTTACCAACACTCAAAAAGTTAATTTTTAACAAAACTATACTTATCAACATTTGAAAACTACTTATTTAATTTGACGGAAAAAATTAAATTATGCTTATAAATTTCTAACAAATATACTTTGTCTAATTTTAATATATATCAAAAATAGTTTACTAAAGTAAATATTAAATCTAACATTTAAAAAGTTAATATCTCCTAAAAATAAAAAAAATTTATAGAACAAATATATAAAAGTAAAGATTAAATCTAACAAATAAGTAAAATCAAATATTTCAATTTTAGTTTTAAACTTACATAAAGATTTTAATTTTTTACAAATTAAAAATATATATTCAATTTCTAAAACATAAATTTAATTCTTCAACTTCTTAAAATGAATACTTAGCAACAAAAACTTCATTTATCTTAATTGATATTTTAATTTAATTTCTAAAATATAAATATAATTTTTCAACTTTTTAAAATTAATACTTAAATCCCAAACTTATGTTAATATGTAACATTCAAAAAGGTAACTATTAACAAAACTATACTTACCAACATTTAAAAAGTTAATTTTTTTTCAAAACTATACTCATTCACATTAATATTTTAAGAACATCTAAAAATTTAAATCATAAACTTAATCTCATTCAAAATTCTACTTATTTAATAAATTATTCATATTTTTATCTCAAAGAGATAAATCTACTTTTTAATCAAATAGTAATAAATCATATTTGTATCAAAAATTATTTATTGCAAAACTCCTAATTTAATATGACCTAAAAATAAAAAAAATTATATAACAAATATATAAAAGTAAATATTAATTTCTAACCAATAATCTAACTTTAATTTATTTCAAAAAATAAGTAAAATAAATATTTTAATTTTATGTTTAAACTTACTTACATAAATATTTTAATTTTAAAAATTAATATTTAATTTATATTTACATAAATTAACTTTTAACAAAAATATACTTACTTATATTTATTTAAATTTAAAAAGTTAACATTTAATGAAAATATAGTTATTTTATATAAGTTTAAATTCTAAAAGTTAACTTTTAACAAAAATATACTTATATAAATTTAAATTAATATTAACATAAGTTAATATTTAAATGACATAAATTAATATTTAAATGACATAAAATAATATATAATTTATATTTACATAAATTAACTTTTATCAAAGTCTTGAGTTAACTTACATCTTGTTAAAATTCTAAAGGTTAAGTTTTAACAAAAATATACTTACTTATATACGTTTAAATTAATATTCACATAAATTAATATTTAATTTATATTTACATAAATTAACTTTTTACAAAAATATAGTTAACTTATATAAATTTATATTTTAAAAGTTAACTTTTAATGAAAATATAGTTAACTTATATAAGTTTAAATTCTAAAACTTAACACTTTTAACAAAAATATACTCATATAAATTTATATTACTATTTACTTAAACTAATTATTAATTATTATTTACATAAATTAATTTTTTTTTTAAATATAGTTAATTTATATAAAAATTTAAATTCTAAAACTTAACTTTTAACAAGAATATACTTATTTATATAAATTTAAATTAAAAAACTTAAATTTTAAGGAAAATATAGTTACTTATATAAATTTATATTAATATTTAAATAACATAAATTAATATTCATCTCTAACAAATATTTTCATAAATTTAAAACAAACAAGTAACTTAATAACTTATAAAACAAATAAATAAGTACAATTTAAATAAATGTATAATTATATAAAAAAAAATAGACCTACATTGAGATCAAAATTAACATCCTCCATTAATTGTTGTTGAATTCTTTAACCTGCAAAATATATATAAAACAACAACAAAAAATCAAATTAAATTTTAAAATTCTTAAATAAACTCTAAATAAAATTCTAAACAAAACCCTAAACAAAACTAAACCCTAAAACCCTAAACGATTAAATAAGAAAACAAAACACAAACATTAAATATTAGAGATCGAAACTTACTCAATCCGAAAGGGAAACGACTGGGACTAGAAAGAGATCGAAGGAACAAGTGAAAACAGAAACAAATGAAAGTAAGGATGAAAATAGGAGTGGAAATCAACTAAGTGGTGGGATCGACGTGGGCCCTCTTTTCCTCCGATTTTCGCAAGTAACAAGGCTAAAATAAGGTAAAATAATAATTTTTTTTTTTCGATCAAGCAGTAACGTGGCGGCTTCTTATGTAGATCGAAGGTTTCGATTAGGGTTACTTTTGACTTAGGGAATTAATTTAATAATTAAGTTGACTTAAGTTTAATTAATTAAGTTGATTTATTTGAAAAGCATTGCTGATCGAAGGGATCGAACCATGTTCGATCAAACATGGATTAGTTTTGTAAACAAGCCAGTCAACGGATTAGAATGTTAATTGGGCTTGGTCAAAGGAGCATATTTGTGATTAGCGCTTTAAGTAGACCCATGTAAACCCATCTAAAGCTAGGTTTATAGAGACCATCCAATTCTTGCTTCTAGAGAATATTTTTTGACCATCTATTAAAATATAAATTAATTGTTTCGTTATGTATTTAATTTTAAATTTATTATTATTATATGTTTTTAACTTTAAGACTCTCTATTCTATGAAGTAAAACCTTCTGAAACATGTATTGTATCTTGTGAGTGACTTGTTGCCAGGAATTGTCGGTCAAACACTTTTATTGTATGAGCTAAACTTTTCAAGTTAGGACCATATACTAGTAATTCTCGATAACAAGTCACCCATGGCATACAATAGAGGTTTTTGAAAGTTTACCTCATACAATAGAAGTTTCAAAATTGGAACCATACAATATTAACAAGTCAATATTATATTTGTATATACAGAGAAAGAAAATCCTTTGTAATGTTGGTATAACTTCAAACACATGTATTACGTGTACATGTGACTAACAATATTCATTATGTTCAGTCATATTTGTAACTATTGTTTGTTTGCGTTACTTATCCCAAATAAAAGTTTATACCAATATAAATGTTGAATATACATTATTTAATTTGAATGCAGATAAAAACAAACAGTAATGAAATTTTTTGAATGAAGTTAATTTAAATAGTTACGCATATACGTATAAGAATATAATAAATACTTATTTATTATATTGTCTAAATATTGTATTAACATTATCATTATTGAAAACTTAATTTTTATAGATTATAATAATAATTGATATTATTATAATAATAATAAGAATAGGAAAACTTGAATTAATAGGTATTTATATATTTATATATTTATATATACAAAACACACACACACACAAACATAAGTTTAAGAAAATGATATATTCATTGAATAATCTTAATTCCTCAAGTAAAGTTTGATTTCAAAGTATATAACATCGAAAAGTAAGTGCTTATCTTTCAATAGTAAATTAAAGCATGGTCACTCAGTGTTTTATATTTGGAACTTATTCAAGTAGAATGATAGTATAAATACCGCAAATAAGATTTTTTTCATTGAAGTAATAAGGATGACATAATCTTTATAGGGTTAATAATATATTATGTATAGATCATGCTACATATAATTTTCAATTGAAATATTAATAAATAAAAATAACATTAAAATGAAAGGCGTAGAAAAAACTCAAATGTCAAACTTAAAAGTACCCACCATTGAATCAATTACAAAATAAACCCAAACAATAATAACAAAGATGATCCAAAAGCCAAAAACAAGATATTAAATGCTTATATGCACACAAAGATCGAGAACCAAAAATAACTTATACATTCGCCGGTTAAATAAATTCAAAGTTGATAGAAAGAAAACCATTGTGCAAGCAACAACACAAATTTTAGCACGTCAATTGATCATGCATAGACAATATATAGTTGACCTACAAAGTAGTTGACCTCAAATCAAATGAGATGCATAGCAACTCATACACATATATGAAACTATTTGAGTATGTATGTATATACTTAAAAATGTGAACTTTTTTGTTGTCCTAAATTAGACTACAATGATTTCCTATGTTAGTAACTTCTATCAAGAATTAGTTGCTCTATCTTTGGTAGTTGATTGAAGAAATGTGCTACTAAAGCAAACGATTCATGTGTATGTGCAAAAAAACTATGGAGTATTTTTAAATACCAAATAAATAGTAAGTGAATTTGCTAGTTAATATGCAACGTTTCATGAAGAATATGAAAAGTGAAGTATTTATAAGTGATAAATACTTTCAAATTAATTTTATATTTAAGATGCATGTCTTGTGAGTGTTCCAAAATTGTAATTTCCAATTAGACGAAGTATAGAGTTTCTCATCTCTTATCAAAGTAATTATAGGATTGAACATTACATGACTTAACTCCTGAGTTTCTTCCTATCATTTAAGTAACAAAAGAAAAAAAATTATATATTAAGAAAGAAATTAAGTGTCTTTTTTTTAGTTACCTAAAAGAGTATTTATTACTATTATTAATGATATATTATTGATTTCTTTTTATGATCATTTATTTAGTAGCTAGTATAATCAAATACTTTTACATTTTTACCATATTTTACCATAATTTAATATAGTAGTTAATTTATAAACATAAAGACTCAATCAAGATTAATTATTATTATTATTATAATAGATTGTTTATGACTTAAGTATAAGTAATAATAAAGACTAAACACTTATTCACTACACCATTAATTGTATCAAAAACTCAGAAATTATAGAATATGTAATAATGATAAGTGTTAATTGAAAAAGATAGTTAACTAGATTTTTATCATGCTTGGGGTTAGGATATATGTGATAAAAATATGAAAAGGGATGAATGTATCAATTTATTTCTCATAGAAAATTAGATGGGTTAATCTTAAGATTTTGTAATATTAAGAGGTTATGATTGCAAATAAATAAAAATTACAGATGATGAATCTTTTTACTCACGAAGCAAGGTAATAAATAAAAGAAAATAAAGTAAAATAAATCTCAATATCACCAGGCTTTAACAACTTTTTTATTCACAAATAGCTTTAAATATAATTATTGACACAAAAAGTTATGAAAGTTTCTGTTTTTATTATTTGTAAGTCCTCCAATTGACAATAACAGGTAATTAATTGTTTAAAATTAATTCAAAAAATCAAACTAATGCTCTAAAATACTCTTTATCAAAACCCGTTTATATATGTTCAGTAACTAAAATTAATAAATGCTATCATCAAATATCATTTACTTTCTATATCTTAGTCAAAATCCAACCCTCCACGTTGAAGTGTTGAACACATCTTATAACAAAGTCAACGCCTTGCATTGCAGCTCAAGAAATGATTAATGGGCCACAAAGGCCCAACCCATATAAATAACTAACTGACCCGATTAAAACCCCAAATTTTGCTATTTTGCTCCCTCTCTGAACACGTAAAAGGTTCTTGTTCAATCGTCCTTCTGCTAGGTACACAAACTATGATTTCTTGATTATATGCTTTGCGTTATATTTTTCCCTTCTGCGTTTGTATGCGATGTGGATGTTTGTTTAATCGTTCTTCTGTTATTTCAGAACATAAAAAGAATTGATTTTTATTAGATCTGGTAAAAACAATATGCGAAAAGCAATTATATATTGTATTACCATCGATGTTCATGATGAAATTCATGAAAATAGTGAATTGCAATTTTGAGAAGTTAATTTGATTTTACTTTATAAATGGGGTCGAAATTTCTGTTAGGTTTGTTATTTTAATTTCGTTATTATTATATAATAATATCTGTTAATCTATCAGGAAGCTTACGTAGCTGTGTGAGATTATGGCGGGAGGAAATTTTGTGCAACGTGTTATGTCATACCTTGTTAATGAGATCCTCGTTGACAGCCTTGCCAACAGGTTTTTAAATATTTATTTTTTTAGATATTGATTTTGATTTACGTTGATTTAATTCAGCTTTGTATGATTTTGGATTGAAGACTAGAGTAAAATTAAATACTGTGTTTTATATAATGTTGGAAGGTTAATTGCGTTGAGTTGGTTGGTTTAGATTGCAACAACTATGTTTATCTGCTATTATGTGTTAAAAATAGCATACAAAGAGCGCCCTCTGTTCTGGTATCTAATAGTTTAATAAGGGAGCATTTGTGCACACTATTTTTGAGTAGAATAGCCTATATTCTGCTAGTTATGGTTGTTACTTGTTACAGTAGTTGTAAAGATTGTTTCTTTGAATGGTTAAGTTTGCGTATTACAGTAGGTCAAGTTGGACAGTAACTAATAGCTACTAGGGTTGATTTTCACATGCGTTGTTGATTTCTGTGGGTCCTGTTTTCGGTGATATCAATCATTTACAACCTCTATTTCTTTGGTTTGTACTTGCTGGTTCACAGTTTGCTCCAACTATATCTGAGGTTTGCTTTTGTTAGATTCATGAACTAGTTGGGCTTAAGAGATGTATATATCACAATTTAAGAAAAAGGGGACTGGTGTTGTTTTTAACTTGCAATCGGAAGTTATACGTGACTTTTTGTTATGTGTAAATCATGTTAGAGATACAAGTTAATTTTTAAATGAGCACACAACTTATGAGTGAAATGGAATTTAGAACCATTTCAACCACTTGAATACACACACCATGTTTCATTTCAGAGGTGTTCAAATCATGTTAGATGTATTTTTGAAATTACTACATTCTATAATGCAAAAGACTTAAAGTTGGACTGTTTCAATGAGTTTGTGCTGTTTTGATGGTTAATGTTATTTCTTGTCTTTTCTTTGCCCCATTTTGACAATCTAAGAAACGCAAAATAGTCTAGCAGGAAACCATCTTGGACACTAAATTTGTATGTGTAATTATTTATTAAATGATGAGAAGGTTGTCATTTTGGAGTTATTTACTAATGACATTTTGATAGTTCTTGAATTGCCAATTTGTTTTCTGTTTGTTTTTGGTTTTTCTTTTTCTTTTTTCTTTTATTCATTTGTACAATCAGAACATTAGTTTTGTTGTTTCTATGAGTGGAGTTAAGCACCCGGTATAGTTGTCGTTCCTTATCATTGTTATTTAAGATACTTTTTTCTTTTATTATGTTGACAAAGGGTCCTTATTTGATCATGTGATTTCTCAGCCGATCATTTCAGCGATTTGCTGTGAAGACTTCAAAGTCTTTGGAAGAAATGTCAAGCATAGGTAAATGGATACACATTACATGTTCCTTCCATTAGGTCAACTGTGTTCCATCCATCGATCTCATTGTGTTACTGGCTTTTTGTTTTTGCAGCTGCAAAAAAGAAACAGGAAATTGCTGACCAGGTTAAGGAAATGTCTCGGAACTTTGAGGTGGGGAAGTCTTTTTTGTTCTTGAACGATGAAAAATATTTTTATATGTAAGCTGACTTGTGTTTTTGCATGCTGCAGTCCAAGAACCATTGATGGTTCATCATGGATTATAGTCCTGAGGTCATCACCCCTTCACCTACAATGTCACTAGTATTGTATATGATGAAAGCAAAATGTATCACTTTGGAAGTTGAAGCTGTTGCAGTTGTCTCATCAGTGTAAAGACCCGAAATCGTTACTGGTTCAAATGTTGATGAATAATTTTGTTAACATTCTTGATCTTATTGCGACATTGTTAAAGATTTAGTGTGATAATGTGGCTTGATATGAATGGCTCATTTTCAAGTTTTGTATGATAGTTATAATTACATATTATGTTCTTTGTGGATGTCATTTAATGAGTAATTTGGAAGGACATGAAGAGAAATAAACCTGTGGAAAATTTTGAGGGTTCAAAACAGAATACTTAACTACGAACTAAACTTTTTATTTTTTTTTTCTCTTAGGAGAGTTCTCGAAAACAAAGAAAAGCTTTTACTACTGTTTCTACTTTCTACTACCAATTTTATCTCTCCAAAACTAAACAAATCAATTGTTCTTTTTCGTTGGATTTAAATAGGACCGATGTTGCATGGATTTACCATTTATACTTAAAAACATGTACAAACAATTGTTGATGTTTTGTAGAAAAACGTGTGAGAATTAATTGAAAAAATCGTATCGAGGATATGAGTATCGGTACATGTAATTTGGACGGGATAACTATGAGAGATAAATTTGTACAACACTTTAATCAATGTGTTGACCATAATCATGCACATGTGGTGTTGTACTATGTGCATCAATTAATTGTTATTTGTAGTATGGACATCAATTTGATTGTTGTACAGATCGATACCCAATAAAAAATAAAAGCTCGATATTAGGGTCATCTTGTTTTATAAGCTCAATCATCTCTTTGAAAACAAATAAAAAATAGAAGCTCAATATTTCGGTTTGTGAGTTATTAAGTGTCATTAAGCCATCTATTGAAGTTGACAGGCTTCATAAACCGTAAAAGAAGTACGATTATTCGCCTTTTGAATTTCTGTAAGTCGATCAACTCATAAAATAAAATAAACTAATCAAAAGACCCGCAAGAAAAAACAATTTAGGGTGCATAACGTACACGTCAGATAAGTGTATGATCATATTTGGCAAAATCGACCAATCCAAATTTGTTGCATCCAAATGAGAGGCGCAACTACCATTCGCATTTTAATATAATGAAAACTACTAGGTGCCATATAAACTAAACCAACCAACCAAACTTGTATAGTGACTCAATACACAACCACAAACTAGAATCAACATGGGTAAAGGAGAAAGCAAATGATAACAAAATCATGCACGATGACTCATTGAATAGCAAATGCTCTACTGGAAAAATGATTGAACAGTCTTAAATAAATATTTTGATTACTCTATCAGCCATTATGACGGTACTGATTGATCAAAGAAAATAAAAAATTATGACAGTACTTAAATCCAGAGCAAAGATCATCTTGTGATTTTCTTGCTATTAGCTTTATATTTTCGGTCATAAACACTCCTTACAATTTACACTTACACGGGTGAACCCAAGTTGACCTAAAGCTTTCACCGAACTCCGGAGTTGACCCACAATAGCTCTTAAGCTTTAGGGGTGTACCAAGTCTAAGCTCCCCACGATTATGATGATGTCGCCAAAAGTTGGTCAAAGGAACAGCAGACATAATCCTTAACTATCTGCAGCTGGTTTAGAAAAGACAAAAGCATTGTTTCAGTTTAAAAGAAAACTAGAAATGACAATTCCAAACCATTTGGTTTCTGTTGTGTTTTTTTCTCAATCGGGTCAAACCCACAAAATTTAGCTAAAAGGGAAACAGATCAAACAGGTCTAATGTCACCCATCTATGAGATTCCACACTAATTTACATTTCCGCACACCTAAAACTGCAATCTTAACAGGTCAAGTGTAAAATCGGTTTGGAATCTCATCTGCAAATTATATTGTTGCATAGTGTCACTCTTTTACAAACAGGTATTTTAATGTAGGATGTCTTGACAACCACTAAAAAGAACATAGAATAAATAATACAGAATAAATCACGCACCTCCAGAAACCACAAATTACAGAATCAGATACATGAAGCTAAGTCTCAATGTAATCAGGCAAAGGTGCCTTCCCTAAGTAAATTTGCTGCATCTCCTCTCTCCAGATCTGTGTATCAGCCAATGTAACTAAAATCACATAACATTTTCTAGGACCATCAAATCATCAATGGCAAGAGAGATAACGTTAATTTTTTAATATGATAGCCGAAGCTCAATGACAGGCGCACATTTTAAAAGATCTCGATGATGATGAATAGGGGTTGAACACATGTTATTTACAGACTACTATCATGATGCACGCACATAAACAATATTCTTGTGATATCTTCCAATCTCTGGAGATTATGCAACACCATAATCAGCCAATTCATAAACCTCGTGTTATTTGTATCACACTATGACTCATTTTCACTTTCCTCTAAATACTTGATAACAAAGTCACAGAAAAGATTTTGCATACCATATCACGAAATTCAAGTCGGATATATGGCACATTAGTCTTGTGAATATCATTTCCTTCTGGTCCTTTCTTGTAGTACTCCTGGCCAATCCAGTGAGACTGGAAAAAGAAAATCAGTTACTGATTACTGAACACCTGAGATATTTATCATGCAGAGGAAAGAATCACTTTTTTATTTTAGTCAACCAAAGCTTAAAGGATGAAAATTGTACCTTCAAAGCATGTGAGAAACCTGATTGGTATACGGAATTACGAGCAATCTCACAGAGATCACAGGAACTTAATTTCCATACCTGTGAAAGAATAATGTTAGTATATCATCTTCTAAATGCATCAAACACTTAAGTGGCAACATGGACAAGTTGGGTAACGAGTCAAAATGGATTTGGACTCAAATGGGTTACTTTTTAGTAGAGGTAAAAAATGCATCGGGTAGGGTTGAGTTGACTCGCCAAAACTTTTTGACCATTTTCAGGACTTACAAATACAATTGAAGTATCAATCATGATTACAAAGATCATAATTATTAATAAGAGTCCAGATCTTCAAATAAACCATTCAGGAGGTTGAATGCATTAAAATTAACTTCGATCAACTTTCTCCCGTATGACCCATGTGAGATGAGACACAACACAAATTGACCCATTCCGAAGTAAATATTTCAAAACTGCGTCTAAATAAACACCCTTGACAAAAAACGGGAAGTCAATGCTTACAGAAGCAGCAATGCTGTACTCCTCCACCAATGGTTCCTTTGTTAGGTGGATTTGCAGCGGGTCATCAGTGGATAGGGAAACATTAAGGCCCCGTAGGAAAAACGTTGGGAAAGGGTTCCGGTGATAATCCAGGAATAAGGAGTTGTTGCTCAAAGGAGACATACAAAGACCAATCTGACCACAAAGTAACAGACGTACCTTTAAATATACTTTTAAATAGAAGGTCAACAAACTGGAAAAAGTCGATCAGTAAACCTTTTGTCATACCTGGGCAAGGTAGTACAAGTATTGAAGGACAGGAGACTTTCTCAGGTTGATCCCATGTGCAATGTTATGAGTTGTAAGGAATGCAGCAGCAAGATGGTCAACGTCGCCGGCCTGATCGATACATAAAATCATAAGGTAAGTCAACAATCAATATATAAAATAATAAAGCTGAAGGGGTCTGCTACGCCTACCTCCCCACAATGAGGGCGAAATCTTATGGTATTCATGCCTTTTGATTCACGGAGCTGTGACATAAAATCAATATATATATCTAGAATTCATAAGTTTAATATCGGCATGTCTCTTTGAAAGTTAAAAAATGTGGACTGTTTATGAAGTTGTGTGTAACGACACTTACCTTGTTTAGTGTATAGAGGTTGGCATAACAATAGTATACATAGTATGCAAAGGCAGGGTTAAATTGATTGGTCCACTGTTCCGGTGTTGGCATGTGCTTTGTAGGTCGTCGTTCTGGCTTGCTCTCATCATCCACCAAATCCAATCCTACAACCTGCCATTTTAAAATAATACTGCATTAGGATACTACTACACTAGATCAATAATGAATATTAGGACAGTAAAAGCAATTATGTATCGAAATATACAGAATTGCCCAGTATGAGATGTTGTATGAAAAGTGCCATTGACAACCTTGGGCACTCTAATTATGTATGCAATCTTAACAAAATATACCAAAAGAGACAAAAATGAAGCTTTGAACAAGGGTGCAGCACAAGCGGAAAAGTACTTAAATTATGAGTCAGACCTGTTTCAAGAAAACATGCAACTGAGGATGTGATCCTGGGTCGACGGTCACCTCAAAGAGAGGAAGGAAGATATTGTCAAGAATGGTCTGAAATGATGTGACAATGCCCATTTCCTTGTATATATTGTAAAGACGAGGCAGCTGGAAAAAGTAAGGTTCAGACGTAAGCAAAGTGATGTTTATGTCACTACTCACTATGTACATATATTTCCAAATAAACATACAATTCCATATCAGTAGTGATAGCAAACAAGTTAGCAGTGATATAGCTGCTAGATTTGTAAAGTAAAAATTATTGCCCACAAAAGATAATTTAATTGGCTCTGTAAATACCTGAATTAGCCATACAACATTATCACTGTAAAGTTCATTATTCACAATCCAACTAGCCAAATTGTCCCACTCACTTTGCTTTCTACCGTATATGGATATTCTGTATTCAGCCATCTGTAGAAGCAAGATCACTTAAAATCAGAAAGAGCCATTAAAATTAGATGACTTGGAACTACAAGAACCATCATGCAACTAGAGCAGATAGATGAGATTCAGTTTAGTAGATCACAGCAACTGAACTTACTTGATAAATCGTGCAAATACCCTAATCATGATACCACAGAATTCAGAACTTACTTGATATTTACTCGCCTCAAGATCTGTGAATACTTGTTTCGTTAACTCAGCAAGAAAGCGGCCTGAAAACGATATTAATATATTAAGAAGTGTTTTCTCTAAAGACTAGTATTAAATTTCTGATTCCATAGGTTGAAACAGATGAAAGCTTACCCTGGATCAGATTATCTTGCTTTAAAAAAATCTCCCGAAGCCTACTCTGACCACAGGGATTGTACTTGAGATTAAATTTGTCAAAACGATGAAACGTGCTCTTGTCTGCATGCACGTCTAACAGATCAACATTGAGATCGTAACTGCACAATGAATTCTGACTACCATTAGACTAACAGAACTTTTGAGCTTTGAGCTGCCGATGATGCAACAATTTTCATTGGCAAACCAATATACTATTTTATTACCCAGTTAAATCCAAGCTCTCAAAAACTTCTTTTAGAGTCAGATATGTTCCATCCCGAAATATTACAACCTGAAAATTAATAAAAAGGTAAAGTAACAGACAAGAATTATAGAAGTTGAAACCAGAAATTAATATAACAAAGATGAACAAATAACAAATTGACAAAGCACCTCATCAGGTTCTTTCCTCAGCTTGGACTTTATGAACCTCAACAGATGTTTTTGGTTCATGCATGCAGAATGATGAACATGAGTATCGACTTTCCTGACATTATAAAAGTCACGATGCGGTGCACTTTTTTGAGCTAGAAATTCTTTGTCCGCATTTAGCATCAAATGAAGGTTGAATTTCTAGATGGAGATTTAAAATAGAAACATATCAAAGTCAGATGATCGCTTATCACTCAAATACAATGCAAAACATGATAAGCGCCAAAAAAATAGAAGAGTGGCTACCTGTTCAAGGAGACCAAGCCGGTGATGGCATACTGTTCGTGTATCCCCAGCAGCCATCACTTTAAGGATGTGATGCAGATCAGTGAAAAAAGTTGTTGCATCAGCAACAGGAAAAAGCTTCTCTTTCGCTGAAGAAGAAAACAATTAGGCACTCCAACTGAAAACTTCTTCCGTCAAATTTAAAGACATTAAGTACCGCCGTTAGGAATCACAGGATCTTACAATCTTTATTTGCATATACATGAATGACTCCATCTTCCATTTCAAAATAGTGCTGTAAAGTCGAGAAAACTTATATCAACAACCATCATTGTTTCAACATGAATCAACGAGAAGTACAAAATACTTTCATAAACTGAGCACTTACATCAGATTTTATCTCAGGAGCATAACCAAAAGGATTTGGATTTCGTTTCGGCGTACTAGGATCAGATATGACTTCCTTCTCCCATGGAGCAATGCTTTCCCTGAACACATAACAGTCTCGCATTTCAAGGCAGGCCTGTAAACATGTGTAGACCTCTGCCTCCTCAAGTGATGGTGTCTCTGCAATTATTCATAGTGACTAAAAACTAAGCTAACTGCAAGAATCATACGCTCTGATGTTTGTGTACAGTATCATACATATTTTTAATAGGCATCATATTAAAAGGGAAGAATAACAACTGTTTATCCTTTTCATATGTTAAAACCAAGCAATGAGTAAATAATCGATCAACTGCAATTGACCTTTGAGATATATGCTTAAGTAAGAAAATGTTAAAACTCATAATAGGTAGATATACCTCTTGCAACCAGAGATTAAATGCAAGTAGATCAATGATTGTAAATGGGTGCAAGGCACTCAATTAGCTTCTTTTCAAATTAACATGGATTTAAAATGAAATTAACCAAATTTATTGTGTTTAATCTTATTAAAGCATTTGTGAAGTCAACTTCAGTAGTTCAGTGTTCTTTACAAATAAAAGATCCAAAGTTCATGCTTCATAACATGTGTATAAAAGGGCATCATAAACTAAATTGCATAACACATGTTAACAGTCAACTACCCAGCAACCTCACATATGCCAATACACTGAGTAATCAACAAGTTCAAAGAAAAGGAAAAATGCTGTGAGTAAATATAAATGGACAGACAATAACTAACAGTCATTTTTATCTAGAGCCTTCATAAACAGAATAAAACAGGGCGTACTTGATAGCAACATTAATGTTAAAGAAAAGCAATACTTCAGAAAGACAACAAAAAAATTCTAAAAAAAAATACTGTTATTTTAATATCTTAGTTTTATATTTTATATTTGACTAGATGTTAGGCTAATTACTAGCTTTGTTCATTTAATTTAAAGATTATTATTAGCATTATCATCATTTTTAATTATGTAATTCCATATAATAGACCTGAATGATACCAATTTGGTTAGGGTATTGTGGAATGTCTCTTCCTTCTCATCTCTTCCTACATATGTTCTCCTTTTATCTTTTTACCAAACACTTTTATACACCAATTGCAAATCCCCACCATGTCAAAGGCTTTGAAAATTTAAAACCTCATCACCTATAAAAGTAACATTTACGATACTTTACTTGCTCTTTCAATTTTATATTCTGGTGTTATCTACTCGTAAATAATCTATTAACTCATTGGGGAACACCCTAATGGTCACCATGACACCATCTAAAACAACTGGATCTCTACTCCCGCTTGTTCATCCTTCAAAAATAGACTTGGGGGTAACTGAAACTCCCACATCATGGGAGCACAGAGGATAAGTGGAAGTAGTTGACTCAAATAATTATTCCAACATAGTAGTAGTAACATAAATAAACTAGCAAATAAATATGAGTACCATATGGACTAATCCTAAGCCGTGTAAAGGTTTCCTGCTCTGGCTCCTTTCTAAGAATATCAGCAGCTACGGGATCAGGTTGAACACCATGTAGGTCACCAGATACACTATGTGAGCGTATCAGAGAAGCCAATTTTATGGGCACTTTTTCACCATTTGCATTAGCATTTGCACTCTCTGGGCCCTGCTCATTTGATGTTCAAACAGATTTAGTGAACGCTTGTAAAATCACAAAACAGAACATATGTGTCTCAAATAGAACGAAAGAGATTTCTCATAGAGCATCAAACGTTTACCGTGTTCCCATTGGTGTGTAGGTATGTAGGATCTGAGTTAACATTTTCATTCACATCAACATCTTCATCAGATCCTTCTACACTTTCAAACGCACTTGCACCAGCAACTGGAGACTTGGGAGACGCCCCTCTAAGTATGAGTGAAGCTCTCTTGGACATCCCTGTGGGGGCAGTAGCTTTTCCTACAACGATTGGAGCAGTCAAGCATTAGAAAACTAACTTCTACAATTTAAACAACAAACAGAAGTCGTGGATTAAAGGCCATCGTAAGTAAAGCAAGATAACAATTTATACTTGCAAACAATATGGATACAATGGCAAGTAGCCATTCAGCACACAACTACAGATTATTTTATGAAGCAATAAATAGCATCATAAGTTCCATAATATTTAACACTTCACAAAAACGAAACTTATTAATTAAATAAATTAGAAATGAAAAACATGAAATAAATCAATATATGACTATAAAGCTTCGCACTTTAAAACTTAGATGTAGCAATAATACTAACTTAATTCCAAAAACTAACCATAAAAACCTAAACTTTATCTTAAAGTCGACAACTTTAACAGTACCAAATATTATACAAACAAACCCATGATAAAATCATACAACTTTACTTTAACGTGTTAGAAAAATAATAAATGCCACAACTTGATAACACATTCAACATTATAATAACAACTATTTAAAACAGAATAGAGAAAAAAGTAAATCATTTATTTACCTTCATGAAGCGTATGAAGTCTAGGCAACCCCGCCGGAATAGCATCTTCAGAATTCAACGTAACGTCCGGCAACGAGGATGAAGCCCGGCGATAAGTTCCGGTTCTCCGGCCGCCCTGGCTCCGCCGTTGGGGCGGCATACTATTGTACTTCTTGGGGTAATGCTGCAACAAGTCTTCTTCAACATCTTCTCTTTCTTTTTCAACAGCTTTCGCAAACTCCAATAACTGATTTAGGGTTTTACGGTGCATATAGTATGCGGAAACAGCCACAAATGAAGCTCCGAATAGTGCCGCCATAGCTAGATGCAATGCATAACCATCCATTTTCTTAATCTGTTTGAAATGCCTCTCAATTTGTGTGTATCTGGATATAGATGAAGATGATGTGTATGTGTAGGTTTTAGTGATTGATAGGGTGAGAATAAAACCCTACTGAGACCGGAGAGGTAAGAGATATAAGTATAAGTAGAGTTTATTCTCGTATAAGGTTGGATTTTGTGATAAAAATGGGTCCCTTCAACTTTAGACAACGGTGGGTAGTGGTCCTTCAATTATTTTATAAATATCTAACACCCACGTGCCGTTATACAATTTTAACTTGTCATTTTTTTCATCAAATAGTGAAAACATTATTGCAATTATGAATTTTTGTAACAGATATAAGTGAAAATATGGTGGTGATGGATGTTATACGATGGATGTTGAAGACGATGATGTGTTATAAAGCATATAAGGTATCGGTGGTGCGATGTTGAAATGATGGTTATAGAGTGTTTTTCGTATTTATAGGGTGTTTCATATTCATATTTATAGCATTTTTCGTATATGTTTGATATCGCGTAAAAATTTAAATCTTTTCGTATATTATCTCCCATATTATAGTCATAAACTTAGTATAAACTTATAATTATAACGTTTACTTACTTAAATTTGTCAAAGTGGCTAAAATATAAACTATGCCTCGAGAATCATCAACAACAAACAAAAACGTGCCAAATAGAGCAAAATATTGCAAAGTGATTTATTCGTGTTTTATATTACCTATGTCCTATATTTTTTAGGTAATTACGAACACGTGGACTCAATAATCGCTTAAAATGGACGCACAATGAAGAAGTTAGAGCCAAACGATGATTTCAAGAATTACGATCTCGCATACAAGATGTGTTTTTGAAGATCAAATACAGGCAAGTTTAAGTTGTATCAGCTACCCAAGTCTATAAATAAGGATCAATACCTCACCATCTAAAACAATCCACAATCATTTCTCAATTAAATACTTTCTCTTTCTAGTTTATCTCTCTAGGTTAGTTTCTAGTTAGTTCCCAATTAATATTTAACTGGATAATTAAAGGGGGTAATATTATATAATATTCTTGGAGAATACTTGGAGTTATGCTTCAAGAATTATTCAAGTTTATTTAGCTACGCATTATTCACGATTCTTTCTATCATTTATCTATTTAATTAAAATGCATGTTTTGTTATTTGATTATGTTAGATCTAGAAGTTGTCATGATTAGTGAGTAGTTATATTGTGTGTTCGTTGTGACATAGTTAACCGTAATAAGTTGGGATGATGTTATTATAAACTTTATAAATGAAAATTCGGTCTCTTGTTTATGCTTTCCATCTATGATTTTAAACCTTAATTAAATTGTTGTATTTTCACCACTAAACGTGATCAAAAACTTTTGATAAGACGTCATGAACCTTAATCAAAGAAAATTAATTATCTGTGTTTAAAAGAACATGGTTTGGGTTTGAAGTTTTGGAAATACCATCTTAACAGTAGTGTACATTGTGGATTACAGAAAAATTTATTAGGTAGATTAAAGTAAGGGTTGTTTAAATCATAAAAGCCAGCATAGTTAAAACATGATACATACTAATGATAACCATAACAAGCCTACCAGTCCTCATTTAGATCAACTGCAAAAGGAATTGATCATGACCTATATGTTGATGAAGATCCATCCCTTGATTTTTTTACTTCTTGATTGTGATTTTTAAGACCCCGATGGCTTGTAATTATCTTCAGGAAACAGTTTTGGACAGTTGAGTCTAGTATGGCCTGATCTAAGGCAAGGGGTGCATGTTTTGGTCCTTTTTTCCTCCCGAACAATGGTATTTGATTTACACCCCTTCACCATCATGCCTGTCTTTTCTCCATTCTCGGTGGTAGTACCATAATCAAATCATCATGGACCTCCCACTCTGAACGGTGTCCAATAGCATATATAATATCATGATATGTAGCTTGGTAAACATTAGTCGTGTAGTATGGACTAGCAAATTGAATACATTCAGACAATTCTAAATGTCGTGAACAACAACAACATGACCAAGGTAATCCAAATAATTGCCACAGTCCACATGTACAAGTTTGTTCATGCACATTGACGATTCTAACTTTATGGTAGTCTTTAACCTCAAAGACATAGTCAGCACTGTTGAGGGTCATGTAATTATGACGCCTACCAGGGTAATGCACTATAGACCATTTTTCTTTACCAATTCGGGTTAATTAATCACAACATCTAGGAAGTACAAAACGAAGAGTGTTGAAGGCTGCATTAAAATCAGAACTCTATATGCGTTACATGCATTCCTATACAGATATTCAACATATTTAATATCGCCATGCTTTGCTCGTAAATTCATCAATAAATGAAGACAACATGGACAATGAAACGCATTAGAAATACGTTTATTATTTCATGTGTTAATGGAAGCTGCCCTATCGGATATGATGGTTAAGTTTTCCATTTCCCCTATGCATTGCCTTAGCTTCGACAAAAACCAAGTATCGTTTTCACCATCTTCAGACTTGCCGACTCCATAAGCTATTGGTAAAATATGATTGTTACCATCAATTCTGACGGCTAAAAACATTTGGCCCCGGTACCAACCTTTTAAATGAGCAACAACTATCACAATTAGTGAAAGCAAATGTCTCATAAATGATTGAATCTATAAATTTAAATTTGAACAACATTAATTATTTATACACTTATAGAACATGTTAAATATGCTAGTAAGTTGAATGATACTTACCGATGCACTAAAGGCAATGAAAAGAAACTCAAAACATCCAAGTGAATCGGTTTGATGAGATTTGGTACCTAGATTCATCTTCTGTAGATTGTGACAGTACAATGGGAGATCGGCAAAAGAAACCTCGGGGGTGCCCTGTAGTAAATCTGTCACATAATTTTTTGCTCACCAAGCTTGTTAATAAGAAACACTAATCTTGTATCTAGCTCAAATGTCATTCACGATTTCCTTTCCCCTATATATCCTACTATCTTCAACTACTACCTCTTTCATGATACTCCCCAACACTTATTTATTGCTTGACGATGATTGGGATAAGTTTGAGTCTTTGAACATGTGTGTTGATCTAACAACTTTGTAACTTGGAGGCTATCATCACTTGCTACCCTAGCTCTTAAAAGCCATACACAATTTTTAAGACTATATTTGGCCTCAAAATATTTTGGACATGATCTAGCTACTTTTGTCTGAAAACCTTCCTTGACACATTTCAAACCCAATGCAACCTTTAAAGCATCTTTGTTTTCAAAATATCAGTTTAATTTGAGACGTGATGAAAGTTGATAAGATTTAGTCGTTACCGGTGTGATGACTTGAGCTTGTGGTTGGAGTAAGGGAGGCATTAACCAGAACTTACTAGGTTTCGTCTTAGTCACATACATTTTTGTACTTGCCAATCCAACAACATCAACATCATCATCAAATGCAAGTAATCTAATATACTCTTGCGCATGTGCCTTATAATTTGGGTGACAATAACCGTCACTTTGAACACCTGAGTGTTGAGTTTGAAAATTATGAGATACACAACGAGCTTTGAAATTTTCGATAGATGGGGAAATAAACAAGTGTTGATTGCTCCCAATTGGTGTAAGAAAATCTTCAGAACTTATAACGAAATCAATTAAGTCTTCAACATCATCATCTGCTATTTCCATTAGATCATTGTTAGAGATGTATAATAGCCTGAACCCACTATGCATATCTAAAATACATTTACTCGCAACACAATTCATCAACATAGAATGTGTTACTCCTAAAGGTAATTGTAGACTACGCTTCATTATATTGAAGGGGCCCCTACTCCAAAATCTCATTGACACTCGGCCACACACCTCCAATACACACCTGAATTTTAACTTTCTGATTCTTTTGATCCATTATATGTACACATACAATTTCACAATACTACCCGCTTTTAGTCATAAATCTAGCCAAAAAAACATAACTATAATTCGAGAGAATGATAATAGAAACTACAAAGTTAAAATAGCTCTCATACATGCAAATACGCAATACTGACACAAAATCTCGTAATACAGAAGAGAATCTCGCAAAACGGATAGACTTTTAGATAATTTCTCAAGAAATATGTTGTATTGCGAAATTAAATTTGCGTAATGCAAAACTGATAATGTATATTACGAAACTGATATTGTGTATTGTGCAACTGATATTGTGATAAAAGTAATAGGTGTGGAATACAATCTTGATTAGTAAGTACTGTGTTATGTATTTGTTCTATTTGTGCACTTGTGTTTATACTATAGGTACTAAAATGGTAAATCTGATGGACTCAGGGGCTTATGTGTAAACTCTAGTATAAATATATATACTAGGTTTATTATTATTGTTATATAACAATAATCTGTTTTCCTTTCTTCATTATCACGATTGTAAAAGTTTGTTAGGTTTCCAGTTTGTTCTTTGTGTATGTACAGAATCAAGATCACTGTATGATCATTGATTATTGATTGATTAATACTCTTGAGGTTTTGAGTGATGTAGTGAGGGGTATTTGTATTTCACTGATTTTGGATTCTTTGTTATTTCTTTCTTTGAATCTACACGAGTTAGTTTTGGCGAATCCATATGTTCTTGTTGTTGCTCTGTGTTTCTTTTCATGGTATCAGAGCATTAGGTTCGATTGTAGTGTATTATTTGTTCAAATCAATAAAACCCCAAAAATTAGGGTTTCTTTGATTTAGGGTTTTCTGGCCTGATCTGTTTGTCTATTGGGTACGGTCGTGATCTGAGGGTGTTATTTCATCACTGTAAAGGTGATATGTCTTTGGCTTATCAGTTTTGATTGAGAATCCTAATTGCTTCAAAATTAGGGTTTCTTTGGTTTCATATATGTTCTTCCGCTGTTATACTGATCTTTAGGCATTCCGAGCGTGGAGTACTGAGTAAGATTGTTCTTTCCTTCTTGTGCAGTAGCAAGTTCCTACATCAGGGAGTTCTCTTGCTTAAGAGGATCAACTGCCCTCTGGTGTTTATACTTGGACTATTGCCAAGGCTCTCTGCATACTGTGTGAAAATTAATTGGTTATATGCTACTTGATTTCTTTAAAAGTCATCTCTGTGTTTCTTTACCTAGGTTTGTTACTAATCTTTCTTGGTAGAAGAGAGGATTCTAAGTAAGACCTGGGGTGGAATCCCTTGAGAATCCACCTATCTGGATCACTGCTTAGACCATCCTTTAGGAATTGGTTGTGGCAAACTTATAGGCATCTGAGTGAATCTGTGCATTACTATTGACTGATGTCTTTCTTGTGTATAAATCTGTGTTTCTGGTTTAAAGTTGTTAATACTACTTGTTGTGATCTTTGTGTGTAGATCTGATTGTTTTGTTTTATGTGTTAATTGTATTGTATAAAATATGTCTATTAAATCTGTTTTAAAATCATGTATGGTGCTGATGATGCTAGTTCTTCTGTTACTTTAATCAACAAACTTGATTTTGGAGACCCACTCTATCTCCATGCCAGTGACACCACTGACACTGCTCTTGTGTCAATAAAACTTAAAGGAACATAAAATTATAATGTATGGAGCAGGGCACTTGTTCTTGCTCTAGGTACTAAAAACAAACTGGGATTTATTAATGGCACTTGTATAAAAAATAAGTATGCAAATGATGAAGTCTTGTCCTGTCAGTGGGACATATGTAATTCTGTTGTATTAACCTGGATTCTAACATCTATATCAGAAGAATTATATTTGGGTCAAATCTTTTCTAATGATGCTGCAACTGTGTGGCAAGAATTGAAAGAAACTTATGATAAAATTGATGGTTCTGTGACTTTTAATTTGCATCATAAAATAAATTCTCTGACACAAAGTGGTAAAACTGTATCTGAATATTATCATACTTTAAACTCTTTGTGGAAACAGTATGATGCTCTTGTTAAACTTCCTGAATGTACATGTAATGCATCAAAACAGTTTCAAGATCATAATCATGTTCTTAAACTTATGCAGTTTTTGATGGGTCTTGACTGTGTATATCAACCCATTAGAAGTAATATCCTGTCCAGGGATCCTCTACCTAGTGTTAAAGCAGCTTTTGCTTTGATCCCTAGAGAAGATTCCCACAGGGGAATAACTTCTAATGAGGTTGGTAATAAATCACAAAATTCTGCTTTTAATGCTAGGTTTTCTAATAATAGCAATAATTTTGGTAACAACAATAGAAGAGTGTTCAGGGGTCCAAATCCAAACTTTAAATGTACAAAATGTGGAATGATGGGACATACTGTTGATAGGTGTTATGAGGTTGTTGGTTATCCTCCAGGGTTTAAAAAGAAAAGTTTTAATCAGAATATCTCTAAATTTGTGGCAAATAATAATAATTGTGTTACTGATAAAAATACTGAGCATAGTAGTGCTATCATGCCTTTTACTAGTGAACATGTCTTAAAGATAATGGAGATCATTAATGAGAAAACTAAGGCAGAAATTATTGTTAATGCCAATATGGCAGGTACTTTTTTAAATACTAATCATTGAGCCCGTGCGATGCACGGCCGTTTAAAAAATACGGTTTTAAACAGTTTAATAAATAACTAATGTGTCAAATATAGTTTCAACATATTAAGGTCGATAATGATTTAGGTGGTTTTAAGCATTATAATATCATGTAAACATACAAACTTTATACATTTACAACCTTTAAACTTCAAAAATCACAATTAATCTAACATGTTAAGATAATGCAACATTGGTACTGTTACTATTAAAACTAATAATTTACACTTATTAAAGAAATTGTGAAAAAGAAGAATCACTTAGTATTGAAATAGTTCAACAATGTGGAACTTATACTTTACGATCAACCAAAATTTTACCTAAATCAAGACATATAAAATTTCATCTCAAAACTGATTTCTCATTTTCAATAAAAACAATTACTCGTTCTCAACGGTATACAACAGGTATGTCAATAAAAGTAGGTGTTTGTGACCATGCCAATAAAGAAAATCAAAAGGTTAATCATATTACCAATAGGCTGTACCCAACATCAACATAAAAATATGATAGGATTGCATAGCTACTGATAGTAAAACCCATGCCTTGAAATTATTACGTAGTAAATTAAACATAGGTTGCAAGAGTTCAAAAGTCACATGCAGACAATGGCTGACAACATTTAAAAAACCAAATAACCAAAATTATTCAGAACTCTTCATCATCAGTTTGGGTTAACCCATAAGGGGTGAGTTCAAATACGAATGACAAAAAATCTCAGGAATCGTATGTGAATAAATTATAAAAATTACATATTCAGAATCAGCGTTAAAAATAGGAAGAAAAAAAATTCGTCGAAAATATATCATGTGAGATCTCTAATTAAAGATAAAATGACGCTGATTCTAATGATGTAATTTTTATAATTTATTAATGTATAGTTTGTAAGATATTTAAATTTAAATAAAAAGGAGAAAGTGGGTAAGGTGAGGTGGCATGGATGATTAAATGACAAATAAGCTTACTTCTTAAAAAATTGACACATAAGCTTAAATTAATAAGAGATTGACACATAAGCAATCCAAAACCTTGTTTTATATATATAGATAGATGTTTTTAATTCTAATTTTGATAAATTCTTTTGTTCTAATCCTGATTCAAAACATAATACTCATCTAAATGACTCGATTATTGATTCTGGTGCAAATCAACATATGATTTGTGAAGAACATAAACCTTTTAATATGTTTGATGTTTCTAAGCTTAATGTAACTGTGGGTCATCCAAATGGCACACAGGCAAAAATCAAGAAAATTGGTAGTTTCAGACTTAATAAATATATAATTCTTAAAAATGTTATGTTTGTTCCTGAGTATTGTGTTAATCTTCTATCTGTGTATAGACTTGCAAAAGACAATAAATTGTTTATTGGATTTGATGAGGAAAATTGTTATCTTTAGGATTTGATGTCAAAGAACACTCTGGGGATTGGTAATGAATGTGGTGGTTTGTATGTGTTTAAAACTAATTCTGAAGGTATTAATTGCTATAATAACAGTGTAATCATAGATATGTGTCAAATAATTTGTGGCATATCAGGCTAGGACACCCTGCTAATCAAGTTATGTCTGTTCTAAAGGATAAATTGAACTTAAAATCTAATTCTGATACTACTCCATGTGATATTTGTCATAAAGCAAAACAAACTAGAGAACCATTTCCATTAAATGAACATAAATCTGTTAATTTGGGTGACTTGGTTCATCTCTATTTGTGGGGTCCTTATAAAGTACAGAGTATAGAAGGTTATAAGTCCTTCTTAACCATTGTTGATGATTATTCCATATCTGTTTGGACTTTCTTAATTAAAACAAAGGATGAAGTGTTTTCTAATATTCTTACTTTTCATTCTATTTTAAAGAATCAGTTTGGAGTTAATGTTAAAGTGTTTAGGAGTGATAATGGAACATAATTTTTAAATACTAGCTTTGACACTTTCTGTAAAACCAATGGAATAATTCATCAAACTTCTTGTGTCTATACTCCTCAACAAAATGGAATTGTTGAAAGGAAACATAGACATCTGCTCAATGTAGCTAGAAGTCTTATGTTTCAAGGGGGGTTACCTCTTACTTTCTGGACTGAGTGTGTTCTTACTGCTACCTATCTTATTAACAGGTTACCTACTATTGTTTTGTCTGGAAAATCTCATTTTGAGTTGGTTTATGGTTTCAAACCTAATCTTTCCCATTTAAGGGTTTTTGGTTGTTTGTGTTTTGCTACTGTTTTAAATCATAATGACAAGTTTAGTAGTAGAGCAGATAAGTGTGTTTTGATCGGTTATTCTTCTGTTAAAAAAGGTTATAAACTTTATAACATTGACACCAAAGTTGTTGTCTATTCTAGGGATGTAAAATTTTATGAGACTGTCTTTCCTTTCAAAATTAGTCTTAAGTATGTTCAATCAAAAGATGTTTCTGATCTCAATCATTTGAACTTTTTTGATCAAGTATTTTCCGAGTCAACCAACCAAAATCCTTCAAGTCCCAATGATGAGGGGAGAGATCCTGATTCTAGTGATGACACTAGACCTGTTTCTATTAGTGAAACTCAAGAGACAAGGTCTGGAGCAACACTTGATGTTAATAATCTTCTTGAGGGCAATGTTGACAATACCATTCCTGTACCAACTCACACAACATCAGAGGTTACTAATGTTAGAAGGTCTGATAGGTCTATTTGTTTTCCTAGTAAATTTAATGATTTTGTAGTTGAAGGAAAAGTAAAGTATGAAATTGAAAAGGTTGTTAACTATTCTTATTTGGGTTCTGAAAATTATTGTTTTGTGTCAAACCTAAATAAAAGTGTAGAGCCATCTAGTTATTCTGAGGCAAGTAAGGATAGAAATTGGGTTGATGCTATGAATGCTGAAATGGAGGCATTATATAGAAATAATACTTGGGTTGTTGTTGATCTTCCTCCTGGAAGGAAACCAAATGGCTGTAAATGGGTGTATAAAATTAAATACAAAGCTAATGGTGAGATTGAGAGATATAAAGCCAGGTTAGTGGCTAAAGGGTATAGTCAAAAGGAGGGTATTGACTTTGATGAAACTTTCTCTCCTGTTGCTAAGATGGTTACTGTAAGATGTTTGCTTGCTGTTGCAGTTCATAAGAATTGGCCTTTATATCAGTTAGACATTAATAATGCATTTATTATATGGTGAAATTACTGAGGATGTTTATATGATTCCTCCAGAAGGTTATTTGTCTGATTCTGACAATAAGGTTTGTAAACTAGTCAAGTCTCTTTATGGATTAAAACAAGCTCCAAGAAAATGGAATGAAAAACTTACTTCTGTGTTAAAAGATAATGGTTTTATACAAAGTATTAATGACTATTCTTTATATACCAAGTTTGTTGGTAATATGTTTCTTGTAATTCTTGTTTATGTGGATGATATAATTGTTACAGGCAATGATATTAAAGAAATTGAGAAGTTTAAGTCATATTTGAGTGCAAATTTTATGATTAAAGATCTTGGTAAACTCAAATATTTTCTTGGAATTGAGGTGTTGGAAACAACACAAGGCCTTTGTCTGAATCAAAGGAAATATTGTCTATAACTGCTTAATGAGTATGGTTTGATGGGCTACAAGCCACTTGCAACCCCTATTGAACCAAATATCTATGTTTCTTGTGAAGAAACTGCAAAAGATATATTGATAAAGAATTATACTAATTATCAGAAACTAGTTGGTAAACTGATATACTTAACAATGACTAGACTAGATATTTCTTTTGCTGTACATGTACTTAGTCATTTTATGCATGCTCCTTTGGAATCTCATTTTAAACTTGCCATACATGTTCTAAGATACTTAAAGTTGTCACCTGGTAAAGGTGTATCTATTGTCAAAGGTGACAACCTTGATTTGGTTGCCTATGCAGATGCAGATTGGGGTAAGTCTGTTTTAATTAGAAAGTCTGTAACTGGATATTGTGTGTTTTTGGGAAAATCTCTTGTCACTTGGAGAAGTAAGAAACAAAATATTATATCCATATCTTCTGCAGAATCTAAATATAGGTCTATGAGTGTCACTACTTGTGAAGTTGTGTGGATTTTGAAATTACTTGATGACTTAAAGGTAAAGTATAATTTACCAATAGTTTTGAATTGTGATAATAGCCCAGCTATACAAATAGCTGCTAATCCTGTGTTTCATGAAAGAACCAAGCATTTGGAAGTGGATATTCATTTCATTAGAGAAAAGGTAAGTGCGGGTGTTATAAGAACTATCAAAGTTCATTCATCTGAACATGTAGCAGATATAATGACAAAGGGTTTGATTTCTAAACAGCATAACATTTTGTGTGATAAACTTGGACTTGTTGACTTATTCCAAGTCAAGATTGAGGGATGGTGATAAAAGTAATAGGTGTGGAATACAATCTTGATTGGTAAGTACTGTGTTATGTATTTGTTCTATTTGTGCACTTGTGTTTATACTACAGGTACTAAAATGGTAAATCTGATGGACTCAGGGGCTTATGTGTAAACTCTAGTATAAATATATATACTATGTTTATTATTATTGTTATATAACAATAATCTGTTTTCCTTTCTTCATTATCACGATTGTAAAAGTTTGTTAGGTTTCCAGTTTGTTCTTTGTGTATGTACAGAATCAAGATCACTGTATGATCATTGATTCTTGATTGATCAATACTCTTGAGGTTTTGAGTGATGTAGTGAGGGGTATTTGTATTTTACTGATTTTGGATTCTTTGTTATTTCTTTCTTTGAATCTACACGAGTTAGTTCTGGTGAATTCCTCTGTTCTTGTTGTTGCTCTGTATTTCTTTTCATATTGAATATTTTAAAACTAATATTCCGTATTACGAAATGAAAAAATAATATCTAGACCTTGCAGAATGAATTTTAAGAAATGATATCTAGACATTGAAAAATATATATTGGAATTTGTAAATTGATATTGTGATTTTACCCTTCTTTATAAAATTGAGTGATCTTTTATAAAATAACAAAAGTTTGAACTCACCGTATAAAATACTAAGTCGAGTAATTAGCCCTAAAAATTATCCGTGTCGTTGCCGTGAGAAATTGGAACGAGTTGAAAAGGAAGAGGTGATAAAAACAAAAGTCACGTGAGATGCACATGAAATAAACAAATTCGAGATCTGTTCTAACCCTAGCACCGTTGTCGTCATCATCTGCTCGTCGTTGCATTTTGATCTCACCAACGGTCACACGTATGTCCCTTTCTTGCTTACGATCTTGTTCTAACCTTAGAATCTTCTTATAGCGAATTGATTTGTGAACTCGGTTTATGCTATTTTGATAGGATTTTGGAGTTGGATTTAAGGTCATTTGTTAATCTTTACCAGCTTCCTTTTTTTTTTCTTCTTCTTCAACTTTATCATCATTTTTTACTGTTGATTCTCTAAACAGTGGAATTTATTGAATTCCTCTTTCAATTTCATCCCTCTGCATTTCATTCGACTATATTTCCCAATATCAAACGTGCCCTAAATAAATATAGTAAATAAATAGGGTTGAAGAAAGGAACAAGGATCAAAGTGATCAAGCAATAACTCTTATATCGTATCGTCCGTGAGATATAGTAAAAAGAGAAGGGAGGGAAGTTAAAAGGGGAATGGATGAGTTGCAAATATCTCCTGCTGATCCGACACATGGTGGCGGGAGCCCCGGTAAAGATCAACAAGCGGCAGGTGTTGGTATTCTTCTACAGATTATGATGCTTGTTCTTTCTTTCATTCTTGGCCATGTTTTACGCCGTCATAGATTCTATTATCTTCCTGAGGCAAGCGCCTCCCTACTTATTGGTAAACTAAACACACCCACTACATACTTATATATTTCCTATATTTATATCTTCTATATGTTACTCTTGTTAATTAATTATAGTTGAGACGTTGAGTTGAGGAGGTTGGTTTTGACAGGGTTAATTGTGGGTGGACTTGCGAATATCTCAAATACTGAAACTAGTATCAGGGCATGGTTCAATTTCCATGAGGAGTTCTTCTTCCTTTTTCTGTTGCCTCCCATCATATTATATCCTTATATCACTTATTATTAATTATTAATTATTATTATTATTATTATTATTATTATTATTATTATTATTATTATTATTTTTTGTTCGTTGATGGAACTATTTATTGGAAGCTCCGTTGTTGTTTCTCTTGACCACTTGTCTGTGTACCCAATCAGGATTCAGTTTAGCACCTGTAAGTTATCATGACTACTCAGTTATTTTGTTGTGTCAACATACCTTTTATACATTTATATTAGAACTCTTGCCATCATCTCTATTCAGAAACCATTCTTTTCAAACTTTGGAGCTATTGTCACATTTGCAATTTTGGGAACATTCATTGCTGCAATTGTTACTGGTCTCTTGGTGTGAGTATTCCTTTTTACAACTTGTAAGTAAAATAATAATGTCAATGAATATAATTCCCTTAAACATTAGAGGTATTATTTATCCTTCACAGGTACCTTGGCGGTCTAATGTATCTCATGTACAGACTTCCCTTAGTCGAGTGTCTCATGTTTGGTGCTCTTATTTCTGCAACAGATCCTGTCACCGTTCTCTCCATTTTTCAGGTAGATTAAAGGTCTATTGTCCATTGGGTTTGCATTATCATCTATAATATTCACTAGGGTGACTTGTTATTCTTTTTCATGTAAGATGGAAAAAATCAATGGTTATATTCTGCATAGAACACTGCATGGGTGGGTATTCAGATGCTTGGTGGTGATTGCAGACTTACCGTATGTTTGGTTCATGAGAATGGGATTGAATCTATAGGTATCATTCCCATTCAAAGTGTTTGGATTGTGAAAGTGGGTTTTAAATATGGGTATCAAACCCAAGAAAACGGGCCTACTCCAAACCCACGTAGGCGTTTGGGTTTAAGTATTGATTCCCATTTGTACCCATACCCATACTGATTCCCACTAACAAACAAAGCACCCCCTTAATTCGAGGGCTATAAAAGGGATAACACACCTTTTTTTTCTTCTATTGACATATTATGCATGTGACTTGGTCATGAAGGTATGTGTATTTCATTGCTAAAGCTGTTTTTCGTGTTCTTTTGATAGATTATATTTAGGATAAATCTGGTATATTAAATTTTTTCATAAGCGGGTGCCTAGGTACATACATGATATTCTAGGTAGAATGGCAACTGTCATGCCCCTAATGTTGTCAACTGGGCATGCTTCCAGAGCTACAAATATGGTCTGAGAGCAGGAGCTTTCGAGGTGTTTTGGGTTTCTAGACCTACATATCTCTTGGGATAAGATATGATATTGATTGCGTTTAATAGGACAGATATTTTAGTGATGGTGAGGGTGTTATATCTCTTTCCCATTCTAACATCTATGATATTAGTGTATTGCAGTCTTCATGTAAGTTCTTACTAGTACGCTACAAAAAGAAGTTGTTTCGTGATTCATACCAAGACAAATACACAATTGAACCATAAAACCTAAGTCTCTTCATGCTGTTACATAGCGTGTCCAACTGTCCATATCAATCCACACTTTTAGAAGACGTAGATTCTTGAGTCCTCTTCTTTTTTCTCTTTTGTTGTCGATTACATAACTTGTGTATGAACATATTTACTATGTAAATTGCAGGAGCTTGGCACCGACATGAATCTCTATGCATTGGTTTTTGGTGAATCGGTTTTAAATGATGCAGTAAGTTATGTTTAGATATTAATTATCCTACCTCGTAATATGTTTCTCTATTTACACTTACTTTGATATTATTGCTTTCATGTGCTCTTTACATATGTTGCACAACCTTGTAGATGGCAATTTCCCTGTACAGGTTTGTACTACACTTCTAAATACAATATATACAGTGACACACTTTTATGTTATACTTTATGAAGATATGAATACATAACCTGATATAATGTATTTTCACAGGACAATGTCATTAGTGAAGAACAATTCGTCGGGACAAAATGTCTTCTTGATTATCGTCAGGTTTCTTGAGACTTTTGTTGGTTCCATGTCAGCAGGTCAGTTAATGCAGGCTTTTGCATTTATTGACGCACACAACTAGTTACCTATGTTATTTCTATCGGTGATAAGAATATGCCAACTCCCGATTCCCTTTCTTTAATGAGGTTATGAAGTCATAAATAATAGCTACCTAGTGGTAAAGGTCTCTGATGAACCAATAAAACCCAACTTGAATTGTCACCATACTTAATCAAAATCTCAAACAGACCAACCTTAGTGTCTGTCATCTCTGCAATTAGGGTTGTGGTACTGTCATGGATAAAAGACAAAAGTTGCGATGTTTATATACTGATAAAAAGTAAACCCGCGATATGTGAATCATACTATCATCTGTTTAGATTCTTCTTTTAAAAGACTCCATTAGTTTTCTTGGGAGACTACATTAGTCTTCTTGCGTGTTTCTAAACATATTAGCCGTCTTATGTTTGAGGCGGCTTGTAACTAGGATGTATTTTTTGGTACGTGCAATTCTTTTTACGAATAGGATGCACTATTCTTGTGACACCCCGATTATGCGGGTATCATCTTTGCCTTTAGTACAATTGAATAAACGAAACCTCATAATTTATTTCATCATAACTTGAGCACACTCAATACAGATTTATTACTTAAGCAGAAAAAGCGTAAAATAGAAAGTCTAGTTTATTTAAACAGTAACACTTCAATGGTCCCTACTCCTTGGCTCCTGAGATACATACATGAATAGGTAAGCTTAAGCTTAGTGAGTAATTATGGTTTTGACATATAGCATAAACAGTTAATGCAAAATAATAGTTATAAAATCTTTCATGCTTTAAACCTTTTGAGATCTCATAGCCACATGTAAGTAGGCCCGTTCTAGGAGGTTGGCTAACCTCGGGATCCACAAAGGGCTGTCCCATAAGGTTCGTTTGCAAGACGTCCCTTCATTCCATACCCCGTACCTTGGGTATTTAAATGACCATACTTACATGAGCAAAACTTTCATGCTAATTTGATAACATACTATAAACATGATTTTTAACATACAAAATAATTTAAACATGGCAAGCTAGTATAAAATTTGTTATAGCATGTATGCATCCCATTTAAATCACATAACTACTCACCTTGCTTAGATCTTGATACTTGCTTATGATCTTGATACTTACTTAGGACACTTTCTTATGATCTTCACTTGCTTAGGACACTTGCTTATGATCTTCACTTGCTTAGGACTATAATTATTCACCTTGCTGCTTGATGTGTTTCTAAGTTTTGGATGAAGACTAATGAACTTTAAGCTTCTGTTTATAGTAAAAGTGCCTTGTACTTCTCCTCCTCATTTCTTGACAAGTATTACATCTACTCTTCCTAGCTTTGCATTGTAATGGTTCTAGTTTTGCTTAATAAGGTGTTCTTAGTGTGGCTACAAATCTGGACAGCAAGGTCACTTTCCTAACAAACTCACTTTCAAGAGCTTTTGTTCATGAAATTCTTGTGGTTGTTGATGTCTATTTGTAAGCTACTTGTGTGCATTACTTGTAAGCTACTTGTATATATTATAATTATACTTTAATTACCTAATTAAGTCTATATAATTTTAAGATAAACATGATTATAGAAACTTTATTGCTTTTTAACTAAAAACAGGGCTGTTACAATTCTGTTCTGTTACAATTCTGTTCTAGATGGCTGTATTCCCTTTACTGTTTTGTATCTGTCCAACCCCATTTTTAGGTTTGTGTTTTGTCATAGACTCTCATCCCAAAGTTCAACTTCATACCTCTTAAAGTGTGCCTTTTAGTATTTAAATGATACATAAAGTTTACAGGTTCTAAAATTAATCTTGTTAGAGATATTTCACTTTATCAATGTCTAGCTTTAGATGATGTGGAGCTCTTTTTCCGAGTGTTTGGACCACATATGTCTTTCCTTTCCCACAATTGATATCCATGTGTTGAATATCTTAAAGATCCAGTTCAAGTATGTTGGTTTGATAATCATCCTATTTTTTAGATAGTTATTAGGTTTCATTTTATGCTCGTCTCTGGTCAACTTATCTGCACCGGTTGAAGTTGACTTCTCTGGTCATCTTCTGTACCCTCATCTCAGGTTGATATGTGCTTCATTGTCTCGCTGCAAGTTGACTTCTTTCCGGTCTTCTCTACACTCATCTCTGGTCCACCTGCACTTGTTTCTGGTTCAACTCAACTTCTCTGGTTGATCTTGTCATCTCTGGTTCAAGTTGACTACTCTTCTTCTCTGATCACTCATCCCTCACCTATCTGCAATTTCTTCGGTCTGGTCAAGTTGCAATTTCTTGTTATGTGACTTAATTTCCACATCAAGCAAGTTATATACGAAAAAATGTAGATCATCATGACATTTGACACAATCAGCAAGTAGCAGTACCCAAATTTATACCTTATAGTTAAGTTCTCAGTGGTCTCAGTTGTATGGTGATTGTTCTCTTCTTGAGTATCACCTAGTCATAAACTCGATGGGATAAAAATTCTACCTTGGTCTCAACCAGTTCTCGTTTTCATTTGTTGCGTAGACAATTTAGATACATCACTAGCTAAATTATCGGATTGTCTGATCCCGCCGATACTACATAGGAACTAAATAATCCCTTTGTCATGCCATGGATTATCTAATTCATCTCAAGATAGCAAAGGCTATCCATATAGGATGCTCTTGAGGAGAATCTCTCAGACTTGGAAAATGCCTTTAAAAGTATATGGACCCAAGATGAAGCTCGAGGATTTTCCGCAATGTTCTTCTGAAGTCACTAGCAATTACAAGCCCGTTGAAGAGTTTTTTTCGAGAATGATATCAATTTTAGAAATTGAATGGGGTGAGAATGGTGACTGCCATAAATTCAAGGTTCATCTTGGGAATGGTTGTGGTAAGTTTCTGGCAGGACTAAATCATGATCTAGATAAGTTTAAGGTCATATTCTAGGTTGTTCATTGCTTATTCTCGGTGAAGATTGGCCTAGGTTGGTTGTGAAGAAATCGACCGCAAATGGTGGTCGTTTGATAAAGTGTATGAATTTTTTGTACCAAAGCACCACTTGAGTTCAAGAATAGACTGCAACAATCTAGAGATACTTTATTTGGTCTCACCACTGAAACCAAATAGGATACATTCTGGATACGTGTTACCAGCCTTTTTGTTTTTCAAGTAGTTGCAAGAAACCTCTTTTACGTAACCATAAAGCTAACATCCTATGAAGGACTTGTAACTCTGGGTCTAAGTGCAGATATGAGGATCCTTCTAATCTCCAACTCCTAAAAATACAACTTGAAACCAAAAACTACTACAACAACCGTCTACCTTGGCAAGTTCTTTAACAGTTCAAGGAACATCAGTCAAAGACGACGAGTGGCTAGCTTCAGTTAAAGTTATATTACGATAGAATATAGATTAGGAATTATGTAGGTTTGGGATTTGGTTTCTACATCTATATGTTAAAATGTGAATTGTGATCATCAGTCACTAGAATGAGAGACTATAGTCTTTCTTTCACATATATAGCATCTTCATACACCCCCTGATTCCCTTAACTGTACATCTTCACCTCTGATACTGATCAATGTTGACATTGAACTCTACCATCCCTAAATCAAATGGGAGCTTGTTCCATGCTCTCTATCACGAGTATTCCACATTTATTTGACTCATTGCATCACATCGAATAGACCGTAGAAGAGATCAATGAGATGAGTTAATTTGTACACATGACAAAGCATGTGCCCTCATGCATTCTTCCATCGTCTTTACTAAGTTTAGCTGCTGGCTTTATTGGGATCCAAAATGTAGTAGACTTTTAATGCTGTTAACGTGAATCACATCTTTATTTTTCCCATGTGAAGTTCATCCCGTCCATGCAATCGTGTTTCATCATATTATGACCTAACAGTTTCAGTATCATGCATGCTTGTTGCATCCATGTGATATTAGGGTGACATACTGACATGATCTGTTATTTATTCATGCTGAAAGGGATCTATAGAATACACTGTGGGCTTTGGGCCTCAGGCTTCACGAGCAATTATAAACAATTGAAACAATAACCTGAGATAAATGTTAAGGCTTAAAATATCTATTACATGGATACAAAATATTTCTCTAGCAGTGTGTGTTATGTTTCACTATTGCTTTTTATTCATTGAGATTACTTATATTATTCTTGTGTGACAGGTGTTGGAGTTGGATTCACATCTGCTTTGATATCCTTTTAGTAGTATTTATTGTTCTGAGATATGTACAATTTTTTTTTTGTTTATTCTTGTAAAACCTTAACTGCAGGAACCTATTTAAGTATGCAGGTCTGGACATTGATAAGTAAGTACCTCATTATGATGCCATTATGACAACTGTTCGACCTTGGACTTGTACTGACTGTTGAACTCATTATTCATCATTTTCAGTCTACAGAACTTGGAATGCTGTCTGTTTGTTCTTTTCCCATACTTCTCGTAAGCTCACTAATTATCTAGTTTCATACTGCTAAATGAGTAGAGCGCACGCTTTGTATGTGATTTGTGTTACAAACTGTTCAATTCAGGTACATGCTAGCAGAAGGGCTTGGCCTGTCTGGTATTGTGTCAATATTGTTCACCGGAATGGTTAGTGAATATATGATTTTGGTGGCTTAGAGCTCTGTCTCATTTTGTTAAAAAGATTCTTAGAGAATATGTTGCGGCATTTTTTTGCTAGGTTATGAAGCATTATTCCTTCTCAAACTTGTCGGAAAATTCTCAGAAATTTGTTGCTGCTTTTTTCCATTTGATATCATCTTTAGCTGAGACATTTGTGTAAGGAAACCTTTTTTATTTCACTTCAGTGCTATTCTTCTAACCATTTTGTTATATTTGGTTTCTTCGAAACTATACCTACTTAATTTGTCGGTTTTCTTGCAGATTCATATACATGGGTTTTGACATTGCTATGGAACAACATAGCTGGTCCCACATAGGATTCATCTTCTTTTCTATTGTATCCTTGTGCTGTTAGTCAAAATGTCGTTAATTTCATATGGTTCGTTCTAGCAGATTCTACTTTTTCCCTTAACTGCTTCATGATTGTCCTAGATATTCATTGGATTAGCAAGGTATGTTTAGTTTATTACCTGAGCAGTGTTTTATATATTTATTTCTGTTGTTGACTTCATCGGTGTAGGAATTAAATGCATGGTATTCATCTTGTGTTTGTTTTGTGATACTATGATTGTGAATTAGTTGCAACACCACTGGAAGTAGTTACTGATTGATTTTTATTTTGTGAAGGGCTGCAAATGTCTTCACTTGTGCATATTTATTGAACTTGGTTCGACCTGCACAAAGACAAATACCTGTGACACACCAGAAAGCACTTTGGTACAGTGGTAAGCAGAGAAAAAAAGTTCATCTTTAACAATGTTTCACTGATTTGTTACAAAGAGTTACCATTATATGATTATTCAGGGCTTAGAGGGGCTATGGCTTTCGCCCTTGCTTTGCAATCACTTCATGATCTCCCAGAAGGACATGGTCAGACAATATTTACTGCAACCACCGCAATAGTTGTGTTGACGGTAGGAATTCTGACTTTCATTTGATATCTTTTTAATAAGAGTTAATTCTGGGGTTGGTCCTTGTGGTTATACTGAAATTACTGGTTTAGTCCTTTAAACTTGATAGTCCTTTATTTTGAAACTTGTTACTTAGATGGTCCTTTAGACTAATGTCCGTTAAGTTTGTAAAGGACCATCCAAGTAACAAAATTTCAAAATAAAGGACCTCCCAAGTAACAAGTTTCAAAATAAAGGACTATCAACATAATTAAAAAGTTTTAAGGACTAAACCAGTAATTTCAGTATAACCACAAGGACGAACCACGTAATTAACTCTTTTAATAATTTATAATTACTCTAACTCACTTGAAAAAGGAGTGCATTCACGTTGATGTGTGTTTGCAGGCTGTACTAACTGTCATTATAACATTTATAGTATTATACATATCCATAAATCAGTTTCTATTTTGGCTGTTTTAGCAACTTATGTTCCTTTCTGTAGGTGTATATCTTTCCGTAATTTTATATACACGATATTCTATCCAGATCTATTTAATGGTATGGTTTATCCACAATAAAAGAGGTGACATATATGGTCGAATGAACTGCCCTTTTTGAGCGACGTCAAGTGTGTGTTGATTACTTCTAGGTGATAAAACTAAATATCAAGTACAAAAAGGTAGATGCAGGAACATAAAATATAAGGAGACGTCTTAAAAAGTGAAGTAAATATGTGTTAATTACATGACCTTTGAGGAGAAATTTGTATCAAACAGCCGAATCTTTTCTTTGACAAAGTTTTATAAAATAACTTACAACTTAGACTTGATAACACCCTAGACACTAGTGACAGTCAGCTTCGATAAGGTCTGCGTTTGTGTCAAGTACTGCAACCAGGTCATTATCGCCGTCTGTGAATATTCGTTCTCAACACTAGATTATGGAACAACTTATTTTGTACATGTCGATTGGACATGATATCGACCGACGTAGATAAACCTAGACCTGCTGTATGGACATCATGTATGCCTACTAGGTCTCTCTTTGATGGAAGGCCTTCCCAATGCACCTTCGAGATGCCTTAAAATTTTCATAATTGCATTTTTTGTGGCTCGTACAAGGAGAGGACATGAACTGGCTTAACATATTTACTAAGAAAGCAATCCCTTCACTGGTATGTGAGACAGTTTAGATATTGCGTCAACTTATCTTAGATCCAGGAGTTTATCCCATGGGGGGCCACCATAAGCTCTCCTTCATGTGTCAATAACTTGATGTTGGGAGTTCTTGGTGATTTGACTGACAGACTATCAAACAAAAATAGTTAAACATAAATTTAAGTACATTTGTTCTCAGGAAAGGAATAGTATGATCACGCTGATACCTTTAACAGGGCTAGAAAACATATAATGAAGGATAGTGTCCATCAAGTCACACACTCACACTACTATATGTAGGTTGAAGGTAAATCATGACACCTCATATAACTTTTGTGTAGATGAGCGTAGGCGAGAGTTTCATTGAGGTTGCTGGAAAGTAGCTTAGATAAAGTGAATATATGAAGTAAATAGGAATGTTATACTTGTATATACAAGTACTCTGGCAAGACCAATGTCCTCTTCGTGTTACTGGTGAAGGATGTTATTAAGCCAGTTGATGTATCTTCTGGACAGATTTGATGGTACAAAATGAAGTAGGCTATGTAATGCAAAACATTAGGTAATTACATGGAGCATTTATTGTCAACATGTTAGATACATTTATTTGGACTTGTCTCGTACCCAAACCTATAAGAAATGGCTATCAGAATGTTGAGATATAAACGTAAGCTTGAATCTCATGATGGAGGTATATATAAAATAGAAACAAAATATTACCAAGAAGAAATGTGTGTAACTGGAGTAACATATATAGATCATTATACATACATAGATACATTTCGTACATTCATAATGCAATACACAGATAACAGAATACACATGTGCAAATATAAAACATAATACTCTTTTAGAATTAGAACCTAAAGCTGATTAAACATACAAAACACCACCGCCCACTGCCCACGACTACGACTACTGACAATCCTCCTTCCACGGCTTGGTAAGTCAAAGCCATACCCCATGGTCTTCCTGCTGTACCCTTGATGATGTGCTTCCTGTAGCAACCTATACAGAAGATTTCCAAATGATAACCATACTGCTACTTCTTCGATTAGTAATATTTTATAAGGTTGTTATTATTTTTCATAAATTGTTGCTTGAGGACCCGTATGTTATCTACCATAGTTTATATCGAGGAGTCATAGAAATAATAATAGTAAACACTCTTTGAACAGTAAACCTTTGCAAGTTTTCTGACTAAAATCAGATTCAAATTTTTCCTTTCAGTTGTTTTCTGACTTCACTTTACATTCTCCTTGTTTTTAACTGTGATGAGGTCTCATGGACTACATAAAATAGAGAAATAGATTATTTTTACCTAATCACTTTGTGATCTTTGAGTGACAATGGTTCTCATTAAGCCTGTATTCAAATGTATTAGACTATTAGATTTAGCCTTTTGGTACTTATATTTCTTCTTTTAACATAGTATTTAATAGTGCAGGTCCTACTTATTGGAGGCTCAACGGGTACTATGCTAGAAGCTTTACAAGTGGTAGGAGATACCCATGAGGTCCACTTGGAACACTTGAGTGATGTGAGTACTGCTTTTCATACTAATGTGTACTTAATAGCGCTATAGCTTATTAATATTGTTTGGTCTTTGTTAGGAAACAGGAGATAGCTATAATTGGCATTTTATTTGTTAGCGTTTCTAACGAGTTATTCATGTTAGACCAAGTGATCTGCCTTTCGCTTCATATAATTCTTCTATTAAAGTATTCTATATTTTCTTTGAAGTCACGTTTTATGGAATCAGAGCAATTCCTTTTACAATATCAGTACTGAAACTATTTGCCAAAATTCAATATCATGTATATAAAACTATTTATATGGCAAACCCCACTTGTATTACCACTTCAAGATTAGACTGTGCCAAGTCTATTCTGTTAATTGAAATTTGCCAGTTAGAAATGAAAGTCATGCATTGCAAAAGTGTACTGTTTAAAAGTCGAAAGTTTAACAGGCTAATCGTGTCACTGTATCTCTTCTTCTTTTGGTTATAGAGCTTTGAAGCTAACAATGGTTACGTGGCTCCTTATGATGGAGAAGAGTCATCATCATCTGGGAACAGACTAAAGATGAGACTTAAAGAATTTCACAGAAGGTTTTTGAACACTTACATTTACATTATTCATATTATTATCATCATCACTTCTTTGCCTAAAGTTTTTGGTTTCTTGGAAACAGTGCCGTATCTTTCCGGGCATTAGATAGGAACTACCTTACCCCATTCTTCACAACTCAAACTGGCGATAGGGATGACCCTGATGATAATGGTAAGTACCACGTGACCTGCACTGATTTTTTATACAACAATGATGCCTTATGACTCGCATTCAGCAAAACTTCATCATATGACAATTTTTACCCTCATGTGTGTGTTTACTATCCGAATTAATGCTTGCAGCCTTTAATTTGAAGCGCTGAGCTTTTAGAAATCTTAATTTTTTTTTTGTTTTATTAGATATTCCTAGATCATTTGACCATTTTGTGAAGTAGCGCTTTAAGTTGCTCATCAGAGTGAATCTTTCAGATCTGACAGCAAGTAGGAGGACTTGGTAGCCGACTTCTTCTCTTTAAAATTGCTTCTAAGTTGTCCCTAGCTTATATGAATGCTCTCTTAGTTTGTTTGAGATTTGCTTTTTGCTGCTATGAGGTGTAGAAAGGCCTTAATGTGTGCTTTCAAATCTTTGATTTTGAAGTAATTCATGACCAATCTTTAGTTGGATTTTATTCTAATATGTAAAGGAACTAGTTGACTTCGGTCTTTAATTTGTTGAACTAATTTTTATTTATTATTATTATTATTATTATTATTATTATGATTATGATTATGATTATTATTATTATTATTATTATTATTACTATTTATTATTATTATTATTATTATTATTATTATTATTATTATTGTTATTATTATTTATTTTTGTTTTTATTATTTTTCTTTTTCAGCCGAAGATTCCTTGCTGAGGTCAAGAAGAGAAGGTTTCCACTAGCTGAGAATATATATTTTCTTTTTTGGGAATTGGGTGATGATTATCTTAATTTTGGATTATCTGGGGCTGAGTTGTAGATGGATGGGCTTAGGTTGACTCGAATTATTCTTGTATATATAAACCCTATAGGTTTTTAATAATCTTTTTAACCATCTATGAAGAAAGTAACATTTAAGTAGCTCCTTGAATTAGCCATGTTGCAGCCTGGTCGCAGGAATCTTTGCAGTCTCGAACCTCAAATTTGGGTTTTTATCCATCTTTTACATACCCAAACGAATCTAGAGCCAAAGCACTGATAAGGCAACTTCGAGGCGATTTTGGAGCTTAAGGATTGTTAACTGCACTTCGTTGCACCTTTGTTGTCTATCCTTCAATTTTTGCAGTTATGAAAGTTAATAAGAGACTGCCAGTAACATGAGTCTTGTCTTATTATTTTTACTTTTTAAAATTTTATTATATAATAACCAAACTATATATATATGTGTGTGTATATATATATTAGGGTTCAACTGAGAATACTAAATATCGTGAGGACGTGATACCGACTTCAAAAAAACTTTTTAAATATTCAAAACATGTTAAATTACAACATTTTCTTCGAACTTCCTTATTCAAATTTCAACGATTTTCTTTATAAAATCTTTAATTGAGTTTTTTAATTCAAAATAATCACATTTTATAACTCGATAATCACATGAATAATATGTGATCAAGTACTATTTTATGATTATCTCGAACACATGATAATCATAATATATTAGTGAATAATCACATGTGACTATCATGTTATATTTTGTGATTATTTTGAATAATTACAACAGTAGTGACTTAAAAAAAACTCGTAAAAAAGTTAATATTTTTTATTTATATCGTAGCTTCCTAAAGTTATTAAAGTAAGAATCACTGAATTTTCCTTTTTTGTTTAAAAAAAAATGTATTTCAAATATTTAAAAAGTATTTTTAAAGTTATTCTCATGTTGTGACGTTTAGCCTTCTATATACATATATATATATATATACATTTTGTGTATTTTACAATATTTAAAACGGGGATAAAATATGTGCCGTTGACTACACATTTATTGTTTGCAGTTTGACCAATCAAAAGTATCACAAATATTTTTCTTTACGTTTTTCAACCTTGAAATTTTTTAGATATACACACCTCCTTTTTAGCCTAACAGTACCTAAATTTTGATGTTGTTAACAACACCAAATATTTTCCCTTTAAAAATTAGAATGACATTGTATAAAAACATTTCTGACACTGACACTTCATTATGTAATATTATATATACATATACATACATTTATAAGTTACAGTGAAAAGTAGCAATTTTATCTTATATATTTCGTCTTTTAGTAATTTGTTTTTATTTTTATTTATTAATTTATGTTTTTGCAATTTTACCGCCTATAATGTATATGAATATTTTTCTTATATCAATATTTTACGTTGTATATAGGATTAATGTCCAATTATATGCTATTGATATTATAATGGATCATTGAAATCTAATGATGTCGAAGATATGAAGTGATATATAATCAAAAGATGATAGATAAAAAATCAAATCGAATTATATCAAGTACAATGAGAGCATATTTAATGAGAATGTTTGATTTTTTTAATACTTTTGTAAAAATTGTGTTATTGGCAAAAAACTTTTTCATGAGTTTGTGATTGTATTGTGTTGGACAAAAAAATTTTGAAATGTCTTTTCCGTTTGAGAGAAAATGTTTTTTATGCTTGTTTGGTATTTTATATGAAAACCTCTACGGAGTATTATATAAGCGCATATACTTACTTTTATAAAAATATCTTATCTGAATATAAAAATAATTCGATAAATGATACTCCATCCGTCGCATTTTTATTTGTCCCAAATAGATTATCCAGTTGCATAAAATAACTATTAAAAATCAATAAACTCTCAATAAACCCTCATTTATTACTATTAATTATTTTAATTCGTAATATTTTTTAGTCAAACTTGCCTTGACTATATAAACAAAACTGACATTTATCTAACTTATCTTAAATCCTAAATAAATTGTTGGAGAACAATATAAATAGGATGGAGATAGTAATTATAATAATTAATTCAATTAATGATTAACAATTCCACTGCAACGCACAGTGTAACTCCCCTCGTGTACATACAATGTAGAGAAGAGTTGTGCTTTATTACTTAATAGTTGATACCATAAACTATAGGGGCTAGTTGGTAATTTTGTTAAATAAAAAACTAAAATGAGGAATATTAGGTGGGGGGTACAATGTAAATTGTGCAGCTCTTTAGGCCACTCCCAACGATCATGTCGGTCGGAAAATCTACGAGCGTCGGTCGATTAACACCGTTGGCACGGTATAACACCCCTCATTCTATATAAGAATATTATATTAATAAACTCGGAAGCATGAATTTAAAATAAATCACCTTAATATATATTAAAGTATTATACATAAACAGTTCACATTTTCAATATTTACACCCTGTTCAAACTGTTTAAAACTACAAAAGACGGGGTATTATAAAATTAACAAAACAAGGTTTATTACAAAAACCATATCAGAGACCTAAAGCGCAGTTAAACATTCCCTGATCAACCGTTCACCTCCTGCACCCACAATCAATCAAAACATATCCTGCAGGAAGTAAAATGAGGGGTTAGCACGAAGCTAAGTGAATAGATTCATCACACTCCATTCAACTTAGCATAACTAGATGTTGCACCAAATAATCGTAAACACACATATTTCAATGAGGATCGGTGGCTCTTGGGATATCATAATACCCGGGGATTCCCCAAGAACACTTACCGTCAATACGTATGGCCAATACAGAATAGATCGATAACTACTGGTTATTAAACTCAAACACAGGTCTAAAACACAACAAATGAATCAAAACCTGTGTAAATCACATAATAACCAGAAGTCCAACTACACGTTGACCTCAATAACATAATACACATTGGTTCACATATCACGTAGATCAATAATCAATAATCAAGACTAAACAGTCTAACACACATCTACGTTTAATTGTTGTAACCAAATAGTTACAACTAAATCAAATGATGAGTCTGAATCCACTCACCGATACCTTTGACGTCTCCACACTCAGGATTTACTCAGGATTCTTATATCACTGAGTCTTACGTTGATCTGAAACAGAAAATCATATACAAGTTAGAAATTCGTTCCATAATTATCATCATAGCCCATTTATCAAATCAGGTAATCCCTGAAGTCTAGGCAAACAAAAGTTCAATCAGGAATGAACTTAGAAAATCTTGCAATGACGTTTAAAACTGAAAAATGTCATTTTCGGGCCCTAGATGACCCCGAATGGCCAAAAACTGCCTAGGCTATAGTATATAGTCTTGATTACTAGGTCGTTTCCAAGTGACCATGCAATTTTCAACTAAATTCGAGTTAGTGAGATTTTTACAAAACCACGTCTCAAAAACACTTTACGCATTTTCAAAATTTGCAAGTCAACTCGCAAGTCAACTCGCACCGCAGGAATCTCAGCTCGGCTCGCAACTCAGTTCGCAGGTAAACTCGGCTCGCAGGTCAACTCGCAAGTCAACTCGCACCGCAAGTCAACTCGCAAGCCAGTCAACTCAGTTCGCAGGACGAACTGAAAACTGCGAGTTTCGCTGCAGAAACGAGTTTTTCAAATCAAAACTCACCAAAACTTCAGAAAACTCAATTCTATGGTTTCTAATACTTCAAGTAACATCAAACAACACCTAATAACAACATATCAAGCTTCAATTTGATTTACCCACTTAAATTAAACTTACTTTTCTTTTCTTTTCTTTTTGAAAATGAAAGGGATTGCTAATCTGATGAAGATTAGGATATGGATGATGATGGTTATGATGCTATGAATTCGAATTTACAGAAACACAAGCATGAATCAAATTTTGCTAAGGTTTACTTTGAATTTGAAATCTTACCAAATGAAATCAAAAAGAAAATATGAGAACTTATATATGAATCCAAAGTCGGTTTGCAAAGTCGGTTTATAAATAAATGGTATAATTTTATACCCGTCCTAAATCTTTTGTCTGGAACTTAAATACCATTTGCGAGAAATATTATTTTATTTTACCGTCATCTATAATAATTTAAAACGACTAATATTTCACTAGTCACAATAAGTCAAATGACTTATTTATCTACGTTTCACAATGAAACACATAATATTAAATAATTTCTAAAACATTTAGATAATCGATTAAAATAATAGAAATTACCAGACCGCAGGAGAGGATGTTACTCACGGCTCCGTCGGTTTAACGACGGGAGAGAGAGACGGTGTCGGTTTTTGTTTAGTGTATATAAATAAAGGTATATTGGTAAATATAAGGCCCAAAAATTAAAGTTACACACTCGGGGTTAGCATAAGTATGTCGATTTTCTGTCGGTTTGAAAAGTGCTGAGGTGACGCTGAGGTGGCACAACTAACACACTCATAGTTGGGAGTGGTCTTACATATAAAACAATTGGAATAAAGTCCGCAACAATATTTGACTAAATACAGGCAATGAAAACTGCTCGTGAAAAGTAAAATGTTGGCCTATGAATGAATATATACATATATATATATATATATATATATAGGGATGATTCAGAGGGAAGTGGTAATCCTGGAGGAATGAGGGAAGTTAATCTGGGCCGTCCGTTAACATTCTTCGTGATGAATGTTAATGATAACTAACATTCATCACGAAGAATGTTAAATCATAACCCCTGCCCACTATTTTTAACATTCTTTGTGATGAATGATAACTTACATTCACTAATGAACGACCCATATTAGCTTCCTCTTCCTTAGGATTACCCTTTCTCTGTAGATCAGCCCCTTATATATATAATATATATAGATAATTACATGACAAAAGGTTAAGGATAATGACATTAGAACACAGTTACTCTGGACCATCTGCATATACTTCCAACGATTGTCTGATATTTTGATCAATTTTGTACTTTCCTTACAAAGAAAGCGAAACTAAATAGGAATTTGAAGTTAAAAAATGTGTAAGAAAGATTAAAAAAAGAATACACATGGATACACAGGTTTATAACTTGGTTTAGTTATGACATAACTAAAAGTTCTGAAACATATATCAGTTGTAATAAGGTGAGGAGATCTGGTGAATGAAGCAAAACGATTACGCAAGATGTGTTGACTTAGAATAGTACATCACTAAACATGCTTATTAATATCATTTAGAAATAATTTAATTTACCCAATTATTAATTACTTTATCATTTAGTTTTGGTAGAAGGAAAAATAAACAGATTAGATGCCAGTAACTAATTAATTTCGTCGACATACTAATGTAAAATAATTCCTTATGGCACTAGCTAGTATTAAATCCATTTATATTCTAGTGGATTTATATAGATGATAAAATGGGTGGGTCAGAATAGTTGTCTGACACGTAGAGGTGTTGATGTGGCAGATTAGTTGGGTTTCTGGTTAATCAGTTGGGTTTAATTGGTTTTACACGGCAGTCTGTACCTATTGTTGTAGTATTTTATCACCCTAAACTTTCTTAAACTAATGGAAGACCAAAGGTACGTGTTTCAACAATTTTGTCGAGAAGTATACGGCAAATCTCATTTTCTTCTTATTGCACCATCGCAGGCTTATTCAGAATCGAACGTTGGTTACTGTATTACTACATCTCACTATTTCTCTTCCAGCAAGACAGTTGAGTCATAGATTAAGTCATATTGGCACATGGAAGAAAAACAAAATGGGTCATGAATATAAGTGCGATTATAAATTGTTTAAGACTTTAAGTATGATTGGCAGACCCAGATGATCAATATACTGCAGCAAACTTATCAACATACCGATACACCATAAATATTGTATAATTAGTATACGATTTATACCTGACTTAAAAAAGTCAAAGAGGTACCAACATCATATTCTATAATTAGTGTACACTGCCTTACTTTCACAAAAGTAAATGGTTAGTTTACAAAAAGAACCTACAACGCTTTATAAATGTTAATAACTCATTTGAAAACTATGTGACTTCCACAGTAATTGGTACTTCCAGTTCTGCTTCTAATGAATTTAAATCGGAACTCTCCTCTTCATCTGCCTCCAAATCACGAGCATTAGGAACATATCCGAACAAATTCATTACTTTACTAAGTGTTCTCAACATGAAATAAATTTCTTTCTTTTGAGCTTGTCGTCTATCCTTCACCATAAAAACATGAACTTTTCCCTGAACTTCAATCCAACTACAACCCGGTTGTTTAACCACACCTCTTTGCTTCATAAGCTTTCTAACTCGTTTAACGTTCCCCCAATTCCCCATTTCAGCGTACATGTTTGAAAGCAAAACATACGGACCAGAATTATCTGCATCTATTTCTATTAGTTTTTCCGCCACATACTTCCCTAACTCAATGTTACGATGAACTTTACAACCACCAAGCAAAGACGCCCATATAACAGCATCGGGTTGCATTGGCATTGTGTCGATTAACTTCTTAGCTTCATCAAGACAACCAGCTCGACCAAGTAAATCAACAATACAAGCATAATGGTCAGTCATTGGTTGTATTCCATACTCTTTACTCATCGAGTAGAAATAACGACGACCCTCATCAACTAAACCAGCATGACTACAAGCAGAAAGCAGTCCAATCATAGTAACATGATCTGGTTTCTCCCCAGATGCCAACATTTTGTTAAAAAATTCAAGCGTTTCAGCCCCGTAACCATTTTGAGCAAACCCTATAATGATTGCATTCCATGATACCCAATCTCTATGAACCATGTTTTTAAACACTTGTTTTCCTTCTTCTACAGATCCACATTTAACATACATATCTATCAGAGAGTTTCCAACAAATATATCACTTTCGGGTCCAGATTCAAATCTAAATCCATGTTTTACGACATGGGCGTGAGCCTGCTGCCCGAGTCTCAAATCAGTGAGATTTGCACACGCACTAAGAAGATTCCCAAAAGTGTAATGTGTTGGAAATACATTATCTTGTTTCAGTTTCCGAAACAATCCTAATGCGGTTTCGTTATCTCCATTCTGTGTGTAGCCAGCTATAAGTGCATTCCACGATACTATATTCCTATCTGGCATATTAACAAATATAGAACGTGCAGTATCAACATTAGCAGACTTTGCATAACCAGTAATTATAGAGGTCTCTGTTATCACATTTTTAACTGGCATTGTATCAAATATCCATCTTGCTTCAACTATTCTACTGCACTTTGCATACATATCAACCAATGCGTTGCATATGACAATATCATCCCTAAATTCATCAAATTTCACAACCCTGTTATGAATTTCACTACCCAAATTCAACTTCGATAAGCTTGCACAAGCACTTATCACGCTCGCTAGGGTGACCTCATCTGGTTTGATCCCAATGTCCATCATCTTTTTAAAAACTTCAAGAGCTTCATAAGCCGGCCCATTTTGTTCATAACATGTGATCAAACTATTCCAAGAAACTACATTACGTTGACTCATCCCATCGAAAACCTTTTGAGCACAATCCACATTTCCACATTTCGAATACATGTCTATAAGAGCGCTACCCATGTAAACATCTCGTTCGTAAGGAGACTTGAAAACAGATGCATGAATCTGAGTACCCATTTTCAAATTCCTCAAACCCGCACATGATCTAAGCGCACTACCATACGAATACTGGTTAAGCACAAAATCCTGACCATGCATACGTACAAAAAACTCAATCGACTCCTCAAACCGATCATGTTGAGCAAAACCCGACACCATAGAGTTCCACGAGCACTGATCAGACTCAGGCATGGACCCAAAAACCTTATCGGCTTCATCTAACAGACCCGCATTCGTTAAAGTAGATAAAACAGCATTCCAAGAGAATATGTTTCTTTCCGGCATTTGATCAAGCACCTTGTACGCATCCTTAACAAACCCACACTTCCCATACACATCAATTAGTCTGTTTAAGATGAATGTTTCGGAAGAAAATCTGGATTTAATGATCCGGGCATGGAGTCGTTGGGTTTGTTTTGGTGGTGATTTTGATTTCAAGCATAGGTCTAATAGGTTTGCTAACGGTGAAGAGTTAAGTAGATGAAGGTCGTTAACTATTTGCTGCTTAGCCGATACATATTTTGCCATTCCATAAACGTAGTTGAATAACAATTACTTAACATAATAACTTTATAAGTACCTTTTAATTTATAAAAGTATGTATTTATACTTCATCCGTCTCATAATAAATACTCATAATTAGATCGCACAAAATTTATAAAACTGCATTATACAATATAAAGATAACAATTATGGCTTTACTTGTTAAACATTATTCTATGTTTATAAAAAAGTGAATTGAGGGTATAATGATAAAGTTAGTATCTAGTATTTGTGATAGTCATTTTCAAAACCTACTAGAAATAAAAAAAAAAAAGATTCGTTGAAATAATATAATGTGAGATGTCTAATCGAAGAAAAAATATATTAGATTTTTATGATGTAATTTTTATGATTTTTTGACTAACCGTTTTTGAGATATTTAATTTAAAAGAATGTGAGAGAAAAATAAAATCTAAATAGAGCTCTTTTATTGATTATTTCATTCTCACATAAATATTTATACTCATTTGAATTTTTCTCTGTGTATATAAATAAATTTTAGCATTTTATATGAGTTGAAGAACTAAATTAGAAAAAATTCCAATCATAATAAAAAAAGTGTTATAATAAAACTAATTATTTGATGATAATTATCTGAATAATATTTTCTTATAATTGGTTTCCAGAACTTTTTTTATTGGTTAATTAAGCACATAAGGTTTTTGATCGGTTAACTAATAACTTCGACCGGGTAATGTTATTGTTGTTGTTAGAAAAGTTTATTTTTATTGAAGTGGTAACAGAAGATATGTGTTTAATGGAGTCATCTTGAAGGCTAAATGTAAAAGAAACATAAGTAACTGGATAAGCTATGAATTGATAAGTTAAGGAAAAATGGTAGATTTTTGATGTAACACCACTGCTGCATTAATGCACCATCAGTCTATAGATAACAATTAGGAGTATGGAGCTTACACTACTTGAAGATGTCACAAACTATAAATAAATAAATATAAATAGTCTAATTTAAATTATAATGTGAACAAATTTCACAATTAATCTTAAGATAATATAAATATAAAATAGTTTAGTTCTCGCAAGATAAGGATAAACTATGAGTAAAATAATTTAATTTATTGTAATAAAAACTAAAAGCACGTAATTCCTTAGGAGAGTAAGAAATAGTTGATATAATGAGATAAAAATAAACAGTAGAATAAGAATGATAACGTTTCTACTATCATTTTTAATAAATTTATTAAAGATATATTAAAAACTCATAATGAACGTGTCAATATTAGAATAAAATAAAAATTGAAAACAATAATTATGATTGGATAATTAAAATCAATGATGTCACACAACGGTGTCATCATTGGTTACTTTGTGACTCAATTGATGACCAACTTTAATGAAACGAAGAATTAAATCTTTATGAGCTAATTGTTCTCTGTGAACAATTTTTTTGAATAGAGAAATGCATGCGGTTAACTATTAAAAGCTAGGTAGACTAGATGCAATAGACAATTACATTCCGAACAGAGTATCTCAGTATCATCCTCAATATCCCAACACCACCCAGAAGCCATTAAAATGAATCTCTGTCCTATCCATCCTGAAATCGACTACCATAATCTGGAAAAGTGACTAATACAAGAGAATCAGTTAAACAAAGTGTTGGATATAATGTTCATATTATCAAAAGAGTTGGTAATATTTGATTTAATAATAGGGTCCTTTTGGGTTGCCCTTAAAACACAACCTAGTGATTACTTGAGGGACTACTTTGTCATTAATTAATAGTTTAATTTAAATTGGAACAAAGTACAAGGGGTTAATATAGAAATAAAGGAATCCTAGTTAGATTGCAGTTAAGATTCTTTATTCCCTATAAATAGAGGCTTAGGGTGAAAACCCTAATTGCTCATTCATTATTTCTTTCTCCCTTGAGACTGTTGTCTCTCCCTCCCCTCTCTTGGTTTGATTTATTCCATCCTTCTCTAGGGTTTGGTTTAATCAATCAAGGTTAGAGGTTATACCCGTAATCTAAAGGTTAGTTGTTTGGGTGTGATTCCATTAGAGGGATTCTCCTTTGGATCCTCTTTCATCCAACATTGTGGCAATAACTAGATCACAAGGATTGTCTCCAATAGCAACCAAGGTATGTCTTCTATTCGATTAGTTAGTTACATCAAGTTTTATAAACTATTGATTCTTGACCAGGTTTTAATCATGAGTTAACTAGACAATAATTTGTTTCCGCTGCCATATTAAATTGTGTTAATTGCATGAAAACCTAACACAAAGTCCATAACAGAACATATAAGTCGACTGAGAAATCCAATAAGCCTGCGTCCAAATTCAAATCCATAACATGTTTGTGGACGCAATTCAGTTCAAATACTTATTATTTTACGACACAAAGACTTATGATCTCATAAGAAGCATATTTTCCTCCGTCTCAATCTGAGCTATTATATAGTTGGTTCAATTCAAAATGAACATGTTACTTAACAACATGTTACATTAAATTACAACATAAACTCTAGAGATTGATATCACTTGAGACATTTGTGTGTAAAATTAGTGCAATAGGTGTGTGAGTCTTTGTCTTTCCAAAAATAAAAAAATACCCTCAAGTAATTGCTATGTGACCTATGTTCTCGATTTGGCTAAAATTTTGAGTAAATGGTTTCCCCGGTAAATTTATTACTCTAGAAAAGGGAAAATTTTGGCTAAACTTTTGTTTATATATTCTATGTTTTCATTTCCCCATCTCTGGTCACGAAAGAAAATGAAAACAATGAATATCATTTGTTAAAAGAGGACAATTAAGAAATATATTACACGAAGGTACCCAAGTTATAAGTGTAGGACTTCTGTAACTATTATAATCATATTATCATTTTGCATCAATACAGACCTAGTCTACCTTTGCAGTTGCATATGTAAATGCAGGCTATCCAATTATATCCAAGTCTGCGGTCAAATTGAAGGTAACGCAACGAATAAATCCCGGCCAAGTAAAATTTCTGTTGTCCAGGTTACTTTAGAAAACGCAGCAAAATAAGAGAACCTTTACTCATATTATTTCCTTGGTTCCACTGTTTGGGTAAACATATGACTAAATGCGTGTAATATATAAGAAAATATATTAAATACTGATAGCAAGTGCAGGAAACTTTCTTCTAAAGGCTTTCAGATCACAACCATAATTAGGATTCTGATCGAACACTCTGGATTCACTCGAGTAATGACAAACAATAGTCACAAAGAATCTAGATGTCTTCGTTGATATAAAAGCTCCATTTACCACCGACTTTAGCCTATATAAATATGCTAAGTTCCATTGGTAGTAACAATAAAGGATTCAGGAACGGAACAACCGCGTTAAGTTGGTTTATGTAGAATACTGGATTTCTTTCAATGCTGTGCTAAATTATCTATGTTAAAGTCTTTGATGGTCATGTAAGTTAGAATTCTTAAATTCAATTACAGTGGTGTTTCGCATATGTCACATCTATCTGCGGCCCAATATTCGATTGGTCATACAAAATTTAGCATGAGGCTGTGATAACAATTATAATTTATTTTTACTTACGTCTCTGAAATATCATATACATGGAAATGGCTATTTTGCATTGCATAACTTGAACTCCTAGAAAGCTAAAAATGATGACTTATGGCTTCATAGCAGAAAATTAATGAAAGTAACTTGAACTACCAACAACGTTTTCTTAAGCAGAAAACGAAACAAAACCTAGTAAAACATAGATGAACACAACAATCATAAAGTTAATTACCAACAAAGCTGGGTGCAAAGATGGTGTCGATGCTCACATAATAGACAGTATAAGAAGAACCAAATAGATTAACGGTGATTGTTTTCTTCAAAAGCTGTGCTACCTGAGTAAGAATCCCATTCATTGGAGCCGTTCAAAACTAACGGAACCTCATAAAGATCAGATTGCTCAACTTCTAGGATTAAGCTTCTAGTCTCTTTGCGCGATTGTTGTTGAACCCAAGGATGAGTTGTGAACTTCCTCAAGCTGTCTAGCTTCACTGCCACCTCTTTCATTGTAGGTCTATCACAGCCTTTTGAATTAAGGCATCTTGTTACCAGATAACCTACTGCTTGTAACTGCTCAAGAGTCCCTTCATGTAAGAGGGGAGGTTCAAGAATTTCAAATAAACGGTTTTCTTTAATCGAATTGACAAAATATGTTGCTAATTTCTTTTCGACATTGGTTCTATCAAGACCAATGTGTTTTTTCCCGGTTATCAGTTCTGCAAGGACCACTCCAAAACTGTACACATCGCTTTTCTCGGTTAGTTGGCTTGTATTGAAGTATTCTGGATCCAAATACCCTAGTGTGCCTTGAATAAGAGTAGTTACTTGATCGTGATCTAAAGGGACTAACCTTGATGCACCAAAATCTGAAATTTTTGCGGTGTAGTTATCATCTAGTAATATGTTTGTAGACTTGACATCTCTGTGTATGATTGGCATGATAGTTTCTGAATGAAGGTATGCAAGTGCACGAGTAGCTTCTGTAGAAATCAAACATCACAGATTACAAACACACACACAGCTGAGGCAAATTTTGTGTGTTGATTTCTTTGAAGGTACGAAATACACAGGAAATAATTTGCTAGATGCTCTACTGGAAAAACAATAATGAAACATTTAAATACTGGGAAATGTAAAATACACTCACGTACTCCTAATAAAAAGCAAATAACCAACCCACTACTTTCCTCCAAACTCGGTCAACCAATGACCAAATCAGAATACACCTAAAACTAACCATCCACCCGACTTGACCCATCAAGATTAAACCCAACAGCTTCAGCGGCAACTCTCAACCGATTCTCCCATGATAACCAACTCATTCCACCCAAACTATGATGAATGTGATGATAAAGAGTGTTATTGGAGATGTACTCATAAACTAGTACAGGGACTTCCTCTTCCAAATTTCGATGAATGATTTGCGTAAGGATCAAGACTTCGTTAATGAATTGTTCTGCATGGGTTCTGTCAACTAGTTTAGACTTCTTTATTGCAACTACACGTTTATCTGACAAAACACCCTTGTAAACTACACCATAGGCACCTCGACCTATAATTCTCTCTTGAGAATAGTTTTTAGTTGCTTTTCGGAGTTGTTCAGTGCTAAACAAAGTCATCGACTCATGAGATCCTAATGAATTGATCTTTTGTTTCAGTAACACACTCCCATTTTGCTCCAAGAATTTTTCTCGGAGTCTCACTAGCTTTCTCCTTCTTATACCATAGAAAATCCCAACTATTCCAGATACTATTGCTATTAACAGGCCAATCACCATTGCTACATATGAATTGAAAATGAAATTTTTTTTCAAAATGATTGTCATTATGCTCAGTGTCAGATAAAAAAACATGGTTTTTGGAAACTAATATTGTGAATAGACTGATTTCCAAAGCTAGATTAGTGGGCAAACGTATATATCCATAATTTCATGAAAATATTACCTGTAATGAATATGGTCGAAGAAAATTTTGAATCTTTAGAATCAACGTCTCGACAACCATCTAGTGTTTTTGCATCACCAAAGGATCCTGGTGGACACGTACAATTGTAACTCCCCAGAGTATTAATGCAATCACCGTAGCAAGGGTTCGTTCCAGGATTTATGCACTCGTTGATATCTAAAAAGAAAAGGATATTTGATTTAAAAATATAAAGATTTTTGGGTGCAACGCAATCCCACATCTGAAATTAAAAGACATAGATTTATGCTTATAAGTTCATGAGCTACTCCCTCTGTAGCCAATTGGTTTTAGAATTGAACCCCCGTCGAACATGTTTTTGGGCTAAGTCCATAACAAGATGATCTTGTACACGACAAGATGATCACACGATATGTAGAGAGTACACACACATGTACACAACTTTCCAAAGGAAAATTGGCCATATATGGCTTACACGACTAAACAGGAAAACAAGGTGATGCGGGCCGAAGTGTGGAGGATCGGGCCCTTGTCTTTCTTGAGGCCCAAGATCGTGTAACAAAAGGGGTTTCACGAAAAATGCCGTAACTTGGGCTAGGATTGTCCGTTTGAGGCCCATGACTAGGCGAATCGAATCCTGGGCCGAGCCCAACGTCGTGACTAACTGCCACAGCCCAACTTTCGGGCCCAAATTCGCTGTATTTTATGAGTTATGGGCTGATTTATGTTTTTTTTTCTATTTTTATGGACTTTGTTTTTGGGCTAGAGTCCGGCCCGTTTATCTTTTTTGGGCCACTCGAATTTCTGGTCCTTGTTTAGGGTTTGAAGAACATTGTTGAGCAGCTAGTTTTTGATTTAGTGAAATTTCAATTTTCTCTCAATTTTGAGGTGAATGTTACCTTAATTTCGGTATTCTTTTGAATCAACGAATATTGGAAGAATTGTTCTTGGTATTCCTTCGAATCAACAGGTCCAATTTGTATTATCTTATTGTTAATCTACATCACAAGGAGACTAATACTCACTAACACATGACATCTACTTTTATTGAAAACTACCCACTACTTAGATGGCCAAATCAAATCTGTAAAGTAAAAATAAACTAGTTAAAAATACTCTAAACATAAGATAACTTGCATGCACACAGTAACAATGCACGTGAGTTAGTGCATGCATAAAAGATGGTGTATTTCAATAAAGAGAGGAATTAGAAAGGGTTAATTGAAACTAGAATCTTAAATGACTCGATGTATTACTTACACACATACTAGATCAATCACTCGATGTATTACTCTATGTCTAATAATTTCCAATGACCTTGTATAGTAATAGTTGCACGAAAGAAAACAGTTCCTACATATTGCATCCCATAATCATTTATAGATTAAGCTCCACAATTACATGTAGTAACAGTTAAAAAGATGGAGATAAATCAAATTGTATTATATGAACCGCAACACCACGTGTTTGTATATAACTAACATAAAAGGTGTTACATATTATAACTATGGATGAACCTAGATCATCTTTGTGTTGATAGATACGAGGAGGATTCGGTTTTCAAACCATTTCTTCCATCAAGATTTCGAATACTCCTATGTTTTGATTTTTTGGGCCCTAAACCGACGAACTCGATAGTTAATTGGTTGGTTTTGTTTGGTTTTGCCTACATTTAGTTTGGGTATTGGGACGTTCTAACATATTCCCAAAACCAACTAACACAAACTGAATAAACCATTAACCAACCGATTGAATACTCCTAATATTGAGTATTTGAATTGAAGGAGTCACCGAGCTAACTTTATATAAGGCAAGATGATGATTCAGTGGCCCATCAGAGGACAAAGATATATGCCTAGTCCACTCTTAAAAAAGAACTTATATCGTAGAACTAAAAGAGAAAAAATGGGAGTCTACTTTAAAAATTGGGGCTTATAATGTAGCCAGTTTCGACATGCTTATAAGGTCTCAGGTCTAAACTCTACTAGCTGCACATTTTGAGGTGGTTAGGAAAATGTCAAAAATAGTCACAAGGATACCCTGATTAGACCGCATACATTTGAGTAAAAATATCCGCCCTCCTAGGTAACCTGAACTGGAAAAATCTCATATGTTTAGTGTAGCTAGTCCACTCTATAAGTGAGTCCAAAGAATATAGGCCCTAAAATAAGACTGTAATACCCAAATTCTGTGGTTGCTATTTGAGTATTTGGAGTCTTAACACCTCTCTTCTCCTGTTTGGATAGGAAAGAAAGAAACCAAAGGAGAATAGAAATGAAGGAAAACTGCATGAAATAATAATGAACTCTGTTAACATTTAGTGACATTTACTATAATATATATTGAACTTTTTTTTTTAGAGAAAGGCAAAAACTTTTATTTATTTCAACAATAATCATATTTACAACACCACATGTTCACTATATATATCATCTCAGTGAACTACCTATTTCACACAACTATGATAATATTTCTTAATACCCACTTTAACACCAGACCTACTACTTGTCCTTTCCTTCATTGTACGACTCCACAACTTCACTCTGACTTTCATTTTGCAGCATTCTCTACGAACATTTTGAGGATTTGCACCGATTACTTTCATCTCCATGTCAGATACGTACGTTGTAATCCACCTTGTTGCTTCCCAGATTGCAGTCCCTACAGTTGTTGTTATTCGATTATCTTTGAAATCAAAACATTCTTGTATTGATATTACCTCCATTCTCCCACTATTCCACCACCTCGAGATTCTGCTCCAAACAGATTGTACTTCTTTGCACAAAATTAAGCAATGATCGACATATTCAATTTCCTCTTTGCAGCACGGACAAAGTACTGAATGCAATTATATTCCTCTTTTGTCAAGCTTCACTCTCACGGGTAGTCTTCCTTTGAGTGCCCTCCATGCGAAAATGTTAATCTTCAGTGGTACCAATAATTGCACCTGGTCGTGTGACTCGAGTTGCCAATATATATTAAAAATTGGGAGTAACTATTAGCACTTCTAACACCAATGAAATGTCTTGTGACTTGTCTACATAAATCAACAACATCTGCTTTTCAACTTTCAATCATAGTTACACTTTCAAACTATTAATTTTGAATCAAATTTAACAAATATGCTTATTAACAACAAAATATAAGTGCATTAAACATAATATCCAAGTACAAAATCATAACGATGATAGAAATATTCCACTTGAAACATACAACTATACACAATAGACAGGTCTTGACTTATATATCAGACAACACAAACACGAAACATTATTATTTATATCTATATTTTTAACGGGCACTTTGTAACGGGAACATCATGTCTTGCATTTCAGTAGTGATGGAACTATCTCCAAATGTATTGGTATTCGCCATAAGAGGAACAGTATAAAGATCTGTCGGTTCCATTTCGATCATTAAACTACTAGTTTCATTGTACTTGTCTTCACTAACCAAAGAATGTCCGCCATACCTCCTCAAACTTTCAAGCTCCATGGTCACTTCTTTCATGCTGGGTCTTTTGCCCCCTACTAGGTTAAGGCACCTACATACTAGTTCACTTATTGCTTTAAGCTGCTCATCAGTTGCCTCCTTTATCACTCCACATTCCAGAATATCAAGAAATCGATCTTCCTCCATCGCCTTCACAAAATATGTTGCGAGATTTCGCTCCTTTATATCTCTTTCCGTATTGAGTGGATTTTGTCCAGTTAAGAGTTCTGCAAGAACAACTCCAAAGCTATACACATCACTCTTATCTGATAATTGGCCTGTATGGAAATAATCAGGATCTAAGTATCCGAATGTTCCTTGAACTATTGTAGGGACTAGATCATGACCTAAGGGGACTAATCTCGAGGCACCAAAATCAGCAATTTTTGCAGTGTAATTTTCGTCCAATAAAATGTTAGTGGACTTAACATCTCTATGTATGATGGGCATTCTAGCATCTGTATGAAGATAAGCAAGTGCACCAGCCGATTCATGCGCTATCCTTAAACGACTATCCCATGACAATCTACTTGCGCCACTTTTTCTATAATGAATGTGGTGATAAAGAGTGTTGTTTGAAACGTATTCATAAGCTAGCAATGGGACATCATTTTCCAAACATAACCCCAAAAGTTGCACCACATTGGTGTGATTAATCTTCGTGAGAATTACCATTTCATTTATAAATTCCTCCCTTTGTCCTTCATCAACTCTTTGGGACTTCTTGATTGCCACAACACGCTTATCAGGTAGAGTTCCTTTGTACACAGTGCCGTTACCTCCCTTACCAAGGATCTTACTCTCAGCAAAATTATCTGTAGCTTCTTCTAGCTCTTTAATTCGGTAAATGTTAACAGAACCCATACCAACGCCACCCTTGGTTTTTAGCTTATCTAGTAATAGTGTGCCCCCATTTTGCTCAAACAACTTTTCTCTTAGTTTAACTAGCTTTCTTTTCTTGGCCATGACGTACAACATTGCTAATCCAATAATCAGTAGTAGGAGTAATGCAAATCCAATACCTATATGTGATGATGGACACAATACAATTATTTTACTGGATAAATACATATTTGGTTTAAATGCTGGGTTCGTGAAGCAATGTAAGTAGTTTTTATAATTAACCATCAAGAAATGCAGAATTACTTGGCGCGTGATAAGTTGGACTAGATGTATCTTAGGTCATCCCAAAAAACCAAGTGCAAATAATTGATGTGTCATGAATGAATGTGATTTGGCGTAGTGACATAGGCTATTTTCGTTTTTCATTTCATGCCAATGAAAATGAAGACAGTTATGAAGGCTCTGTATATCAATATCTTCGTTCATGTGATAGTTAAACATCCTAATTGAGACTAAGAAAAACAATCATGATTAATGTTTTCTCTTTTATTTTATTGGAAAAGATATAACTCTTTCTAATTATAAGTACTGTTAAATGATAATACTTCACGTTCAAAATAAAATAAAATAAATTGAAATGAAATATAAGGCTTATGCAATTCCATGACTAGCTATAATGATAAAAACAGAGCAGTTTTAGGTTCATCTAGGGCAATTAGGCAGATAATATATGCAAAAAGTTTTGGTAAGAGATCGAAGTTTATGTGGGTGTGGTTGATTAGCATAAATCTTTAGATATTGTCAAGACTCAGATAGAAACTCATCGATATGATTACCTAAACTGACAAACAGGAGCCTTTGGGACGGTTTATCACGGTGACAGCCATCTTCACTCTTAGCATCACCAGAATACCCTTTTTTACATGTGCATGTATAATTCCCTCGAGTATTCAAACAATGTCCAAAACACGGATATTTTGGTGGATAAGTGCACTCGTTGATATCTAGAAGTAGAGTAAATATCAAAGAAACTGTTAACACAAGTAAACAAATCATATCGAGAGTTTTTCATGACCATAAGCATTAAATCCATATTAAGGTATTCAACATTTCATCGGCATATCTAGTTTACTCTTACAATATAATATTACAATCTGTATTTATGCAGTTTAGCTACATGCATATCTACTATTTTGTGATGAAATAACTAAAATTTGCAAGAACATGAGTTCTTGATATATGAATTCTTTCTAACCAGCTTAGGATATTTTGTTGCAAAAAGGGATACAATATATACGTCTTTAAATAGTATTTTCAAAATTGGCCCGGATCTGCTAGTATATTATATTACGTATATAAAAGAACACAGTATATACTACAAAAGAATTAAGTATAACTTGTCAAAACATTGTTTTCAAGCGGCCTATTTGTGATCATAGAACAGTACCATCGAAATTCATAAAACTGGCCTACTTTTGATCAAGGAACAAGGCTTGTATAAATTAAAACCGTTAGGTGGCTAGTGTTTTCGTTCTATGCATCTCTAGCAATTCAATTGTATAGGTATTGATAAAATTATTTTTACTGGTTTAGATTAAAAAAACTCGTTAGTAAGGGGAAAATAAATTTAAGAAAACTTGGTAACTTAAATCATACCTTGGCAGCCAGGAAACAAATAAGGGTTTCCTTCATACCCTTCTTTACATACGCAACGATACCCTCCTGATTCCCTTGTAGAGTTAACACAGTTACTATTCGACTGGCAGACATAATCCGTACTTGTTTCGACTTCAACACAACTCAGATTACCAATAGCCCATTCAAGCACCACTGGCACAGTTTCTTCAATCCTGTCACTAAAGTTAGCATCCTCTATATCCAACGCACCTCTGAACTTGAATACATTATCCTCACCAATAAATGCATATGTGCAACGTTCTAATGAAGTTGTATAATTAGAATCCAAGGAACCAAGCTCTGTTGTATAGTAACTAATATCATGAGGTATTGGTGACTGACAACATCCATTACCAGCACACTCGTTACTTAGAGCGTCCTTCTGATTAACATTGTTAGAGCAAAACACCATACAACCAGAGTAAACGTTTATAGACTCTCTTCTGGAGGTCAACCAAGCATAATCATTGCAACCGACGACTGTAAACTTATTTTCTTTTGACAAAGTGAATGGCCAATTGGTATAATTTGTGTAGATCTTGTTTGAAATTAGAAGTTGGTTATTTTCCAAGTAGCATTTCTTAGCCACCAGATTGGATGTCCGGAGTGTAGAATCAGATATCACTTTGATCCATTCGTAATTGTTTTGTGTAAAATAGCCTTTTGAAGGGTTAGAAGAAGAGTTGCAGTAGACATCAAACCCATGTCCTATAGAACAATTTGAGTTGATGCCGATGCCAAAGGGGTAGGGAACAATTAAGTCTCCACATCGGCTTTCACAACCTGGCTTTGTTACTGCAGGTAACTTGCTGATAACAGCGTTTATGAGGGTGTAGGTTTCTGGAGTGGAAGTGGTATTAGTATCAGATGTTGTAAGCGAGAGCATTACAAGTATTGCCAATGTTTGAATAACAATTCTCATGGCTGCTGTTTAAGTTTAGTGTTTTCTTCCAAGTGCACTAGCTAGTATAATGTGAGATACTTATCTTACTTTTAGTATTATATAAGCTAGCCCACAACCCATCTTTTTCTTACAGCATCTCCTAAGAAAATACAATCTTTACCCGCTAGCGGATTATTATTTGTATATTGTAAGACGACAAAAATACAGGTCCCTTACTAATTTACTACAAAAGAGAATTGGTTTTTATAAATACCCATTTGATTTAAGATTATACTTTTGGTCATTTGTATGTATACTAATACAAAAAGGTTAATAGATAATCGATCCCAAATAGACCACAGTTATAGGGAAAATCCAGCACAAACTGTGGTAGTCCTTGTGATACGAATGCACGCCGGATATTTTGTTTTGAACCTAACATAAGGATCACAAAAGTTACCTAAAAGATAAATTTATGGTCCTAGATATATATTTATGCAAATGGAAAATTAAACACACGAGACCTCATGCCCTCATTCGTCGTTTACAACAACTCTAACTTGAGTTATAGCTTGGTCATGTACTATGGTTATGCTGGTATGGTCTATTCTATATCGACTACTTTTAAGGGAGACTATAAATGGTTGACCTTGTCGTCTAGAGAAGACTATTACTCTCAAATGGCATGAGCAAACAAAACTTAATTGCAATTTTTAAGTGGTCCTAAATGAATAGTAAGTACTAAGTACTTGTGCCGTTCAAATTAAAATAAAATAGATGTCTTACGTCGCAAGAACCTTTGATTGTTACTTTTATAATTAATGAAGGTATCACTTTAATTCATACTTTAAAAATCAAGCAGGCCAATACTTATGAAAGAATGTTTACGAGTATTGCCAACGTACGTTAGATCAAGAGGCTATTCTTGTTTCATGTACGCTAGCTCGTGTATGGTTCTCGTTAGATCTCGTACGTTAGACCCATCATTATTTCTTACAACATCTTCTAACCTTCAAGTTTTTCTCAACTTTAGAAAGGTCAAAATGAGAAAAGAAAAACAAAGGAAATACTAGTAATATGAGAACTTATTTTATTTATTTATGTCATTAAAATTAAAAGAAAAATGGTGATAATCTTTTATTTTTCTTTTCCTTTCTTTTTAACGTGACGGTGTCTTTTATTTTTTCACTAAAGCAACGAAACTATAGGTATGCGACTATAAGATGAAGAACTTTTTTATTAATATTATCCATATATGTAAAATTAAGATATACTTACTATGAAGTATGGACGCCGATTGTCAAACTAGAAATAACGAATAACTTGATTAACTAAACGTACAACCTCCCTAGCTACTTTTGTCCCTTTATTCAAAAGAAGCCAACTATAGACTAACTGTTGGTCCCATGTATGTTATATCAAATGGAAAATGATTTATCAACTTAACAGAATGTACAACCTCATTATGTTGTTAAAATACATTTCATTTCAGTTGTGTCTACTATATATATATATAGCAACTTGTTCGCAATATATAACCCAGTCAAAGGTAAGTAATTAATGCAACGTGATCACCGACGACTTATAACATCTCTGTTATTCAAAAGATGTCAGTTTATAAAATCAATTAATATCATGTTCCTTCTATTATTTTCTTGTACTGTGAATCACTAGTTAATATGATGAAGTACTAAATGATCAATTAGTTGAATAGATTGATTAATTATCCACTATAATGTAATTTTCCATTTTATTCCTGATGAGTATCACTATATAAACTTAAGAATACATATCTAAAACTAGATCTACTTCGTAATTATTTGAAACATCAATTTTTATATAATTTATCTCTCGTAATCTCCAATTATTATTTTATTACATTAATAAATCACGTCTTTTAAGTCTCTTTTTACGTTTATAGTTTTAAGTCTATATATTATTTGTCATTCCTAGCTACTTGCTTGATAGCTAATTCGTACTCATACTATCATAAATGAACTTGCATTGATGGCCGGGAGCTAAGGGTCTAGTTTGAGTTGCAAGCGTAGAAGGTAACTAAGCGAAAATCAAAAACCTAAATCAAAATAATAAAAAAGTATTTATTGATTGTATACTAAAGATTACATGAATAATTGATCATTTAGTATAACTCTTTCATGATTAATAACTCTTCTCGTTGGATTCCATGTTATTATACAAATCATCATCATCAATAAGTAAAACGCATATTATCAATTGTTGGCAATTTATAGTAGTTAATTTAAACAATTTATTTTAATATAGACACAAAAACACACATCCGACTATTAAATGCCGAGTTGCATCTCCATTATCCATTTTCTATCTCTTACTCGCACCTCAACCTCCAAGGCTCCAACAGTCTGACTTAGCTGTCGCCATCACTATTTCTGATGATATGTGACAAATGTATAATGTATAATAACAAATGATTTAATCATCAAGATAGTCAAAAGTATGTTTTTTACAATAAAAAGCCGCCCTTTAACTATATACATTTGCAGTGTACTTTTCTCACTTCAGAATTGGAATTTTATTATGATTATACTGATAAAAGGATGTGTTTAATGTATGAGCTTGTAGCATAAAAAGTTGCCTATTTTAATAATAGACAGAAGTTTATTAAAGTAAAGAATTTTTTAAAAGTATGAGAGTATAAATTTCAACTGTCAATTTTCAATTCATTTAACAAAATATTTTATTTTTAAAAATTGAATATCTCAAAAACGGTTAGTTAAAAAATTATAAAAATTGCACCATAAAAATAAACATTTTTTCCTTTTCGATTAGAGATCTCACATGACATACTTTCGACAAATTTTTTTCTAATTTATTTGGGGGTTTTGAAAAGTGATAACACATGTGTTACAAACAAATAACACATGTGTTACTGGCGACTATCACATATGTTACCACCGACTATCGCTTGTAACACATGTGATAGTCTTTAATAACACATGTAATAGCCACGGGTAAAACATTTGCTAGTCAATCGTAACACATATGTTACCCACAAAAAATGGAAAAAAAAAAGTTTGTCGAAAATATATCTTGTGAGATGTCTAATTGAAGAGGAAAAAATACTGATTTTTATGGTGTAATTTTTATTATTTTTTAAATTACCATTTTTTAGATATTTAATTTTAAAAAACGTAAAAGAAAATTAAATTTTTACCAAATAACACATTTCTGTTGATACTCTCGTACTTTTAAAAAATCTTATACTTTAAAACTCCCTCGGAGTATAAACATATTTCGTAACTTTAAAACTTCAATAGTTAGATTTTGCTGGAGATGGGTCTGGAGGAGGCCCATCAGGTCTAGCCCAGAAAGTGCCAATTCTAATCAGATGAAATTTGAACGGGATTAGGCTTAACTGACAAAGAGGACAGCTAGGCCTGCCTTGTTGATATTTCCAGATCATTTACGGTTTACGGATTAGGCCTGCCTAGGAGAAAATATGCTAATATGTCGTATGGACTAATATCAAATTTTAATTCATTTGACCGACCTACAAACCAAAGAGGATTTTATCAATCGGATTAGTGATTACTTTAAAAGCACAGAGGCCAAATATGTGAGAGCTAGTGCTACCTCTGTTGCAATTTGTAATTGCACAAGCCACAACAGATCACTTGGAGTAATTGGTAACTACGACAGATTAACATCTTTTATCATCCAAGACCAGAAATATCGTCATCGAAAAATACATATAAGTTCGAATCCTACGCTTCTTTAAAGCTGCAATAATAGATATGAAATACTATTAATTGAAAGTCACTCAGCTGACTCATTAAGATTTTATGACTTGATCTTATTTCCTCCAAGTTTGTCGCAACTTCTTTCATAGTTGGCCTTGGCCGTCCATTCAAATTCAAGCATCTTTTTGTAAGCTTGGTAACTGCTATAAGCTGCTCATTTGGGCCATCCAACACCCGACCATCAATGTTTTCTAATAGAAGCCCTTCTTCATATGTGGCTGAAATTGTCCAATTCCTCTTGCATATAAATACGAGTCTGTGATAGAAAGAAAACACACACCAAATTACAGTAAAAATCAAGTAACAACGAGTGAAATTGAGCAAAAGAAGTGATGATTCAAAATTTGGCTTATAGTAGCAATAAGGTATAATCTTCTACCCATTCTTTGAATTAGATACATGATTATGTTCGATCTTCAGTCCTCAGTATGAAGATCCAACTAATTTCAATCTATTGTTGTGTTCTATTGTCCAAATGTAAAGTTCATATATCTTTTAAGTGACTTCGAACATAAATCAGAAAATCTAGAAATTGGAACAATAAGTACTGTTTTAAATGTTTACTTTTATACAGAGATGTTAGATACATATATACTTGTAATAATCAGCTTTTAATTTCGAGAAAAATGATGTAGAAACAATCGATTTATAGTCTTAATAATTCGGTTTATAACTCACCGAAAACGTGTCATGAAACATCAAAATTAAAGCTATATAGTTTGTTATAAGCGCTGATATTTTTGCTGAAAGTTCGTGTCATGTGTTTGAGTAGAACTCCACTTTTTATTTCATGAAAATCGGTCCAAAAATGAGCAAAAACGATGAGCCAAAGGGTTGATTTGCAATGCTGACAGCAACTGCAGTCTGAACTAGGCCGTTTTCTTGATAGATGTGGGTTGGTCTGCTCGTAATTGGGCCTGTCATTTGGGCTACTCTTTTGGGCCATAATAGGAATATTAGTTCATTTAAATTAAGGGAAATTAACCAAAATACCCTTTTTTACCCCTATTTAATATTTTATCCTTTCAAAACACAAATTACAAAAAACTACCCCCCGTACGCAAATCGCAAATTGCGGTTTGCGTAGCCCCCTTTGCGGTTTGCGTGTGCACGAGTCGTAACACCCGTGCACGGGGTCGTAACATCCGTGTACGGGATCGTAACAGATCGTGACCGAGATCGTAATTTTTTTTGGCTAAATTGACTTTTTCTGTATCCTTTTTCGCTATTCTTTTGTGATATTTTTGAGACTTTTAGAACTTATACATATAATATGACTCTAAGATAATATGTTTATCAAGTTATTTGAAATATTCGCTAAAAAAAGCTCAGATTTTTCGTTGGACGAAAACTCAAAAACACAATAAATGAAAATAAGGAACATAAGTGTTTTCATTACAATACATTCATGGGTGACTCAAATGTACACTTGGAAAACGTTGAGACGTTTTTGATTGGGATCTTGATCGACTATAGTCGTTCATTCTATCTTCAGTAGTCATGCAAGTTGTTAGGTTTGTATATAATACTTAATTGGCTGTGAGAAGTTTCTATTAGAAAAACATCAACTAGATGTGTTTAATCGCATTAATAAGTGTTCTGAAAATTTGTTAAAATGTATAGAATACTAACTTATACTGTAACATCCCAAAATTTTAAAGTTTTGGTGTTCTGCAACACAACTCGCAGATGGTGATTGTGCGACACAATGATTGTGTCGCAGGATAGTGTCGCAGAACGAGCTGAACTGAAATTAATCAAGGTGCTTAAGTGTAATTTGTGAAATATATATATAATTACGTCGCCTAAATATTCCAGACCATTTCACAACTTCTGGAATTGGTTTTAGAGAGAGAAAAACGAGCAATAGAGAGAGAAAGTGATAAAATCAAGTTTGGAATCAAAATTGAGGCAATTAAACCGTGAATTCGAGGTAAGACTTTGATTATTATGTGTTATAAGTGTTATTGAGTGAATTGGACGGATGGGAACGAGTCAATTCGAATATTTAATGTTTGAATTCGAGAATTTAGAATTTGGGGTCTGGTCTGTTATTCATTGCGACACTGAGATAGTGTCGCAGGTTGTGTCGCATGAATATTCTGCGACACAAATGGCTGTGTCGCTAAAGGCGGCAATATTGAGTGATGCGACATAATAATGGTGTCGCAGGATTCTGTTCTGCGACACAATGGTAGTGTCGCATGAGTTTATGGTGCGACATAATTGTAGTGTCGCATGAGCTCATGGTGCGACACAGTGGTTGTGTCGCTAAGTTTATAAAAGAGTTAATTTTTTTATGTGTGATTTACATACCGGTGTTATGTACGTAACTGACGAGGATATTCAACCACACGATTATCCAGGTAAGTAATAGAAGGATATTAATTGATTGAATAAGAATATCCAGATTTGTAAAAGTACTTGTGTGTACTGTATTAATTCAGTAGGAGTACTTGCGTGTACTGTATTAATTCAGTAGGAGTACTTGAGCGTACTGTATTAATTTAGCAGGAGTACTTGAGTGTACTGTATTAATTCAGCAGGAATACTTAAGTGTATTGTATTAATTCAACAATAGCCGTGTTGTTATTGTGAGCCCTCTTTATGCTGAGTGAACATAAATGGCATAATATTGTGAATGTGAGCCCTCTTTATGCTGAGTGAACATAAATGGCATAATAGTGTGAATGTGAGCCTCTTTATGCTGAGTAGTCATAAATGGCATAACAGTGTAATTGTTAGCCTCTTTATGCTGAGTGGTCATAATTGGCTTAATCGTGTTAATACTGGCCATCTCTATGCTGAGTGATCATAAACAGCCTAGTAGTGCGATTGTGAGTCCTAATTGGACAAAGTGATATATGTGATTTCAGTATTCATAAGATCTCTATCTTATATTGTTGATATGATTCTGTTACTTACTAAGCCGATGTGCTTACCCAGTCTGTTGTCATTATTCGATACAGGTGGGTCGAGTAAGGGAAAGGAGGGTCTTGGGAAGGAGCCGCAGCGCGAATAGTGGTGTGCTTGCTACTGCTGGTAGTAAGTGTTTACTCCTATTGAATCATGCTCGGATATTAAAAGGGGGTATTTTGTAAGAGAGAGATCTTCCGTTTGTAAACAATGAAATGTTTATGTATATAAGAAAAGTGTTATTCATGTTATTGAATAAAGTGTTAAAAAAAAAACTGGGTGTTACATATACTAGCATGGTTTTCACACAAAGCATTAAGTTGTCGTACTTCATTTTCTCATACAAGAGAATTAAAATGAACATGTTATACATCTTAATTATCGTTTATATATTATTCGAATGTTGATATGGTTAGAGTATCTCCAACTAATAAAGCTAATGTTTTATTTAGTTCTTTTGACTCATTAAATTCACCTCTAAACCCAATGACAAGTGAAATGAATGCATGTTATATATAATTTTAAGTGTATGTTATTAAGTATATACAATAAAACTAACTTCACATATATATATATATATAGGGCTTGATTATTGTAAAATAATTTTTATTGTAAAATAAATAAGACACAATTTGAACCGTTAGATATATAATGAGATCGTTGGAGAGGTTGTTAACTAAAAAAATATATTTTTTTTAATTTTAATCAAATAGTTATAATTATGTAAGTAAAATTACTAATTCATTATTTGACTAAAATATTGTTTTATTTATTTTACAATGCAATTTTTAATTTATTGTAATGAAAACGACTATAGCATATCAAGATCCCAATCAGAAGCGTCTCAATGTTTTCCGAGTGTACATTTGAGTCGCCCATGAATGTATTGTAATGAAAACACTTATGTTCCTTATTTTCATTTATTGTGTTTTTGAGTTTTCGTCCAACGAAAAATCTGAGCTTTTTTTAGCGAATATTTCAAATAACTTGATAATCATATTATCTTAGGGTCATATTATATGTATAAGTTCTAAAAGTCCCAAAAATATCACAAAAGAATAGCGAAAAAGGATACAAAAAAGTCAATTTAGCCAAAAAAAAATTACAATCTCGGTCACGATCTGTTACGATCCCGTACACGGATGTTACGACCCCGTGCACGGGTGTTACGACTCGTGCACACGCAAACCGCAAAGGGGGCCACGCAAACCGCAATTTGCGATTTGCATACGGGGGGTAGTTTTTTGTAATTTGTATTTTGAAAGGATAAAATATTAAATAGGAGTAAAAAAAAGGGTATTTTGGTTAATTTCCCTTAAATTAAAGTTGTTTCAAGCCCATGACATTTAAGAGTTATTAAACTACAACTAAAAGTTTATAACATATTTTCATAAATATAAATGTATTTGACTTAAATATTTTCTTAAAGTGATAAATAAAAGTTATATATTTTTAAAGAGAAGATATAAAACTAATATGTAACGTAAGCAACTCTGGTTTCGTACGTAATTATGTAATGATTTTAATAGTAAGTCATGACCTAGTAAGGAGGGCGTGACAAGGATCTATGTAACCATAGGTCCCTTTAACTAATGTGCTCAAGTGACTTTGATCTCCCAAGACGGACTTGGATATTCCAAAATCTAATAATTTTGCTATGAATTTTTCATCCAAAAGGACGTTTGACGATTTAATGTCTTTGATATGTAGGGATGGAAGTTGCTGAGTTCATGTAGGCAAGAGCACCTGCTACCTCTGTAGCAATTTACAGTTGCATACTCCATAAAGAAGGAAAGTCATAATTTTCATCGTGTATGAATTGGAAGAGATCTCCATTTGAGACAAATTCATAGACAAGAATTGGAACCTCCGTTTCTAAACAACACCCAAGAAGCTTCACTACATTTTTATGGCTGATTTGGGAAAGTAAGAATACTTCATTGATGAATGGTTCAACTTGGCACTAGTCCACTAACTTAGACTTCTTCACTGCTACTATTTTTCCATCTGTCAACATGCCTTCCTTGGCCTCCTCATCCTACGAATCTATTCCCATTGTAATGATCGGTGGCTTTCTCTAGTTCTTTAGCTCTGAAAAGTCTTGTCCTTTCGACTGCATCTTCACCATTTAAAGAATTTCTCTCTACTCTTCTTATCCTTCCTTTTTTGGACTAGTTTGTAAATCCAGACAGCTAAAACTAGCATTAGTGTGCCCAAAACAACACCTGACATACGGATCTTTTAGTAATTTGAATTAAGGGTATTATGAGAAGTTTAATCAATTATAGGCATTTTTTTAGAGGTGCACAACTATTTGAGACAAATCAAAATAATAAAATGGACAATAATTTGATGGGTGGAGTATTTATTTTTCTATAACGTGCCTAGATGAATATTTGTATACAATAACCATCAAGGGTTGTCAAAGTGGCCGGTATATCAACATTGTAATAAGTATTGGGGAATTGGAGGTCAAAGGTTCAAACCTTGATCATGACATAAAAATAGATAATTAAAGACAACCCTTGTGTGGCCACACCGGTCATCCTTTGGAGAGCCTTACTTGGTTCAAATTTGTGTGGCGGTGTACTCAGACCTCGTGGCCACGCCAGTCACACTCGAGTTTGTATACAAATAAAATAAGCCTGAATTTAACAGCAGGAGTGAAATGTGTTCCGGTATAAATATCAAACGACATACCCATAGCAAGCCAAGTTTAAATTCATAGCCACGTTTAGGGTACAAGCTATTGTTCATGATCAGAACTACATAAGAAATCATATTGAAAAGATTGATTTGCTAGGAAATACTAGTGACCTTAAACATGTTAATCTGTAAAAGAAAATACCTATAATGAATACGATAGCTGAAAATTTTGAATCTTCAGCAATGGTCGAACAGCCATTCGGTACTTTTGCATCACCAAAGAATCCTGATGAACAAGTACAGTTGTAGCTCCCCAGAGTATTTTGGCAATCACCAAAGGGTAGATTCTCCATGCACTCATTGATGTCTGATAAGAAAAAGGTATATTAAACAAGCTAGTTAAGTACTCCATACGTCCCGAAATTATTGTCCATCTTTCCATTTTAGTATACCTCAAAATTATTGTCCACTTTTAAATTTTAACCAATTGAAAAACTTGTATGTGGTAAAGATAAATTCTTATTCGTGAAATAGTGTAATGATTGTACTTTGATATATTGGACAACCTATTATGTTCCCGCACTTGGTTGGACAACCTTGTTTTGCTATGTAGGTCATAACTCTTGAGTTGTCACCTTCAAGAGTTCCTAGGGCCATTATTGTAATTGGAAATGCAAACAAACAAAGAATAAAATGAAGAAGCATGTTAATTTCTCACTTCTCTCTGGTTTTTATTGTAAGACACCTTTTATTGTGTGTGTGAATATTTCATAACTAACAACTGTCGATGCAGTTTATAGAGTGGCTGCAACTAAGAGCAACCTCTCCAAGAAAAAGCCCATGAAAATGAAAGATTATAAATAAAGATTAGTAATATAAACTAAAAATACATCTTTTTCATTTTTATTTTTATAAAACAGTAATTTCAGTAAAAGGTACCATAACATAAAAAATATTGCACAATAATACGAATCAACGTTCAATAATAGGATTTGGATGTTCAATTTGTTACAATTATATGACTGTTTGTTAAAGTTCGTTATGAAAAATGATTCAGTTTTCATATTGAAAAGTTAAGTATTACCATTATGTATGACCTGAGTACCTGACCTAGGTCCCCAATTTCATGCTTTTTAGGATTTTATGTTACATGTATCTGAAATTTTACCTTTTATAAACGGAAAAGACACAGAGACGTTTTATCTTTTCATTGAGTTGAGACTACACGCACATGAGTTCTAAGTTTCAGAATTGATCATTAAGAAAAACATATTTTTAAGTGAAATATACTTCACAAAATAGCCGTCGATATGATTCTTGGATTTTTTTGTCTTTTTCATGCCGTCCCTGTTCTACTGTTCTAGATTGACTGACCCAATTAACTTGAGTTATGGTTCAATGACTTTGGGTTTCAGTTTATGGAATACTTTGATTGGATTGACCCAAATAATGAATAATTGTCCTCTTTAGAAGACTCACTAAACATGTACTCAATATTTTAGTATTTTCTTGTTGGCCGGTCGCCCGGTCCCACACCCAAATGAATATCCTACTGGGCCAATCTGCCACAGCCTTACAGGGCAAATAACTCCAACAGATTCGTGTTAAACTGGGCTTGGAGAAGAGCACCCTATCTTGGGCCAGAAAGTGAAGAATGAGTTTGTTGAACTTGAAGGACTTGTGCTTAATATGGGCTTCGAAAGTGGGCCTGATACATGGTTTGATGGTTATTGAATCAAGATCCACCAAGATATTTCACTGTTGATTCTTACAAAAACTAATCGATTCCGAATCAATTGGGAGCAACTCAATGTTCCAACTAAGCTATGATTTCATGAACACCAGATGGAACATAAATTGCACTCAATTTACCAAACCGATCAATAGCTAAATACAAAATCAAATAATTCTCACCTAAAAAAAACACTCAATGATATATCATTGATATGTGACAATCATTCACACACAAAATAACACCAAGGATTACAATATGTAAACCTGATGTCAAGATCCAGAATATAGATGAACAAGAAGTCACCACAATAAAGAAAGTAACAAACAAAAAATAATACAATAAATTGTAAAATAAACTTACTTATATATATATATACTAAAGCCACTTACACTTCTTCACAATTAAACCTTGATCTTCTGAACTTGTCACTTTCAACCCTTTCTGTGTATGATTTGTCACAATGCAAGTCTATCCAGTTGTACCAAGATTTAATCATCAAACTTTGACCGCTACAAAGCAAAAAACATTAACAAAATAAGTCCTAAATAAAAAAATAAGCGAGATTGATATTTAGAACAATAAGTAAAGTGCAGATACTAAGTTTAATACGAAATAATATTTTCGGAGCAAAAAACATGAACAAAATAAGCAAACGTTAATGTACGAATATATTTTTTCAATTTTTCTTTAAAATAAAATCTCCGAAAAAAACAGTGTGGACATGGACTACAATAAGTATACATGTGTTTTACTTTCCGGTATAGTTCATACTTGCAATAATAATTAATAAAAGAATGTTGTAAAACATGACATCGTCTTCACATAATGTGTTGGAATACACGCATGCTTTATAGATTATTAACTACGTTCACTAGAAAAATAGAAAAAGTGAATATCTCCCGGCTTAAATCATGACTGTATTTTTATCAAACATATAAATATATTAAACGGCTTACAAGATAGTTAGCATTGTAATTAAGGTTGTCGTGAGAAGCCCTTCAATCAGTTTTGATATGATATCCACGTCAAAGTAATATATTAATGAGCTTGATAATCAGTTCTTAAAGAAGAAAACGAATTGAATAATGATTGATCCAAAGTTATGTCAAGGGATGATAAATTAATGGGCTTAATGACATATATACTTGTCGTTAAATCAAGCAGCATCCCAAATAAGATATCAAGAGTGTTAAAACTAATATTAGTATAGTAGTATTATAAACATGATTTGTTTAGGATATACGAGTATATGATTATTAATAGTAATCATATTATGTATGTAAGGATATATATTTATCTCTTAAAACATTTAGGTACGTAATTCATGATTAATGATTTATTTTTATAATACTCAGAATATGGTTTCAAATGCATGGCTATAAAAGGAATTTTGGTTTTCTTTGAATTTGTAAATGACACACGTACGTACGTATATGCTAACATGCTTTGAATTGTTATCTGGAATATATATGTAATCATATCTAACACATCACGTCGTAAGGACAATACGTGGATACCAGTGATAATTTAACATTATATTTTGTTACTTGTTTTGATTAATCTAATCTCTCAAAACATATATCAAGGGCAATTCCATTGAAGTTGAGTGAATGAGGTGAACTGAAATTAATAATATTATATATATAAAACTAGACAACGTAAATCGTACTTTGGCAACCAGAAGATAGATGAGATTCGCATGTAGAGTTGACACAAACGCTATTCGAAAGGCAAGCAAAACCATCCATTCATTCGGCTTCAGCACAACTCAAATTACCAATTATAGCCCATTCAAGAACTATCGGGACATCAGCTTCAATTCTATCAGGAAACTATCATTTAAATCCATTGCACCATTAAACTTAAATACATCCTGCTCCACAAATGCATATGTCCCAGGACTAAAATTCCTCGTACTATTTTCACCTGGTTGTTGTAACTCACTAAGTTGAGTTTCGTTGTAATTATGTCTTTAGGTATGGATGATTGACAACAACCGCTCCCTGAACATTCGTTGGCTAGAGCATCATCAAGGTTTGAGCAAAAGACCATCAAACCCCGTAGACACGGTTCTAGACTTGGTTCGTGAAGTCAACCAAGCGAAATCATAACAGCCAACAATTGTGAACTTATTTACATTCGAGAAGGTGTATGGAAAATCTATATAATTGAAGGAAATTGTTGTGGTATCTGTAGCCACAATATTGGAAATGAGAAGTGTGGAATCAGATATTTGTTTGATGTATGAGTAATCATCTTTTGTAATAAAAGCCTTTGGAGGGTTTAAAGACGTGGTGCAGTGAATGTCAAAACCACTGTCTATAGAACAAATTGTGTTGATTCCGATGCCAAAAGGGTAGGGAATGATTAAGTCCCCGCATCGGCTGTTGCAACCTGGCTTTTCTCAATTCGTAGCGTTTACAAGGTTGTAGGTTTCAGAGATGGGATTGGTACCGGATGCTTTGAATGAAACTTTAGAAGTACTACATAGATTAGAACAAGGTTTTTCATGGCAATGTTTTGTGGCTTCCAATCTATTATTTTGAGTATTTGGATTGAAGGAGTCCTCTAGCTAACTTTATATAAGCAAGATGATGATTCAGTGGCCCATCACAGGACAAAGATGCCTAGTCCACTCTTAAAAAGAACTTATATTGTAGAACTAAAAGAAAGAATTGGGAGTCCATGTTAGTGTAAAACTATCATATAGGATTATTGATTAAATGAACTGAAGAACCTATATTTAGGCTAAGACAACATTACAAACAACAAAAATAAAAAACTAAATCAAGCTAAACGACATAAATATTATCTAAATACAATTACTAATTAATCCCAACATTATCTCATAAATATATCATCTAATAGTTAAGACTAATATTTTAGCCTACGTGGCCAACATATAAGCTTAAATGAAATTACACGCTAAAACTAATTTGTGATAGAAAGAGTAGTCCATATACTTCTTAGTTCCGAAGTGAGACATGATTTTGCACTGATTAGTCCACTTAAAGAATTGGGACTTATAATGTAGTCAGTCCAGTGTATAAGTGAGTCCAAAGAATATAGGCCCTAAAATACGACTGTAATACTTAAATTCTTTGGTTGCTATTTGAGTATTTGGAGTTTAACACCTATCTTCCCCTGTTTAGATAGGAAATAAAGAAACCAGAGAGAATAGAAATGAAGGAAAACCACATGAAATAATAATGAACTTTGTTAATACTTAGACCACCTGCAGTTATAACACTTGTCTTCACCCGTTTTGGGTGTCACATTAATCACGACGGATTGTTATCCATTACTGGCCACAATGGTGTTTTCACGGCAGCTCACGACGGACAACTGGACCCACTATTTTCATTATTTTCATTTTTCTTAAAAACACATTTACTTTTAATTAAATATAGTTTCATATAATTAATTTAAAAACTAGTTATTAATCAATAAAAAAGATACATTAATTAATAAAATAAAAGATACATTAATGTAACACCCCACTTTTCTATATCAAAATTTACTATGGTTTATAGATTATTTGCATGACTTCAACTCATGTATTAAAATATGATTTAACAAAAACACTTGTTTCCAAATTATGTACACATCATTTGGGTGTTACGAATTCGTACCATTACATAACCATAGTAAAAGTAAACAGGAGTGAAAGCTAACTTGTCTTCTAGTCTTTACAAAAAGGGATCCTCTTCTAAAGATTCTACCTTCTACACTCTTGATCCTGAACCTGGAGTACATGACATTAAATAAAATACGTAAGACAAAAATGTCTCGTGAGTGACATGGGTTTTAGACCCATAAGTTCCAAATTCAGTTTTTAACACGGTCACAATCTTAGTACATATAAATACAACAAGGATGCAATGCATGATAACATTTCCATTTACAACTATGTCGGACCATTCCGACTCATTAACCGTCAATTCCATTCCATAGGTGGTTATGTACCACAACCGAGCTGCTTACGGCCGCCACTCGTCATTATCATAGCTGCTTACGGCCGCCACTCGTCATTTTCCATCCCATCCGGTATGGAAGCTTGGCCACTACTTCGCGACAGGATGGTACCAATCCCAGTAGTGCCTTTGTTCCGATTAAGGAACCTTTTGGTCTAGACCCTTTCCAACATGACTCTGATTCAATCACAAGCTATGTATGCATGAACATTATTTTTCTTTACCATTCCGTTATGCATAAGTGTCATAAGATGCATATGCAATAAACACAAACTTTTCATAACTAGAAGATCATTCACATACCTTGTCTTTCATATACTACTTGGATCAAGCTAAAATACTCTTGAAAACACATAATAACAATAATCATTTAGCATACTTTTAATTAAAGAAGATTCAATTGAAATCATAAAATTCTATAAACTAGGCCATGTACCCCAAAGTGGGAAAAATCCTCATGTACTCACCTTGATATTTCGGTTAGATAGCTTCACCTTTTTTCACTAGTCCTCTTAGTCTCCAATCTGTCCAACAACACGGTTTTGATGTCTAAACGTTAATTTCAATCCTTTTTAGGCTCATACCTTGAAACATGTGGGTCTAAATTGACCCCTAGACTCATGTGGGTCTTAATGACCCAGACATATTCTAAACCAACTATAATTAAGGTCTATAGCCATTATATTACTCACTTAACTCATTTGAATGATCATACGTGCCAAACATTTGCACAATTAGTGAAATTGAAAAAACCTGACAAAATACCTTAGCGATTTTGGGGTTTTTGAAAATAAAAGAAATTCTTCCTCAAGCTTTGGTAATACATGCCCTAACTTCATAATCAACAAATTATAACTACTCAATAATGAAATCTACAACTTGATAGGTGCTTAAACAAACTCAATCTACTATTATCACTCTTTAATTCAATCATGCAAGATTCTTAGTGAAATTAGGGTTCAAGAATATGTTTAAAAATCTGGAAATCTCAATCATAATAAGAAGGGTTATAAGTTAATACCTTGTATTTTCAAGTTTGATGGTGAGAATGCTTAATTTCCTCCTTTGATTCACCCTTGTTGATGTTTACACCTACTATTCTCACCTTGAGCTTCACACACAACTTCTACAGAGTTTATTGTTGTTCCCAGACTAAGAAATGAGGGTCCAAGCCTTTTAAATTCGTGGTTAACCCAGGTCAACCGAAGTCAACTGGTCAACTATTTACTGCCTTTATTTCTAAAGGTTAAAATGAGGACTAAGACTAAGTGTCATAGTCTCAAAAATGACCTTCAGACTTTTAAGTACCAATACAGATGAAAAAGAGGACTAAGACTAAGTTTCATAGTCTCAAAAATGACATTCACTTCTTTAACCCATACAATACATAAAATTGATGATATAACCCATAAGCTCCAATATGCAGCTCACGTTAAACTGCTGTAACTTTCTCATACTACATCCGTTTTCGATGAATCTTATATGCTTGTAAACCTTGGATCACAAACTACAACTTTCATGTTCGACTCTAGACCAAACACCCAACGGATTACAAATTATAAGGCAACAAAAAGAGAGGGCTGCACATGAATTTGGGTCAATATTTTGACAGCACTAAAAATGGGTCTGCAGTCAACTTTAGACCACCATAACTTACTCATAAGACATCCATTTTGGGTGAATCTTATATCCCTGGAAAGCTTGAAACCTGCACTACAGCCCTCGAGTTCAACATTTGATTCAAATCCTACAGATTTCGAGTTATGAAGCTGCAAACATAGAGGACTGCACACAATTTTCTATATTTCACAAGTACACTAATTATCCAATTACATAATTAAACAGTTATTCAATACAAGAAAATTAACTACTATTTTAACCAAAATTTAGGATGTTACATCTAATTAATTTAAAAAACATTACATAGTTCCTAAAAATAAAAACGTTACATTACTAAAAAAAAAACAATAGATAGTTCCAAAAAATAAAATAAGCGTTACAATACGATAAAAGAAGCCTAAAACTATTCTTCGTCTTCATCTTCGTCTTCGTCCGCGTCGAGGTCCACGAATTCCGCATATTTTTTGCGAATAAACTTTGCATGTTATTAATTTGTTTTTTGTCCTTCAACTTGTAACCCTCGGTAGTTTCTTTTAGAAACTTTAGTGACTCAATTGATGCATGCATTTTTTCGGCTTCTTTTATCTCACGTACAACTTCTAAACATTGAACTTCCATTCTTTCTTTATAACTCACTATGTTTTCGACCGCAACTTCGAGCCTTGAACCGGTACCGTGAGAAGAAGTCGCCGCGTCAGAAGAGCTTTGACTTTTAGCGACTTTTCGTGGGCGTGTACTCAACATACCGGGGGGTCTTTGAATCACATCATCCCCAAATAGCTCGTTGGTAGTATTGTCTTCAAGATCCACCAACTCATTCTCGGGTTCTTCATTTTCGTCAAATAAGTGTCTCATTGCGCCACCTACTCCCAGTTGCATAAACCACTTTGGTTTGTCTTATAATACTTCCCAAGATTCTTTCATACTAAACGTTTTGAGAGTCGCGTTTGTGAATTCGACCATTGCCTGATCGTAGATAGTATGGTCATCTTGCCCGATTCCCCATGTGCGGACGTTTTCTTTGTAAATTGCATTAAATTGATCGCAAATTTGGTTAGTGACTCGCCATTTGGAAGTAAGTTGATTATCGCCTCGTTAATAACCCTTGTTTTTGTCGTTGAATTTTTTCCCCACTTTTTCCCAAAAACTATCGCGTCTTTAGGAGTTTCCGTCTTTGGGGTCTTTTAAAATATCGAGCCAACATTGTGCCAACCATGCTTCTTCTCTTGGTGTCCATGGCTTTTTGTTACAAATAACAGGAAAGCCTTTAAATCTTCATTTGATAACTTTTTTTCTTTCCTTTTTTTGATCCGTGTACGGATTCTTGTTGTTATTGTTGTTGTTGTTGGAATTGTTGTTGGTTGAATTGGAATGGTTGTTGTGGGTAAAACGATTGTTGGAACGGATTATTTGGGTTTGGCAGTGATGAACTAGAACCCGGGGTATTCGTAATGCCGAAATTGAGAAGATTCGTATACGAGAAATTTTCGTTTTGGTTAGACATGTTTTATAGGATAATTATAGTGTTTGTGAATATGTATGTAGGTGAATATGTTCTTGTGTTAAAAGATTGTATGTAAGTGAATTATAGTGTTGTAAAGATTGTATGGTGAATTTACCGAGGAAACCCTTTACCCAAGATTGTACGGTGAAGTATGTAGGTGAATTTAGTGAATTGTTGTTGTGTTTCAAAGAGTGTATAGTGTATGTGTATATATTAGGAATTTAATTAAAAAAGTTAATAAAATAATATATATATATATATATATAACCGTTTGAGTTGCAACGGATATATATAATTTGCCACATAGGCAAAATGCCACGTGGCAGCCTCTCATAATTTTAATATAAATAATTATTTAAATTTAAAAGAAAAACTAAAATATAGATATAGATAGACTTAGATAATATTTGAATATAATATTAATAATTAAAAAGTCTATGAATCTCACTCAAACACTAATTAGAAAATTATATTAAACTATTAAACTTATAAAAATAAGGTAAATTATATTGTCGTACATCGCACGGGTTTTGAATCTAGTATATATATATAACTGTTTGAGTTGCAACGGATATATCTATATATTTTTAAGTATTTTTTTATTTTTTTATTTTTTAATATGAAAGATAGTCGTTGGTTAAAAAAATATTTTTTTAATGGGCTAAAAACGGGTTAAATGGCTTGTGGGTCCCACATTTACTCGTCCTGGGCTCGTGCGTTTCACCACGAGGACGGCTCACCACTAGACCATTCCGTCCTTGGTGGCTCGTCCTGGCTGATCTGGCTAATCGTGGGCTTGACTACGGACCACTACAGGTGGTCTTAGTGACATAATATCCAAGTACAAAATCATAAGGATTATAAAAATATTACACTTGAAACATATATAATTATAAACAATATACAGGTCTTGACATAAATATTTGATAACACAAACATGAAACGTTATTACTTGTATGTATATCTTTAACGGGCACTTTGTAATGGGAACATCATGTCTTGCATTTCAGTAGTGATGGAACTATCTCCAAATGTATCAATATTCGCCATAAGAGGAATAGTATAAAGATCTGTTGGTTCCATTTCGATCATTAAGCTACTGGTTTCATTGTAGTTGTCTACACTAACCAAAGAATGTCTGCCATACCTCCTCAAACTTTCAAGCTCCATGGACACTTCTTTCATGCTGGGTCTTTTGCCCCCTACTAGGTTAACGCACCTACATACTAGGCCACTTATCACTTTAAGCTGCTCAGAAGTCGCCTCATTCGCCACTCCACGTTCCAGAATATCAAGAAATCGACCTTCCTCCATCGCCTTCACAAAATATGTTGCGAGATTTCGCTCAGTTAAATCTCTTTCCATATTGAGGGGTTGTTGCCCTGTTAAGAGTTCTGCAAGAACAACTCCAAAGCTATACACGTCACTTTTATCTGTTAATTGGCCTGTATGGAAATATTCAGGATCTAAGTATCCGAATGTTCCTTGAACTATTGTAGGGACTAGATCATGACCTAAGGGGACCAATCTCGAGGCACCAAATAATTTTTGTCCAATAAAATGTTAGTGGACTTAACATCTCTATGTATGATGGGCATTCTAGCATCTGTATGAAGATAAGCAAGTGCACCAGCCGATTCATGCGCTATCTTTAAACGACTATCCCGTGACAATCTACTTGCGCCACTTTTGCTATAATGAATGTGATGATAAAGAGTGTTGTTTGAAACATATTCATAAGCTAGCAATGGGACATCATTTTCCAAACATAACCCCAAAAGTTGCACCACATTTGTGTGATTAATCTTCGTGAGAATCACCATTTCATTTATAAATTCCTCCCTTTGTCCTTCATCAACTCTTTGGGACTTCTTGATTGCCACAACACGCTTATCTGGTAGAGTTCCTCTGTACACAGTGCCGTTACCTCCCTTACCAAGGATCCTACTCTCAGCAAAATTATCAGTAGCTTCTTCTAGCTCTTTAATTCGATAAATGTTAACAGAACCCATACCAACGCCACCCTTGGTTTTTAGCTTATCTAGTAATAGTGTGCCCCCATTTTGCTCAAACAACTTTTCTCTTAGTTTAACTAGCTTTCTTTTCTTGGCCATGACGTACAACATTGCTAATCCAATAATCAGTAGTAGGAGTAATGCAAATCCAATACCTATATGTGATGATGGACACAATACAATTATTTTACTTGATAAATATATATTTGGTTTAAATGCTGGGTTCATGAAGCAATGCAAGTAGTTTCTATAACCATCAGGAAATGCAGAATTACTTGGTGCGTGATAAATTGGACTAGATGTATCTTACGTCATCCCAATAAAGCAAGTGCAAATAATTGATGTGGCATGAATGAATGTGATTTGGCATAGTGACATAGGCTATTTTCATTTTTCATTTCATGCCAATGAAAATGAAGACAGTTATGAAGGCTCTGTATATCAATATCTTCATTCATGTGATAGTTAAACATCCTAATTGAGACTAGAAAAAACAATCATGATTAGTTTTTTCTCTTTTATTTTTTTTTGGAAAAAATATAACTCTTTCTATTTATAACTACTGTTAAATGATTATAATTCCCGTTTAAAATAAAATAAAATAAAAGGAAATATAAGGCTTATGCAATTCCAAGACTAGCAATAATGATAAAAACAGAGCAGTTTTAGGTTCAGGGCAATTAGGCAGATGATATATGCAAAAAGTTTTGGTAAGAGATCGAAGTTTATGTGGGTGTGGTTGATTAGCATAAATCTTTAGATATTGTCAAGACTCAGATAGAAACTCATCGATATGATTACCTAAAGAGACAAACAGAAGCCTTTCGGACAGTTTATCACGTTGACAGCCATCTTTACTCTCAACATCACCAGAATACCCTTTTTTACATGTGCATGTATAATTGCCTTGAGTATTCAGACAATATCCAAAACATGGATATTTTCGTGGATCATTGCACTCGTTGATATCTAGAAATAAAGGAAATATCACTAAAACTGTTAACACAAGTAAACAAATCGGAGTTTTTCATGACCGTAAGCATTAAATCCATATTAAGGTATTCAACATTTCACCGGCATCACTAGTTTACTCCTGCAATATTATTATAATCTGTATTTATGCAGTATAGCTACTTGCATATCTACTATTTTTGTGATGAAATAACCGAAAATTTGCAGGAACATGAGTTCTTGATATATGAATTATTTCCAACCAGCTTACGATATTTTGATGCAAAAAGGGATACAATATACACGTCTTTAAATAGTATTTTCAAAATTGGCTCGGATCAACTAGTATTATATTACGTATATAAAGGAACAAACTATACACTAGAAAAGAATTAAGTATAACTTGTCAAAAAATTGTTTTCAAGCGGCCCATTTGTGATCATATAACAGTAGCATCGAAATTCATAAAACTGGATGGCCTACTTTTGATCAAGGAACAATGGTTGTATAAAATAAAACCGTTAGGTGGCTAGTGTTTTCGTTCTATGCATCTCTAGCAATTCAATTGTATAGGTATTGATAAAATTATTTTTACTGGTTTAGATTAACAAAACTCGTTGGTAAGGGGAAAATAAATTAAGAAAACTTGGTAACTTAGATCATACCTTGGCAGCCAGGAGACAAATAAGGGTTTCCTTCATACCCTTTATTACATTCGCATCGGTACCCTCCAGATTCCCTATTGGAGCTAACACAATTGCTATTTGATTGGCACAAATAATCGTCGGTTTCTTTGGCCTCCTCACAACTCATCTCACCAATAGCCCAGTCAAGCACAATTGGGACATTAGTTTCAATATTTTCACGGAAAAAAGTATCATTTAACATAGTCTTTGTATCGTTGAACTTATATGCCTTATCCTCGCCGACAAATGCATATGTACAACGTTCTGAAGAATTTTTCCCATCTTGATTAAGCAAGGGACTGACCTCCATCTTATAGGAGTTAATGTCTTTGGGAATCGGTGATTGACAACAACCATTACCTGCACACTCGTCATTTGGCGTATCTTGCGAGTAAACCCCAGAACAAAACACCATACAACCGGTAGATACATTCCCTGAATTTTTTTTTGAGGTCAACCAAGCATAGTCATTACAACCGAGGACTGTGAACCCTTATTTACTTGTGAAAAAGTGTAGGGCCATTTTTGTAAATCAAAGTTCATCTTGTTAAAACGTGAGCTACCATTTGAGTAATAGCATCTTCTATGCACCAAATTGGATGTCCGGACTGTAGAATCAGATATACTTTTGATCGAGACGTAATCTGTTTTTGTAAAAAACCCTTTTGGAGGGCTGAAAGAATCGTTGCAGTAGACATCAAACCCATGTCCTATAGAACAATTTGAGTTGATGCCGATGCCGAAGGGGTAGGGAACAATTAAGTCTCCACATCGGCTTTCGCAACCTTGCTTTGCTAAATTCGTAGCGTTTGCAAGGTCGTAAGTTTCTGAAATGGAAGTGGGATTGGTATCAGATGTCGTAAATGAGAGCATTCCAAGTATTGCCAATGTTAGAATAAGAATTCTCATGGCTCGCTGTTTATGTTTAGTGTTTTCTTCCAACTGCACTAGCTAGTATAATGTGAGATACTTATCTTACTTTTAGTATTATATAAGCTAGCCCACAACCCATATATCTTTTTCTTACAGCATCTTCTAAGAAAATACAATCTTTACCCGCTAGCCGATTATTATTTATATGTAATAAGACGACAACATTACAGGTCCGTTACTAATTACTACAATAGAGAATTGGTTTTTACTAATACCCATTTGATTTAAGATTATACTTTTGGTCATTTGTATGTATACTAATACAAAAAGGTTAATAGATAATCGATCCCAAATAGACCACAATTATAGGGAAAATCCAGCACAAACGGTGGTAGTCCTTGTGATACGAATGCACGCCGGATATATTGTTTTGAACCTAGCATAAGGATCACAAAAGTTACCTAAAAGATAAATTTATGGTCCTAGTTATAGCTTGGTCACGTACTATGGTTATGCTGGTATGGTCTATTATTTCGACTACTTTTATGGAAGACTATAAATGGTTGATCTCGTCGTCTAGAGAAGACTAGTACTCTCAAATGGCATGCGCAAACAAAACTTAATAATTAGAAATTATGCCTAACAATTAGAGAAGACTAGTACTCTCAAATGGCATGCCTAACAACTCCTAAACTTAATTGCAATTTTTAAGTGGTCCTCAATTAATAGTAGGTACTCTGTACTTGTCCCATTCAAACTAAAATAAGATTGGGTCTTACATCGCGAGAACCTTTGATTGTTTCCATTACCTTATCCTTAGCCATGAGGTTCCAACATTTTTTTCCTTAATTTTCGTAGGAGTTGTTTCCGGACATACTAAAAAAAAGGATTAAAAAATGAAGGTATCATTTAATTCATACTTAAAAAATCAAGCAAGTCAATGCCTTAAGAAGAAAGTTTACGAGTATTGCCAATGTACGTTAGATCAAGAGGCTATTCTTGTTCATGTACACTAGCTCGTGCATGGTTCTCGTTAGATCTCGTACGTTAGACCCGTCATTATTTCTTACAACATCTTCTAACCTTCAAGTTTTTCTCAACTTTAAAAAGGTCAAAAAGAGAAAAGAAAAACAAAGGAAATACTAGTAATATGAGAACTTATTTTATTTATTTATGTCATTAAATTAAAAGAACAATAATGATAGTTTTTTTATTTTTCTTCTTTTTCTATCATTTCGTTTCTTTTTAACGTAACGGGTGTCCTTTATTCTTTCACTAAAGCAACGAAACTATAGGTATGTGACTATAATATTAAGAACTTTTTTATTAATATTATCGGTATATGTAAATTAATATTATCCGTATATGTGACTATAAGCAACGAAACTACAGGTATGTCCCTCTATTATTTTCTTGTACTGTAGTGTGAATCACTAGTTAATATGATGGAATACTAAATGATCAATCAGTTATATGATTGATCAAAAGTCATATTTATCCACTATAATTTAATTTACTCATTTTATTCTTAATGAGTAGTACTATATAGACTTAAAAATACATATCTAAACATAGATGTACTTCGTAATTATTTGAAACATCAATTTTTATACAATTTATCTCTCTTAATATCCAACTATTATTTTATCATATTAACAAATCACATCTTTAGGTCTCTTTTTATGTTTATAGTTTTAAGTTTATATATTATTTTTCATTCCTAGTTACTTGCTTGATAGCTAATACGTATTCGACCATCAAAAATGAACTCGCATTGATGGCCAGGAGCTAAGGGTCTAGTTTGAGTTGCAAGTGTAGAAGGTTATTAAGCGAAATAACCAAAAACCTAAGTTAAATGGTCCTAGATTTCTTTATGTAAATGCAAACAACCTCATATCGTTGAAGACTTCAATTGACCTTGTCGTCTATAGAAGACCCCAAAATGTCGTTGGAAAAAAGACCATAGAATTTTGCAAATGGTCGCAAACAAATATTTACCATAAAATTTCTTCTTTTGTGCTTTCGAATTTTATTTTGAATATTCAACTAAATGATGAGTATTTATATTGCTAATAGGTATTTGGGACATATCTATAGGTTATGCTTATGACTCTCTTCATCTCAAAACAAGTGACTACTTTTCTGTTTTAGTTAGTGATGCGGGCCCAAGTGTGGAGGATCAGGCTCTTGTGTTTCTTGAGGCCCAGAATCGCGTATCAAAAGGGGCTCACGAAAAAGGCCATAACTTGGGCTAGGAGTGTCCGTTTGAGGCCCAAGGCGAAAAAAAGCTTGGGCCGAGCCCAACGTCGTGACTAATAGCCATAGGCGGTTAGCCCAACTTTCGGGCCCAAATTCGCTGTATTTTATCAGTTATGGACATTTTTATGTTTTTTTCCTACTTTTTTAGACTTTGTTTTTGGGCTAGAGTCCGGCCCGTTTATATGTTTAGGCCCGTTCGAATTTCTGGTTCTTTTTTAGGGTTTGATGAACATTACCAAGTAGTTAGTTTTTGTTTGAATGAAATTTCAATTTTCTCTCAATTTGAGGTGAATTTTAACCTAATTTCGGCATTCTTTTTTAATCAACGAATATTGGAAGAATTGTTCCTGGTATTCTTTTGAATTAACAGGTCCAATTAGTGTTATCTTATTGTTACTCTACATTAGTGGTTCTTTAAACCAATCCGGTATGGATAAACAAAAAAAAAGTAAAGATAGATTGTTACATCTTTAAAAGTAATACTTAGTTATTAACTAATATATATATATATATATATATAGGGTGGGGATCAAGAGGGAAGCAAAAAAATTAGGGAATGAGGGAAGCAAATCTCAACCCTTGATTTCATCATAAATGAATTTTACAAATTACAAATAATTTCAAAATTTAACATTCATCACGAATGAATGTTATGAAAAAATCAAGGGCTAAGATTTGTTTACCTCCTTCCCCAAGATTTTGAACTTCCCTATGGATCATTTCCCTATATATATGGATGGCCTAGAGGGAAGGGGTAATCTTGGGGGAAGGTGGAAGCAAATCTGGGCCGTCCATTAACATTCATCATGTGAATGTTAATTAATATTCATCATGATGAATGTTAATTTGGTCACGATGAATGTTAATTAACATTCACCGTGCTGAATGTTAACGGACGACCCAGATTTGCTTCCTCCTTCCCCCAAGATTACCCATTCCCTGTAGATCAACCCTATATATATATATATATATATATTACTTAACTTAAGTATAACTGATCCTAAAATTTATCCCTCGATTTGTTTTCCTAATGCGACAAGCATCACAAAACCCACAACAAACCCGTCACCTAATAACCCCTCACTCAACAACCCGACGTGCACTCGGTTGAAGACGAGGTACCGACACCAACCTCTCGTAGAAATAGGTCAAAAAAGAAAGAAAAACAACCCGAGTTTGGACCATCACAACCTAAACTAGAAAGGTTTATACCCACCGCAACCTTTGGGAACCGGAGGACCAACTCCGATTGGCCGAAAGTTGAATTATCATTTCCGAAGATTCCACCAGAGAAAATGCGCAATCCAACGACTCTTTTGGTATCTTGTCATGCAAGAGTACCATGCGTACAACCCTCCATTTGAACAGACAAAGACATGTTGTCTTCAAAATGGACAAAAGTTAACGCCGCATGCCAAAAGTAAGGAGGCACTTGGAAGCGGGCTTCAATCACAACAAAGAAGCGAGGAAGGTGTCGATGACTTTTGGGTTCGGGTGGAGGCTACATGTAAATTGGAATGCCTAAAGACTTTCACTAGTTTTCAAGCGTGAAACTTCTTGAAAGACTGCCAAAAGTGGTTAACTCCCGATCCCATTGTTGTCAGAAGGCGGAACGATTGAAAACACCTTGAGACGGTTCACTTGGACGAACTACATTTGGATGAGGAACCCAAGGCTAACAAAGAAAACCAGAAAGCCGCGCTATTCGGTGATGATTTAGTCAAACGTCAACGGGGAAAAACAAGGAAAGAAAAATACCAAAAGACGTCCTCTTGTTCTACTACTTATTCTCAAGCTTCATTTGATGACTCGATCATGAATACCTTTGAAGGTATCCGATACGACAAATAAAGTTACTACCGAACTAAGGACCATGAAGCCATGCTGAGAATTTTGACTATGCCGACGGACTACTTGTTGGAACAAGACAAAGTCATACTAGAAAGTGAAAAGGAGAAGATTCATGAGAAGATAGGGTTGAGATCGGAATCAGGTTGGGGAGACTGTTAATTGTATATTTTTATTTTTATGAAATTTTATAGGACTGGTAATATTTATTTTTATTTTTAATAAATTTATTTATTTTATTTAATTTATTAAATTATTTGAAGTTTTTACTCAAGTCTCGTGACTCCCTTATCTCTAACGATCCTTGATTTTACATTTGTTGTGAACACACAAAATAAGTGGTGTTTGGATCACCGTTCAGCCTTAACACAACAACTAAAAATAATCCAAATTAACTACTAGATGTACAACTACAGTTATAGACGCAAATTATGATTTATGTCCCTGTATCAATTGACGACACACACACACTCTTCACCGACAGTTACTAGAAGCTACTCATTTGATTTCCAAATTAATCATTCCAAATCCCCCCTTTTTAATTTGGGAAAATCACATATCTAATCCTCTGACCAAGCTTAATTAACCAAATAATCCTTTGACCATTAGATTTACCAAACTAATCCATGTTTGATCGAAAAAATGTCGATACCTTCGATCATGGATTAGTTTCCACAACCTAGCCGTTAAATAGGATTAGTCAAATACTAATTTAATCAATAATTATTATTCTTTGTTCCCTAAGTCAAACTAATCAAATCAAAACCCTAAACCTCAATCGAAATTTCGATCCACTATTCAGAAGCAGCCACATCATGCATGATCGAAATTTCGATCATGCATGATAGAAATTAAAAAAAATAATTAATTTCGATCCACCTTGAGGGAGCAAGTAAGCCTATAAAAAAAATAATAAATAAATAAGGAAATCGAAATTTCGATTTGCAAGATCAAAATTTAAAAAAAAAAGAAAAAAGAAAAAAACAGTCAAACATTGAATGCTGTGAATCGAAATTTCGATCCACCTCTCTGACCACGTATCCCTGGCTCGACATGTGTTGGTCAACACGTCTATCAATATCGAAATTCAGCTTTTATTGGAAAATGGGCCGGGTTGTAAATGAATTTTTACCATTTAAAGGTGAAGGGGGGAAGGGGGGGGGGACCGAATCGAAACACACCATTTTCTTCTCCCTTATTTCAAATTTACTCTCTTCTTTTTTCTTTCTTTTGTTTTGTTGCTGTAACTTCTTCGATCGGTCGATACCAATTAGGGTTTGAGGTATTCCCTTCTTTTATTATTTAATTAATATTCCTGTTAGTTTCTATTTAATTATTATTATTTAATCAGTTAGGGTTTCTTTAGGGTTTTATTTTTGAATTGTAAAAGTTTAACTTGATTTTTGTTTGTTGTTTATATATTTTATACAGGTTAAAATATCAAACAATCAAATAAATGGAGGATTTGAATTTCGATCTCAATGTAAGTCCTCTTTTATTTATATAATTATATATTTATTTAATAGCTTATTTTGTATGTTATTTACTTGTGAAATAAAGTTTGTGTGTAAGACATTGTAAAAAAAAAATTACATTTATTTTTAGAAGTTGAAAAAAGACAAAATTTATGTTTTAAAAGTTAAGTTTAGTTAATATTTATTTGTTAAAATTTATTTAAGAAATTTAAGTTTAGTTAAGTAAAGTTTTAAAAGTTAAGTTTAGTTAAGTTTTTAAAACAAATATTTTTAGAAATGTTAAAATTTATATTTATTTGTTAAAAATTTACACTTTAGATTTATTTGTTAAAAATTTACATTCTAGATTTATTTGTTAGAGATTAGATGTTTGAAAATTTATTTGTTACATATTATGTATTTGTTACATATTACATTTTAGATTTATTTATATATTAATTCATGTAAATGTTATTTAAAATTTATATAAATAGTTATATTTTTGTTAAAAGTTAAGCTTTAGAATTTAAATTTATATAAGTAATTATATTTTTGTTAAAGTAATTTATGTAAATATTAATTAAATTTTAATTTATATACATATTAATTAAATTTTAATTTATATACATATTAATTAAATTTTAATTTATATAAATATCAATTAAAGTTTATAAATGTATATAAATAACTATTTTTTTTATAAAAAGTTAACTTTTAGAATTTAAATGTATATAAATAACTATTTTTTCATAAAAAGTTAACAATATTAATTAAATTTTAATTTATATACATATTAATTAAATTTTAATTTATATAAATATCAATTAAAGTTTATAAATGTATATAAATAACTATTTTTTTTATAAAAAGTTAACTTTTAGAATTTAAATGTATATAAATAACTATTTTTTCATAAAAAGTTAACAATATTAATTAAATTTTAATTTATATACATATTAATTAAATTTTAATTTATATAAATATCAATTAAAGTTTATAAATGTATATAAATAACTATTTTTTTTATAAAAAGTTAACTTTTAGAATTTAAATGTATATAAATAACTATTTTTTCATAAAAAGTTAACTTTTAGAATTTAAATGTATATAAATAACTATTTTTTTTGTAAAAAGTTAACTTTTAGAATTTAAATGTATATAAGTAACTATTTTTTGTAAAAAGTTAACTTTTATAATTTAAAGGTATATAAGTAACTATTTTTTTTGTAAAAAGTTAACTTTTAGAATTTAAATGTATATAAGTAACTATTTTTTTGTAAAAAGTAAACTTTTATAATTTAAATTTATATAAATAGCTATTTTTTAATAAAAAGTTAACTTTTAGAATTTAAATGTATATAAATAACTATTTTTTTGTAAAAAGTTAACTTTTATAATTTAAATTTATATAAATAACTATTTTTTTTATAAAAAGTTAACTTTTAGAATTTAAATGTATATAAATAACTATTTTTTTGTAAAAAGTTAACTTTTAGAATTTAAATGTATATAAGTAACTATTTTTTTGTAAAAAGTTAACTTTTAGAATTTAAATGTATATAAGTAACTATTTTTTAGTAAAAAGTTAACTTTTAGAATTTAAATGTATATAAGTAACTATTTTTTTGTAAAAAGTTAACTTTTATAATTTAAATTTATATAAATAACTATTTTTTATAAAAAGTTAACTTTTAGAATTTAAATGTATATAAATAACTATTTTTTTATAAAAGTTAACTTTTAGAATTTAAATGTATATAAATAACTATTTTTTTATAAACAGTTAACTTTTAGAATTTAAATGTATATAAATAACTATTTTTTTATAAAAAGTTAACTTTTAGAATTTAAATTTATATAAATAACTATTTATTTTTGTAAAAAGTTAACTTTTAGAATTTAAAAGTATATAAGTAACAATTTTTTATTTAAGTTAACTTTTAGAATTTAAATGTATATAAATAACTATTTTTTATAAAATGTTAACTTTTAGAATTTAAATGTATATAAATAACTATTTTTTTATTAAAAGTTAACTTTTAGAATTTAAATTTATATAAATAACTATTTATTTTTGTAAAAAGTTAACTTTTAGAATTTAAAAGTATATAAGTAACAATTTTTTATTTAAGTTAACTTTTAGAATTTAAATGTATATAAGTAACAATTTTTTATTTAAGTTAACTTTTAGAATTTAAATGTATATAAGTAACAATTTTTTATTTAAGTTAACTTTTAGAATTTAAATATTAATTTTTGTATATAAGTAACTATATTTTTGTATATTTACATATTAATTTATGTAAATAATAATTAAAATTTTATAAATAAGTGTATTTTTGTTAAAGTTAACTTTCAACAATTTAAATTTATATAAGTAACTATATTTTTGTATATTTTTGTTAAAGTTAAGTTTTAGAATTTAAATTTAAATTTATATAAGTAACTATATAATGTTATGTTGAGTTAATGTTAATTAACAAGTTTGGTGGATTTTTTTATGTTGTTTAGACGATATACTACGATGCACACCTGATTATTAGATCTAATGTTGGAGTCGCGGTCAAAATTCGCGAGAGCTTATCTATGTATCCTGCTAGACTTGAGTTGTTTAGAAACTCGTGTTTCGGATCATGGCTTGATATTGAATGTGATAACCGAGACCCGAGTTTGGTACATTTGATACTTCAAACTCAAGTCATGCCACCAGTGGATATAGATCATTTGTTGTTTTCTGTTGGTGGACAAGAACTTAGATTCACAAAGCGGGAGTTTTGTCTAATCACAGGTCTTCGATTCGGTCGTCAGGAATGGTTATCGAGTAGATATGGAAATCCATTTAGGGATAGAGTTTTCGGGGATATCGGTGGTAAATCTATTAAAGGTAGAGATCTTAAATATGTGTTTGAGAATGAGGTTGACCAATTAGGTGATGTTGATCATGTACGAGTTTGTTTATTGGTTTTGGTTTTCTTTGGGTTTCTTGGTATGGAGGCAAAGTTAAGCGTAGATGATAAATTACTAGTGTTGGTTGAGGACTTGGAAGCGTGGAACCAATTTCCATGGGGTTCCATCTCGTGGGATGCCACTATTCGTTCGCTTCGTAATGCGATGGGAAAACGTCAGGCGTTACATTTTAATAATGTCCAAGAGGGGTTACCCACTTATTCATTAACTGGATTTGTATGGGCATTTAAGGTAACATCTTCACTCTTATTTAATCATTATTTATTAACTTTATTTATTAAGTTTATTTATTAACTTTATTTATATGTGACACTACAATTGTCATAGATTTGGATATATGAGGTTTTCCCTTACGGACGACTTAGTGGCTATTGTCTAAAGAGAGAGGGTGTAATCCCTAGAGGCATTGCTTGGAAGAGGACGCTCATTGGATGCCCATGGGAGGTTACACGCAGATTTGTGTCTACAGCGTTGCTGGTAAGTATAACACCCCTCTTTCAATATAAGAATATAATATTAATAAACTCGGAAGTATGAATTTAAATTACATTACCTTAGTATATATCAAACCGTATACATAAACAGTTTACATTTTTCAATATTTACATTACATTTAAAACTGTTTAAGACTACTAAATGCGGGGTATTATAAAATTTCTCCAAACAAGGTTTATTACAAAAACCATATCAGAGTTCAAGAGCGCAGTCAAACATTCCCTTGATCAACCAATCACCTCCCGCACCCACAATAATCAAAACATATCCTGCAGGAAGTAAAATGAGGGGTTAGCACAAAGCTAAGTGAATAGATTCATCACACAACATTCAACTTAGCATAACCAGTTGTTTACACCAAATAATCGTAAACACACATTATTTCAATGAGGATCGGTGGCTCTGGGGATATCATAATACCCGGGGATTCCCCCAAGAACACTTACCGTCAATCCGTATGGCCAATACAGAATAGACCGATAACTACTGGTTATTAAACACATACACAGGTCTCAAACACAACAAATGAATCAAAACCTGTGTAAAACACATAATAACCAGAAGTCCAACTACACGTTGACCTCAATAACATAGTACACATAATTCACATATCACGTAGATCAATAATCAATAATCAAGACTAAACAGTCTAATACACATCTACGTTTACTTGTTGTAACCAAATAGTTACAACTAAATCAAATGATGAGTTATGAATCCACTCACCGATACCTCTGACGTCTCCACACTCAGGATTCTAATACCACTGAGTCTTACGTTGATCTGAAACAGAAAATCATACACAAGTCAGAAGTTCGTTCCATAAACATCATTATAGCCTACTTATCAAATCAGGTAATCCCTGAAGTCTAGGCAAACAAAAGTTCAATCAAAAACGAAATTAGAAAATTCCACAATGACGTTTAAAACTGAAAAATGCCATTTTCGGGTCCTAGATGACCCCGGATGGCCAAAAACTGCCTAGGCTATTAGAATATAGCCTTGATTACTAGGTCGTTTCCAAGTGACCATGAAATTTTCAATTGAATCCGAGTTAGTGAGATTTTCACAAAACCGCGTCTCAAAAACACTTTACGCATTTTCAAAATTTGCAAACAAAAATCTCTTTTATAAACTTAGCGACACAACCATTGTGTCGCACCACAAACCCTTGCGACACAACCACTGTGTCGCACAACAGAAACCTGCGACACTAACATTGTGTCGCAATACTCAAAATGGCCGCCTTTAGCGACATAACCACTGTGTCGCATAACATTTAAGCGACACAACCTGCGACACAAGCCTTGTGTCGCAAAGATGAACAGACCAGTTCCCAGATTCGAAATTCACAAATTCGAACATGTAATAATCAAATTAACCTATATCAAACCGTGTAATTCACTTATAAACAATAACAACACATAATAATCGGAACCTTACCTCGGATTCAAAGCTAATTAGCTCAAATATGATTCAAAACCCAACTTTTCTTTTCTTCTCTCTAATTCTCTCTCTAAAACGAGTTTGAAGGTTTAGAAATGTTCTGGAAATGATTTTGAAGGCTCAGACGGTGTGTATATATATTTAATCTTACAATTACACTTAAGCTCCTTACTTAATTTCAGTTCAGCCCGTTTTGCGACACAGTCCTGCGACACAACCATTGTGTCGCACAGACAACCTGCGACACAACCCTTATGTCGCAGAAAATCAAAAACTTACAAATTTTGAATCTACTAATATTTCACAACAAAACACATAATATTAAATAGTTCTAAAACAATTAGATAATCAATTAAAATAATGGAAATTACCAGATTGCGAAATAGGATGTTACAGTAAGTCCCCTCTATGTTGTTTTATTTAGTATTATTTAAAATTAAATTGTTACTAACATAATAAGTAATTGTTTGCAGCCTGGACATTTACCATATGTTGAGTTGATGCCGACACGCGAAGAGGAATCCACATACTGGTGGATAGATAGTCAGCCTTGGTTGAATGGTGTGGATATTCCACCTCCGGTGAAGAAGGCACGAGGTCCACCGGGCTGTAGTCGAATTCCGGACGCGACATTTGACTTCCATCAAACACAGACCGAGTTCCATCAATCTCAGACCGACGAACAAGGATTTCAACATTCTTACACCCCCATGGGAGGCTTCCATCAATCAAACACCAACTTTCAACAGTCGTATCACCCCATGCCATGTCCGGCTTTCAGCAATCTTGATCCTAGGGTTGTGACTCTTGAAAGTCAATACACGGAATTTCGTCGTGTCTTCGATGTAAGCATTTTTGTATAGTTTTTAATAACTTTAAAAAATGCCTAATAATGTGTTATCCAAATATATCTACAGGACTATCACCAAACCAGCCGGACTACGATTTCGGATCTCCAACAACAACTCATGGATTTACGCCTACAATTCAATGTAAGTTATTTAATGTTACTTACTTTTAATGTGTTCCGCCCAAGGTGTGTTATTATTGACTTTTTGCTATATATGTTCAGGATTTTCGTGATGGTAGATATCAGCACGCCGGGAACACGGAGATCCCGCGATATGAGCCGAACCTTGATATTCCTTCCACCTCAGAGTTTGTAAATCAAGATTTTGAGCATCAGTGGGAAAAAATGGAGGTATATTAAGTATATTTAGTACCTTGATTTAGTTTTGACATACTTATATTTATTATACATTGTTAATTTCTTTAGACACCCCCCATGGCCATGCGACGGAGTCCTAGATTGACGATTAAAGGCCCCCAACTTTCTTCACCTTATACTGTCTTGCAGTCTAATTATTCACATGCTCAAGAACACGATACCAGAGAAGGGGTTAATACTGAGACGGTGGCACGTGAGGTCAAATTACCAAAAGATTATTGGGCACAATCGCCGGAAGAGTTTTTTTTGTATGAAAGCTCTGAATACTGCTATCTTTCTTTAGACCCACCAGGTGTAGGATATTATAAGGATTTTTGGGGGTTACTTCTCGGGTTGAGTGGCAATGCATGGCTCGAATCTCAAGTAAGTATTCAACGTTGTACATTTTAAAAACTTATTTTATTGATATACTATTTGTGTCTAAACTTGATAAGACATACTTAATTGATGGCATTTGAATCAGCATTTAGACGCATGGATTCAGTATTTGATACTGTCATCCACATCCAGAGACCCACGATGTGCTGTCGTGCCTACATATTTCCAAAGCATTTTTAACGATAATGAAAGAGTTGTACTTTTTGCTGACGGCATCTTATCTTTGTACCCCCTATGGTGGGAAATTGATCGTGTAAGTATATATATATATATATTTACATTTATATATCATTATAAAATTATAAATATATATATATATATATATGTTTAGCAAATGGTTAAGTATATAATTAAGTCCATATGCTAATTTTTTCAGGTTCTCATACCACTAAATACTGAGAATAAGCACTGGTTGCTTGGGGAGTTAAGTTTAGAAAATTGGGTCATCACTATACGACAGCAATGGAATGGGTCACTGGTCATTTTTTGATGATGTGAGACGCGATTTTGAAAGATATCTTGTGGAATTTTTAAATAGAATAAAATACTAGAAACGTGCTAACAAGAAGCTGAGGAAAAAGATTACTTTGTCAATACAGCATGCTTGCCAAGTTCCTCAATAGATAAATGGCAGGGATTGTGGAGTGATGGTGTGTTTGTTTATTGAGAGATTGATGGAGGATTTACCTCTTCGCATCGATGGGGATTTAGAAGAATGGGGGGTAGAATATAGGAAGCGTATGGCACGTGAGTTGTACAAGTTGCGATGCGAAAAGGGTGATTATACGGGTGAAGTAGGCGTGAAAGTTTAATATAGTGCATGAAATTTCTTTTTCCCTTTTTGGTTTAAGCCTAAATTTCCAAGCAAGTGACGACAACATACACCTTGATAAGCATGTGGGAAAACTTGCCTTATTGCCAGATCAATAGACGCAGCCCGATCATATATGAATGCCATACCGGGTCTTTCACCAATGCAATCCTTAAGCTTCGACAAAAACCAGATCCAAGTCTCAGAACATTCGGTTTTACCGACACCGTACGCCACCGGTAAAATTTGATTATACGCATCCATTCCTACTGCTAGAAACATTGTTCCTAAGTAGTGTCCTTTTAAATGTGCACCATCTATAATGAGTACTGGTCGTAAGTAATTACTCCAACTTCGAATCTGCATTAACGTATATGAGATATATTAAATAAGATAATTAAATATTAATTAAATAAGCAAAGTAGAAGTTAAGCGTACCGCGGCACCAATAGCAACAAAAAGACATTTGAACCTCTCTTCAGAATCAGTCTTAATTTGAGTCACCGTACCAGGATTAGCCCTTTTCAAATTGTGACAATATAGTGGTAGCTTGGAAAATGATTCCTCGTCAATCCCTCTTAACAATTCTATAGCACGACACTTCCCCCTCCAAGCTTGAGAATAAGAAACATCTATTCTGAATCTTTGATTTAAATCTTTCATGATTTCTTTCCCACGATATACACGGCTACTATCTTTGAGTTGATCACGAAGTATGCTCCCCAATACATGTTTGTTTGCATTACGGTGATTTGCATTAGTTTGCGTTTTTGAGCATGTGTGCAAATCTTTCAAGGTTTTTACTTGAAAAATAGAACTACTATTTTTTAGCTTTGTGGCTCTTAAGAACCATTTACAACCCTTTTTGATACATTTTGCTTCAAATCTTGTAGTTGATGATTGAGCTACTCTGTATTCATAACCTTCTTCGAGACATTTAATACCTAAATTTGTTTTTAGTTCATCTTTGTTATTAAAAAAATGACGTTCAGTAACTAATGTTGATGACATATACCTTTTAGTATTTATTGGTGTTTCTTTGAATTCTGGACATTCCATGGGCTCAGGTTTTGACCAAAAGTAGTTGGGTTGTGACTTTTGCGGCACTTGTACTTTATCATCATCATCATCATCATCATTTACATCATAATCATCGTCATCGTCATCATCATCATCATTATTATCATCATCATTATTATGTTTTTTCACATCTTCATCATCATCATTACTAAAAGACTCATAAATACCAAAAGAGTTTGCCGTGTCTTTATCTGTTAAGGGGTTATAATTTAAATCGACATAAACCCGATTGTCCTTTTTACCACCAAATTGACCTTTTGTATTTTGAGCATATTTATTTTCAACAGAAAAAGAATGGCGGCGAAAGACATCTTGACTGTCACTAAAATCGTGAGAGAGATTATGATATGAAGAAAAATGATCGTGTTGATTTTTCTGGAAATCATTATAAGAAGAAAGATGATCTTGTGAGTAACCATACGAATTTTCAGTTTGGAACGGGTCACTTACTTGGGTATGATACATATTAGGAATAAAAGTAGAAGTACCGACTTCATTTGGTTGATTGCTTCCGCCACCAACAACGATTTCTTGAACTACATATAACGTAAGATCACCGTACGGGTTATTACGGACGATTTCTATTAGAAAACCTACATCTTCATCGTCACAAATATCAACCGGGTGTGTATAAGTTGACATTTTATAACCCAATCTGAACTCCTGGTGAATATCTAAACTAGCCTTTCTAGCTATAAACTTCTTCCACTTCGAATACCTTGTATTTAAAGGCAGACTTATGGCACGTCTAGCTAAACCGAAAGGCAAATATTCATACATGCCATTTACTAATTCCCAGGAACCCCCCCAACAAAGAAGAAGGTTAACACAGTTATCTTGTGAGTTCATTTTTGTTTCAGGATATGAATAAATTGATAAAATGAGTGTGTAATCCAAAAGAGACGATACCGTTCATTTATAAAGACAATGAATTATCAATTGTAAATTTTGCTTTCACTCACGTCCACAAAAAGAGAATCCAATGTTAAAATTCAATCAGCACTAGTACAATTATTATTCAATGCCGATCAACGTTTCAGGGAATCAAATCTAAAAGAAAGCCAATTACTGTTATTAAATTCGAATCCTATGCAAAATATTAATATAATATTAGATTAATAATTATTTATTTATTATTTAAACCACGTGTAAATTATTAATTGGTTAACTTTTTATTTATTTATCTTTATTAGTATATAAATAGTGGTTGATCGAAATTATCGAAATTTCGATCTTGTAATTGACTGACTCAGCAAACTTAATCAAAATAAGTGGATCGAAATTAATAATGCATGATCGAAATTTCGATCATGCATGATGTGGCTGCTTCTGAATAGTGGATCGAAATTTCGATAGAGGTTTAGGGTTTCGATCTGATTTGTTTGACTTAGGGAACAAAGAATAATAATTATTGATTAAATTAGTATTTGACTAATCCTATTTAACGGCTAGCTTGTGGAAACTAATCCATGATCGAAGGTATCAACTGACTTTCGATCAAACATGGATTAGTTTGGTAAACCTAATGGTCAAAGGATTATTTGGTTAATTAAGCTTGGTCATAGGATTAGATACGTGATTTTCCCTTTTAATTTTCTTTTGTTTTGTATCAGTATCAGTAATTTACAGTATTTACATCTGTATATATAATTGTTTAACTTCATCATTCATCAAACTAAGCAGTTCCTCTGTAACCCTAAAGCAGGTACTTCATTTTGATACATAGTTAGTTATATGCTTTGAATAACAATTCGTTACATGTACACATCATCGTAGCTTGATATTAAAAAAAGGTTGAAACTTGGAATACTCAGTTGACCATTTGCACTCTAACTGTTTGATCATATGTCTTAGAGAATAAAAAACTCATGTTTCATTGATTTACTTGAATAATTAGTATTGACTGGTGCTTGTCGATCTTCCTTGATATGTACATAACTACATACATATATTTATGTAGTTAGGGTTGGATAAGAACTCAAATACATGTAAGAACTGTGTGGAAATTGGACCGGATTACTTCTTACGGTTCTTATTTATATTTTAAAGTTGCAATGTCAATCATATGTGGACTACCTTTGCTTGAATGTGTGTACTGTATCGGGTGTGCTCGGTGGGCTTGGAAACGATGCTTATATACTGCAGGCCATGACAGTGAAACATGGAGTGTTGCAACAGCAGAAGAATTTGAGCCAGTCCCTAGGCTTTGTCGGTATATACTTGCAGTGTATGAAGATGATCTGAGAAGCCCTCTTTGGGAACCTCCTGGTGGATACGGATTAATCCGGATTGGTTGATTTTAAAACAAACCTATGATGATACTTGTCGTCAGGCCCCACCATACTTGTTGTATCTTGATCATGATCATGCTGATATAGTTCTTGCAATTAGGGGACTTAACTTGGCAAACCAAAAAGATTATGCGGTTTTGTTGGATAATAAGTTGGGTCAAAGGAAATTTGACGGTGGGTATGTACATAATGGATTGTTAAAAGCAGCTGGAGTCGTGTTAGATTCAGAGTACAATACATTGAAGAGATTGTTGGAAGAGTATCCAAATTATACTTTGACTTTGACTGGACATTCACTTGGGTCAGGGGTGGCAGCATTGCTAACAATGGTGGTGGTGCAAAATCGACATAAGCTGGGTAATATTGACAGGAAGAGAGTCCGTTGTTATGCTATTGCACCTGCACGATGCATGTCGTTGAATTTAGCAGTGAGATATGCTGATATTATCAACTCTGTTGTACTTCAGGCTAGTCATTTTCTTTATTGAATAGTTTAAATTCAAGAAAGTAGCTATTCTAATATTGATCTGTGCGGAAGTAGGATGATTTCTTGCCTCGAACAGCCACACCTTTGGAAGACATTTTCAAATCGCTTTTCTGGTAACTTTATTACGGGTCATATGTGCAATATCATGATTTTATCAGATTTTAAATTGATCATAATACTTGCTTCAACAGTTTGCCATGCTTGTTATGCTTAAGATGCATAAAAGATACATTCACATCCGAAGAAAGAAAGATCAAAGATCCAAGGAGGCTTTATGTGCCTGGTCGTCTCTATCATATAGTTGAGAGAAAACCTTTCAGGTATATTCAACTCCTAAATGCAGTTGAGATTTAATACTGAGGTTTTAACTGAATCGCCACCAAGAAAAAGTTGGTCCGGAGGTAGGAAATTAAGTTAAATTTTAATTTTTTTGCTTAATCGGTTTTGGTAATTTGACAATTTTTTATTGTGTTTTTTATAAAGTTTTGATCTTTAATCCTTACAATTTGGTTTTACCAAAAATAACATTGGAACGTCTACACTTAGCTTCTTATAAAATTTTGATCTTTAATATACGTTGTATTAAGATTTAGTGTTGTTTATATGATTAATGCTTGAAAAAATATGATATATTGACTATTTTTTATATGCATGTTGTATATAGGTTCATACTTAAAATGCCACACATGTTGCATTTGCATTTTCAAGCTGCTGGTATAACTTTATAATAAAAAAATTCAACAATATCTACTATGAATTATGTATTAGGAAAAGTATTAAGCTTGAATTTTGTAATCAAAGTTCATCCCTTTGTTTGCAAGTGAAGATTGTGTTAAATTTAATATAATGATCTTCTGATTCTGCAGATGGTATTTGTCTACTAATAACGCTCGTGTAGCTTACTTTCAGGGGTAGTGGGAGCTGCAGTTGCAGGAGTTGTTCTTGCTGGTGGACTCGCTTTTGCAACATTGTCTATAAGCAGACGGGTGTCTGGTAAGATGCGATTATTTTTTTCCCAATCAATTTTTCATTAATGTAAATTTTCAAGCTTTTTTATGTTTGTATTTCCTGGATTCTATCAGGATTTACTTTTGTACGACTAATTTCTCCTATAGGAACTAAAAAGAATATGGAGACTTTGACGACGCATCAGGAAGAGTCATTGACCTCTGTTGACCAGAAAGATGAAGTTGAAGATAAGGGAACAGAGACAAAGAACGATGTGATAAACAATGATTTATCATATGAAAAAGAAAATCAAACTACGATTGATAATGAACTAGACCATAGTACCAACGTAGAAGGTGAGGATGTAACTAACAATGCTTCCATTCAACAAGAAATTCAAGAGGAATTACCAACTGCTGAATTACATAAATCTGATATTGATAACAATACAGTCGATGCATCAAGCATTAAAATTTTGATGAAGGTCTTGTTACCGAAAACAATGATTCGAGTAAGAATTTAAAAGATGAACCGGCTGATGTTCAAAATATAGATTTCTTGGCCTCGGATGTAAATCCAATAAGTCCCGAAACGGGTTACCTAGATGTAGATACTGCAATAAATGGAGCAGGTAAGTCCAGCTTACCATCATCCTTGATTACCATTCTTGATACAGAGACTGAGCAGGTTGCTGTGATCTTGGAACCTCAATCGGCTCACGAAGAGGATATAGAGCCTATTACCACAATAGCCGAAGATTATGACAATAAAGAAACACAAGGGTTCTCAGGGGATTCATTGACTTATCCATTTGCAAGTGAACAAAATGATAACATTAAGACAGCGGTTTTTGACTCGGTGGATCTTGCAAAGCTTGTGTCGTCATGTAGTATTCCCGCTCCATCTGTATTTTCACCTTCTCTGCGCGCCCACCCTGGGAAGGTGTTAGTTCCTGCAGTGGTGATCAAATTCAGGGGCAGGCACTAGCAGCTTTGCAAGTATTAAAGGCCTGTAGAATTGTTGGCATATTATGTTATACTATATTGCATTTTTACATATTATATGTATCAATGTTTTAGAAGTCCTATTGTGTGTATGAAACTCTCTAAAATGTCTAATGTGTGTAATCTTTTTCTTTTTTTTTCCCTTTTTTAATAGGCAAGTACTCACACACACCCCCACCACTAATATATACATTAATCCACGAATATATACAATTGTCCCATCCCCAGGACTTGAACCCCCAACCATCCTCATGGTTGGAAGGGTCACCTCGATAACGCTAGTTTTCAATGTATGTACAAAACTTTCTAAAACCTTGTATTGTATGTATCAGAAATTAGACATTTTAGAAAGTTCCATACATACAATAGAGCTTCTAAGACATGGATAAATACAATAGCAACGAGTGTAAACTGTAATACATCGATACCATTATCCCTATAGTTTAGCTGATAAAGTATGGTGCTCTTCTCAGGTTATTGAAAGTGATGTTCAGCCTGGTGATTTATGTACTCGCCGTGAATATGCTCGATGGTTGGTTTCTGCCAGCAGTGCTCTTTCAAGGTACATATTATTCAATTAAGTGCATTTTAGGAAATTGATGGGCTTTCTGTTGATTTGCATCGAAGTTTATCTTTTCAATTTTGCATATGTATAGAAATACACTGTCAAAAGTGTACCCCGCAATGTTTATTGAGAATGTGACTGAACTTGCATTTGATGATATTACACCCGAAGATCCTGATTTCTCTTCTATTCAAGGTAAATAGCAAATTCTAAATATTCTAAATATTTAGAACTATCTCATCTTATTGTAAGATACTTATGGAACACTTGGATCGTCAGGCTTAGCAGAAGCTGGACTAATTGCCAGCAAGCTCTCTCAACGCGATATGGATATTTCAACTCAAGATGAGAGCTCTCTGCACTTCTGTCCCGAAAGGTACATTTTTTCGCAACTATTTATCCGTGTTCCGATTCATCACCTTATTATTCTCTCAAATGTATTCATTTTTCAAATATTTGCAGCCCTTTATCTCGTCAGGATCTTGTGAGCTGGAAATTGTCCCTGGAGAAAAGACTGCTTCCTGTAGCTGACAGAATGGTGATATGACTTTGAAATTGTATTAAAATTGTCTTATCATCATAAAATTTTTGCCTAAAATATCTTATACCAACTGGCAGATCCTTCAACAACTCTCTGGTTTCATAGACGTTGACACGATTAATCCAGATGCTTGGCCTGCACTCATAGCAGACTTGTCAGCAGGAGAAAATGGAATAGTAGGTCTTGCATTTGGTAAGTTTCGATACCCTTCTCTTGCTGTTCCAATAATATTCTTGTTCTTTGAATAAAATGATTTAGAGGCTTTATGCGTTAACAATACAATTCTGACAACTCTCGGCCTTCTCATCGCATTTGACTCGTTTCCCTTTTAACTATATTTTTTCCTGATTAAACCTTTAAAGATATATATTAATCTGAATCGACCCGTTCCGTCAATCAAGAAATGGGTTGAAATTTGTACCTGTACATTAATGTAAATTCTTACTTGAATTAACTAATCTTCACAGGTTACACGAGGCTCTTTCAGCCTGATAAGCCCGTGACAAAGGCACAAGCTGCTATTGCTCTTGCAACCGGTGAGGCTTCTGATATAGTTAGTGAAGAACTTACACGCTTAGAAGCTGAATCTATGGCTGAAAAAGCTGTTGCTGCACATACTGCTATTGTTGATCAAGTGCAGAAAGACGTTAATACATATTTCGAGAACGATCTTTTGCTAGAAAGAAAAAGGATAGTTGCTTTAGAGAAAATAGCTGAAGAAACAAGACAGGAATTGGAGCGGTTAAAAGCCGAACAAAGAGGAACAGAACATTAAGATGATTAAAGAACGTGCTGCTGTTGATTCACAAATGGAAGTGCTTTCTAAATTAAGGCATGAAGCAGAGGAAGAGTTGCAGGAAATCATGAGTAATAAAGTAGAAATATCGTATGAAAAATAAAGGATTAACAAGCTAAGGACAGATGCAGAATTTGAGAATCAGGAGATCTCACGGTTACAGTATGAACTAGAAGTTGAGCGGAAAGCCTTGGCCATGGCAAGGTATGCTTCATTTTTCTCTGTTCGTTTGTGTCACTGCAAATGTCACTTATATCAGATTTGAAATAACATTGGTCTCAATTTCTACCGATATTTCTTTTAGGGTTAGCAGATTAAATGGTTACAGTTAAAAAGGTTAGCTCAATTGGAAACAGGTCGAAAGTTGCCCAAAGTATAACTTTTTAGTGCAGAAAACCTCCTAAATCATTTTTTTATTGAAAAAATATGAATTCTTTAAATCATGACACACTAATAATTTATTAAAAATAAGTATTTTGACACAAAAAAAAAAAAAAAAAAAAAAAAAAAAAAAAAAAATTGTATTGGAATGACCCGTATTCAGGGAGACCATTTTGGCCCGTTACCCGTTGTGACCAATCCACTCATTTTTCCGCGCTACAACTAATACCTTATTGATACATGACATGATCCTTTTGACTTGTAATGAAGATCTTGGGCGGAAGATGAGCGAAAAAGAGCAAGAGAGCAAGCAAAATTGTTGGAGGATGCTAGAAACCGATGGGAGAGTCAAGGCATTAAGATAATCGTGGACAATGATCTTCGTGATGAGTCCGTTGCCGAATCTACATGGGTCAACGCTGAGAAGCAAATTTCAACAGAAGGAACCAAGAGCCGAGCTGAAAACCTGCTTGACAATCTAAAGTCAATGGCAGCAGATGTGAAGGGCAAATCAAGGCAGATCATTGATATGATCATTGAGAAGATACTCTTTTTTATATCTCAATTGAAAGAATTGGCTTCAGAGGGTGTGAAGCAAGTGGTTGAGGTCAGAGATGGTGCGGTGTTGAAAGTCAATAGCTCACTTCAAGATTTGCAGCAAAGTTCAGCTGGGTTGAGTTCAGGTGTAAAAGAAGGCATGAAGCGTGTTGTTGGTGATTGCAGGGAAGGAGTTGAGAAACTCACTCAGAAGTTCAAGACTTGATTATGGTCCTAACTTGCTTTTATTTTTTTGTTGTAATTTTGTGGACCTCAATTTTATCATTGGACATCTTACAGACCGAATAATGTTTGCATATGGTTGCAAATTGTACTAATGAGTACCTAATATTGGTACAAAATTATGGAGAGAAACTAATAGCCAATAAGCAAGGATGTTCCACTTATTTTTGTAGGCACTCATTATCAATGCATTTTAGGTCGTCTCTAACAGTAAATATACTTATAATCACTGTATTTATCTTCTTTTTTTCTGAAAATAGATAATGCCTATAAGGTAGATTGTCAAAGTGGCGTTTAACGTGAAACAAAATAAAACCAACTTGATCTTGTGTCTTGTCATGACACACGTTGAATTTAATGAACCATTGATTAAGACCTAAAAGACATTGCTTGCTTGAAGGTGAACCAAAGATTAACAAATTTATAACTTAAAAGACATTGCTTGAACTTCAAACTGCCTTGGGCCCTTTGCACTGTATTTCCTTCTCATGTTAGCTATAATTCAAACTTGCATAGCTAGCATGGAAAGGACCGACAAAATCTGGCTTTTTTTTGCATATATACGTAACGCATCAACCTTCACACCTCTACCCCTTAATAGCTAAATCTACAAATACTAGATCAAGACAACCTACCGTTATGCTTAAACTTTAAATTTATAATAGATCAAGCAAATCTATCACAAGCATAGATAAAACACGGGGAATACACCAAACCAGATACGCAGCAAGGCAAAATACATGCAAATAATGAGATTCTTTTCAAAAGTAGTACATGAATTCCAATTGCCAGTATGGGTCACAAAATACACGAAATGAAAAAACTATAACTTGATAGAAAAAGTTTTACTGAACTAATACTTGGGGGGTCCAACTAGAAGATGCTAACAAAATTATGTGAACAAAGTCCTTACTTCTTCTTTTCAGTACCTCCGCCAGCCCTGCATAAATGATTCCACAAGTTTAAAGTAGATAATTATAATGTTTCGAACCAAACAAATTGCATCAAAAAGTAACATACTTACAGTAAATTCTCATCAAATTATTTTACTTTGTTTACAAAGAGATGCAAAGCAGCAAATTTCTTTTATTCAGGCAATCAATTAGAAAATGGTTGCTATTTCCGATTAAAGACCAAACATACTTCTCATTTTCAGCATTTGATTGCCTAAAACGTACTAATACACAAGTATGTTGTAATTTTGTGCAAATTCCATTCCTATTGGGATAAATATTTACTCAAGTAGAGCAATGTACTAAGAATATTCACGCAAATAGAGGGAAAAATACCTCATCTTGCGAAGAACACTAGACATCTCTTCTCTCTTCTTCTTTGCCCTCTTGTGGGTACCCAACTTTCTCTTAGCTACCTTTAGAGCACGCTTATCCTTACCAACCTTCAACAACTCAGTAATCCTCTTCTCATATGGTGCAAATCCAGCTACTTCCCGAATCAAATTCCTCACAAAATGAGTCCTTTTGCTTGTTTTCTGTAGATGATAACATCTTAAATTACATAATGTACTGATCATTAAAGTGCTCATATCACAGCGTTTGTAAATGAAGTTAAAAAAAATAACATAACCAATCTAAAAAGAAAAAACTTACGCCCTTCCTATCAGATGGGCGAGGAGCCAACTCCTTCTTGGTGACAACATGACCTTTGTTCAATCCAACAAAAAGGCCTGTATTAGGCTGCTTCGGAGCCATAACCTGAACAAAATCAATCAACTAGTTGATTCACGTGTCATTCCTTAAAGCAAACATACCCAACCCTCTAAGCTAAACTTTTAAAAATATATACCTAGAGGCTTAAAAGTTTTTCTAACTACCAACATTTCACAAAAAAAAAATACTTTTATGCTTAACCTATGTGCATACTCGGCTTTCTCTCAACTTACATCGCTACAAATTTAATTGAAATGACTCCAATGTTTTCTTAATTAACAGTTATTAAAACAACACAGATATAATAACGTTTCAGACCATAAATCACTATACACAAATTAATCCAGTTATCTATACACCGCATATCTGAAATACAGAAAAAATAAAATATTAACTAATTAACTAATCAACTAATCAAAATATGAAATTATAAAGATAAACAGATATTTTAGCACTTGAAATCAGCATACAATCACAGGCGAAAAACTAATAAGCATAGCATTTACGGCCAGATATAAACAAAAAATACACAATATTGAGCTTAAGAATAAACGAATTGATAATATTACAGATGAAGAGCAACAGGATCGGCGTAAGATGAATAATTTAAGACGTAAATAGATACGTACCACTGTGTATGTATATCGGTATATGTAGGCGGTGAACGGAAGTACAGCGTAAAGACGATTAGGGTTTAAATTTTGGGCTAGTATTTATTGTGATAAATGTTGTGGATTTTGGGCTGTGAAAGTTAGTCCAGGAGAATCATAGGGGATGTAATTGTGTTGTGTTAGGGCTAATAAGCTCATAACAGGCCCATCTTTTATAGAATCGGAATTAATCTTATATTCTTATATAAATAATAAATAAATATATAAATATAAATATACATAAATAAATATATATATATATAAGAGGATAGCATGGAACAACTTGGACCATAGATATGTTCCATCCATTTTCATACAACTGTATATATCATTTTCTTGGTCCATTTTCGACTTTTAGAGGCGCACCCAAAGGTTTAGGCAAATGAAATTTTGATCCTTATGTAATTTCCTAAAATATCTTAACCTTATATCAAATAAACTATACTCCATATATTTTTTCCTACCATACGGTAACCTTATGTCAAATAAACTCTTCTCATAAGTTGTTGTTTCTCTCTCACGTGCGATATGCTTCCACCTTCTTCCCAATTGTCGTTGTCGTAATCGGATCTCCTTGCCACACTTTGCCTGCTTTTTCATTTCGATCATGTACGTATTTTTCTCTGAGTTAATGATAATTTATCACAATAGGTGATTTGTAGTAATTTTTTTCTACTATTATTATCTTCATCACTCTAATTTTCTGATATTATTATCTTCATCATTCTAGTTACTTTGTAGTAGTCCATATACGTTCTTGAACCGCATCGACCAAATAACTTTTCCGCATTTCGTAATTTTTTTGTGCATTAAGTTTTGCGGTCGCATGCAGAAGTCAATTGAAGTTATTGTTACAAGTCATAATCAACTATATAGTAAATTCATGTTGCATATTGCAAAAGTTATTGTTCTACCCTTTTTGGTTATATATGATAAACCCTTTTATGGAATTATTACTTGAGCCACATGGTTAATTTCAAATGTATTTTTGGTGGGTTGTGAAGTATTGAGAAAGGGTTAGGTATGCAAGTTTCGTGTACAGGATATGTGCAACAGAAGTAAAGCCAATGTAATTTCAAATGTATTTTTGGTGGGTTGTGAAGTATTGAGAAAGGGTTAGGTATGCAAGTTTCGTGTACATGATATGTGCAACATAAGTAAAGCCGATGTAACAGGAGGTTACTTCTTAACATGGTTTGATTATGAGTTACCTACAAATTACCAACAACTCATGCTTTTATAGAAACGATGCAGTTGGTGTCCCTTACGAATGGAGCTTATGTTCAACAAGAGAGTTATATATCGGTTTTGTTATTTCTCATGTTCCATGAATCTTTATATGTTCTATCTTTAATAGATCACTCTTGCTATTTTTTAATTTGGAAATAAAGTAGATTCAATCTATTACTCATGTTATTTCATAATTGATGCAACCACTAAACATAGTCACACTATTTATTCATCCCATTTGACTCGTTGAGATTTTTTTACTCTTCGTTGATCTTCATTGCTCCACGAGTCATGTATTTTTTCTTTTTACTACTTTTATATTTAGTTTGCCTATGGTTTATATTAGTATTGGCTTTAAGTGTTGGATCATGCATTTTTAAAATAACTGCATCGCACGGGTTATAATGGTTGATTCTTACTTTTTTGTGCTCTTATATTGATTGATTTTTTAGCGAAGAATAACAATATTTAGGTTAGTTGCATCACTTTTGATTTTATTTGATCGATGAGTTGCTTAATAAATCTTCCTCAATTTATGATTATATATTTCTTCTTCTTTTTTTGGAACGAACTTTGTATTCTACAGTTTTTTTTCTTAAGCAATTTGTTGTTCTAGCTCTAATGGACGCAAATCTAAAATTTTTGTTTGTCGTTAAGCACAAGTTTTGTGTTCCTGATCAAAAGCAATCAAAGTGAGTTTCAGTTAGAAAGTGATAATAACAGGTTATGATTTCATTATTTTTAATAAATTGTGTAAATGTTTTGACACCTTTAATGAAGGACGTTGATTAACTATTTTAATCAACATTGTGTTATACTTAAACACCAAATACTATTGATTATGCAAGTTGGTTGTATTGCCCTTGTTTTGTAGTGCACATTTCTTTCTTCCTTAACAATTTCATGTTTAATCAAGATTGTGTTATACTTGAACACTCAATCTCATTTCATTTATACAGCTTGTAACAAATTTTTAGCATTTTGTGCTTTCATTCACGGGTTCTGCCCTACAAAAGTACATATGTTATTTGTTGTATCAAGAGGAATGAGAGTATCTATTTGGGACAAAACATATCCTATTTATCATCTATAAAGTTGACAATGATTTTGTTTCTAAGATATTGGCTTATGAGATAACCTAATGAGCTACCTAGTACTAACAATTTCCAAATATTTTGCATAAAGATGGATTGTTTATTACAAAATATAGCATTCACGAAGGTACAAAAAATATATTTCATAATAAAGGATTGGCTACTTTGGTAACAACCTTTGTTCATTTTGAACAATTTCATGTTTCTATCTCAAATTTGTGTTAAATAGTGAAAATTAATGTTTCTTTATATATTTAGATAATTTTTGGAACAAATTATGACCGAAACACTTCATCGAGAGTGTATGAATATAGTTACTTTCATTTGGTGACTACTTCAGAATTATGTAGGTTTGTATTTGTTTGTTGTTATACACGGATTTGATTGGGCATTGGTGAACATGGGTGATATGAAGAGTATGATTAAGGGTGCTAAAGAGTCAATATTTATCACATTTGAGCTTCTAGACTCGAGGTTGAATCTCAAAAAGTTCATCATCAACTTCTTGTCAATACATTTGTATATTTCTTCTCTCAAGCACATGTCTATTATTTGTTCATATAATTATATTGTTAAATTTTAAAACTCAAATGGGTTAGCTCGCGTAACCGCGAGTCTATATAGTAGTTTTATATAATATGTAAAAAATCAACCTATCTAATATTATTCTTATTTAATAATAATAATAATTTACCCGGCATTTAAAAATTGATTTTATAAAAAAGGTAATATATAATGGTCTTTGTGATGATTCAGTTGCCGAATTAGCATGGGCCAATGCTGATAAGTAATTTTCAAGTGAAGAAACCAAAGAGTCGAACTGAAAACCTCGTAGACAATGTAACTTAATGGCAGAGGATTGCAGGGGAGGAGTTTTAAAACTAACTCAAAAGTTTAAGACCTGAGTATTATTTTTGTTGTAATTTTATAGACCTCGGTTTTACCATTGGGCATTTTTTTAAGACTAAACAAAATTTTTAAGATGGTCTCAAATGGTACTAATAAGTGCCAACCATTGATACAAATATTCTGGAGACAAACTTATAAGGGCCGTCTCGTTGATTTTGAGGGCCTTGTGCCGTCAATAAAAATAGGTCTTTTAACACTTAAAGTTTTAGTTAAATGTAAAAGGATGCTATATACAGTAAACAAGTACTACGTAATATTGTAGTGGAGCATAATAATTATAACATAAACATTTATCTCTTTTTAAAACACAATAGTATTAGAAAATTATATACAAGACGAGATACTATATCGTTCTATTGTTAAAACCATGTACTCCCTATATAAACTAACAACAACCATTGATCATAAACTAGAGGGGTTAAAGATGGACTTTTATATAAAAGTAGGGGAAATAAAGAAAATAAGATAATAACAAGCATAATAAAGCACGACTTGAAGAGTTGACTGACTGTGTTATCTTCCCCACTAACCCTATTAAAGTTTCCTCCGTTAAAACTTAAATCTAAGGTTTTTAATCTATCATGGCCTCGATACATAATACCCTAACTATGTAACATTTGTGTTTTTCATCATAAAACGTCATTTAATTGAATCAAATTGTGTGAAATTCAGTTTATACACACCAATAATTATCTAAATTTGGGACCTTAAAAAATTTGAGCCCTTGTGCGATGGAGGAGCTGGCACACCCTCTAATCCGGCCCTAAAACTTATAGCAGTAAGATTTCAAGCCAAGTCGATAAGAAAGGGTGTTTCTCTAACGAACCTCCATACTAAATGCCATGACATGCAGTCTTTTAAGGTTGTGTTATAGTAACCACGAAACTGAACTTTTAACTAGAAATGAAAAGAACGATTAAGTTTATCATCTTTTTTCTTTTCAGAAAGAAGATGTTATCAAAATGAAGGCTACAAAATTTATGGCTTGATTTTTGACATAAATTATTGAATAAGATGGAGCTGACCAATAAGCAATTCTCTGGATAATTGATGTGTAAAAACTAGTTATAAATTTATACTAAGAAATACCGCAAATAACTATTATACAACCGGGCAGTGTACCCTATCGAGTAGTAGTATAGTTTGGGTAAGTCCGAGTCGAACCAAGAGGACCGTGCAACCAAGAGTGTATAGCGAATGTATGTTAATCTAGACAGGTAAGTAAATGTGGGGGGTTTTTGTAACCGAATTGTTACGATGCAAATGTCACTAAATTATAAGTAAAAGTAAAACACAATGGCAAGTGGATTTCTTAAGAAATCAGATTAAAATGACATTCACTTGGACTAGTTCACTAATGATGTCAGGGTGTTGGTTAAGATGAGTTTACCTATTGTGGATTACCAAATCGAGTAAGATTAAGAGTTACGTTCGCTACTCCTGACTGAATGCTTAAATTCACCTATTGCGTTGGCTATAGGTTTCTAAACAAACTAAATATTACTTCAACCTGTCAAATTATGATTTAATCATGTAAATTACGTTCGCAATCTACCTAAACCTAATCAAAGTTCTTTAACTAGGTTCAATTCAACCACATTCCAGTTTAATTCTCTTGACTTGTTCAATTCTTACGTTCGCAATAAATCAACAATTATTCATAGACAAATAATTGTAATAACTCATTTAAATGAAATAACGTTGGCTATAAACATCAAATAATTCACCAACAAGTCAATCAAATATCTAAAACTTGAACACAATTGGTTCTTTGATTAAACACAATTTATCAATCCGCAAACATCAAAAGATAACACCTATAATCATTAGCTTACATCATCCAAGTGAATGTAAAAGCAATTAGCCCATAATCAAACTCATAAGAACAATAAACACAAAGGAAGTGGAAATAAACATTGTTTAAAGGAAAAGAATGTAAACCGAATCATGTATGTTTGATTGTTTTTATAGCCTTAATTCTTGAATTACAATCGATTGGAAGGGTTGTCAATCCTCCCAAAATCACCAAAAATCGCCCAAGAACAAGAGAGAAACGGCCCCCCAAAAGCTTGTGTGAAATTAGGGTTTAATTTGGGCTTAAAAACCCCCAAAATCGCGTATCTGACACTTACCCGGCAGGTAGGTAAGTGTACCTGGCGGGTACTATTTTTCTGAGGCTTTTTACCCGTTTTAGAAGGTTTACCCGGCTGGAAGGCTTAGTACCCGGCGGGTAAAAGGCTTACCCGGCGGGTAATGTCATTTTTCAGCATTTGATGTCTTCTTGAAAGTTGTAGCTCTCTGAGTTCCGAGAACTTGGGCTTTTGAATCACCTCAATCGGAGTTTGTATGAGGGAGTTATGGCCAAAACAGTGGAGCCTCGCCGAAACTACAATACTTCTTCGTTTTTGATCTTTTCTTCAACATTTTTACTCGTTTTCTTCTCGCATCCATTCCTAATGATAATAAACATATTCCAAGCATATCAAGTACCAAAATTTCATTAAACCAATGATAAATACAAATAAAACGAGAGATAGTGCGAGGGTAAAACATGTATAAATTGAGCACCATCAATAATATAGTTGAAATAAAGGTGAAAATTCTTAAAAAATCAAAAAAAATAAACTGCATTTCTTGATTTGGCACACATCGAGTTTCATTAACTAGAAAGTGAACTAAAGGCATTAACTCTAGAAGTTGAGTAGTTGAATTCAACTTTGAACCCAATTCACCTTATGTTTGGCGTTCGTTTCTCGTCCTTAAGATCAAACATAACAACTCAAATTGACAGGCCAAAATATAGTTTTAACCTTGCATAAGCTTACATAACATTCAGACCTTTATAATCTATATTTACTAGCAAGTAGCATCCACAAACCAAAATCCCATATAACATATGCTTAAAAGACTTGCAATATGTCAAACACAATTTGCACTAATGCATAATGAACACAAACATATAGAGCAAAATTCAGAGGATAATACTTTTCAAAAGAAGAAGTACATGACTTCCAATACAAAAAATGTGTCAGAAAGTACATGAAATGAAAATAAACTATAACCAGCTTAGATTCATCTGTTGCTTGATAAATACTGAACTAGTGATTGGGGGTCTAACAAGTAGATGCTAACAAAACCATGTGAGCAGAAACCTCACTTCTTCTTTTCAGCACCTCCACCGGCCCTGCGAAATCATTTCAAAAGTTTTAATTAAAAAATGCTTCTGTTTCAATATCAGAGTTGTGATTGTTCCAATCAAGGACAAGTGCATCATCATCAACATAAGTCTGTTCAATTTTCAATTTTTGACAAAATACCATACAAAAGATACCTCATCTTGCGAAGAACACTGGACATCTCCTCTCTCTTATTCTTTGCCGTCTTGTGGGTACCCAACTTTCTCTTGGCTACCTTTAAGCACACTTGTCCTTACCAACCTTCAGCAACTGCGTAATCCTCTTCTCATATGGTGCAAATCCAGCTACTTCCCGCATCAAATTCCTCACGAAATGGGTTCTTTTGCTTGTTTTCTGTAATAAAAGAACAATCCTATAATTTATACATACTAAAAGCGTAGCCAAAAGTCAACTCGAAAAAAAGATACCAACATTCTTTGATAGTAATTAAAGTGATCATATCACAACATTTGTAGATAGAGTTGCACCAATAATAAATGGAAATTTAAAACCACAAGTTGAAAGATAGAACTTACGCCTTTCCTAGCAGAAGGGCGAGGAGCCAACTCTTTCCTGGTGACAACATGACCTTTGTTTAATCCAACAAAAAGGCCTGTATTAGGCTGCTTCGGAGCCATCAACCGAAAGACACCATAAGTAATAATTACAATACAAAACTGTCAGTAAATTTATTCTCGCCTCACATACTTAAAATTCACAAACATATCCTTGAACCTTACATTTTAAAAGATATAGAAGTATATATTAAAGCCAGAACTTTATATAACTATCAACATTTCACAAAACAGATACTATAATGCATAGATCAAAGGTTTCTTAAGCTTGCTTGACACCCTAAAGATCTAACTGGGAAGACTCCAATTATGTCTAAATAGGAATTTTCAAGATAAAGACATAATAGCACTTCGTATCATAGATTACTAATCACAAACTAATCATTTTATATACATACCACATATCTAAAATGCAAAAATCATTTCTTAATTAAACAAATATAAAAAAAAAATTAAAAATTGACAGATTTAGAATTAAAATTCTTCATTCATCAGCATACTATCACACGCAAATTACTAATAAGCTTAGTATTACAGACGTATATAAAGTCAAAATATACAATATTCAGCCCTACATTAAACGAATTAAAATTATTACTAGATGAAGAACTACAATATTGGTGTAAGATGTAAGAATGAAGAAGAAAACAGATACATACCACGGTTCAAGTATATCTGTATCTGAATCTGCGATCGGTAAACGGAGGTGAAGCGTGAAGACGATTAGGGTTTAGGATTCGGATTGGTTTTTATATTGAGATTTGAGCATGCTTGTAGATTTTGGGCTTTGAAAGCTAGTCCGTTGTGTATTGTAATGAAAAAAATGTTGGGTAAGCCCAATACTGTCCCATTTAAGACACGCCCATTCGCGAGATTATGAAATTAAATTTGTTATAAGGGAGTTATATACATTTAACGAACTACTAGCGAACGCTTGTGCAAATCAGCAAATGATTATTTTAAATGTAAATTTGTTTATTTTTGAATTATATTGCATTTCATTTAATATACAATTATATCTTAAATATGTATGTCATTTTTAAAATTAAGTAACGATAGATTGGTCTATTTCGTTGAAGATAGGGGTATTTGTGTCATTTTTATTCTTAAAATATTTAACTTATTGAAGAAAAGGGTTAAACCCTTTATAAGAGTGCAAAATATGTGTTTTCTGTTATCTAATTATATGATCTACAATGAACTGTAGATTGTAATAAAGAAGAGAATCGCAACCTTCATAAACCCACTTCTTATAGCGTCTCATTCTAAACTGTGACTTTTATCTCATTTTGTGCTTATATGGAACAATGAACACATCTTATTAAAGCGCTCTTAAAAATGTTTCTTGATTCCCTATTTATTAACCCCTAGATTTTCATTAGTATTTTGTTCATTTGGGTACGGTCCACATTTTTTGCTACTTCTTGCTAACTCGGTGTCTTTATGGACTTTGTTATTCCCCTTTTTAGGCTTACTCACCTATGCTACATGAGCCCCATGTGGTAGTCTCTCTTAAAGGACTAAAAGTGATAATATTGGAGCACCAAAATAACATTTATCTACCCATAATGTAACTCACACACAAGATTACCCTGCAATTTGTCAAGTAATGAAGCTATATAAAAGGATGGAAAACTTTAAATGAGGCTATGACAATCTAACTTAAGGTGTGTTGCATAAACGGTCAAAGAGGATGGGTTTATGCACAAACACTTTTTGTCAATTTTCTTTGATTTCATAAACGAACAGGTTGAGTTAGCTTGGTTAGCTAACTCTACAAGCATCCAATATTCTAAGAAAAAGTAAGATTAAAGGCAAAGATGTTCTCTTCAAAGTCATCAAGATAAGCCGATCCCATATTAATTCTCGTATTATTTTGATTTAAGGAAACGATAACCATCCTGACTATGTGTACAGATTAAACATATTCAAATAACAAACTTATCAGTAACAAATACCTACTTCCCATGATAGATGAAGTTTAGGAGACTAAGGTTTTCATAGATCTCAACTAAGGTAGAGAGTATTGACATACAGTCAAATAAAAATGGCTAAAAGAGATATAACCATTCTAAATATAAAAAAGAGAAACTTTGTTTACATGATTGGCGAATTGAAATATATTAAAAGAAGGTTGCAACCAGGAAACAAATAAGGACGTTATAAACACATCTACACAACATTCTGCAAATAAGTGGTGAATATACTTAAATTATAATTTGATTGATGAACTACAATAAGCATCCCTTGAAAAGATAAACATTTTCAGTGTAGGATGACTTATATAGAGTTTGAAATATCTGCAAGGAACGACAACATTATTTAGCATTACAACACGAAAAGACATATGAGAACATTAAAAGGATTAAAGAAGCCTATCCAAAAGGAAAAAAGAACAATATAGAATATAAGAATGCAAACAAAACAATTAAGAGCTATTTTGATAGAACTTAGTAAAACATATATTTCCTTTTATATGTACATTGGCACAAACTGAATTGGGAAGGACATGAAGAATGATAGAATCAGTGTAGTTGCTATCATATTGTAATCGCATGTTGTAACACCCACTATTATGGCCTAGGGATAATCTGGTAATTTCTTAATTTATACTTAATTATGACTTTTATATATATATATATATTATGATTTTATTAATGTGTTCATTAGATAGGAAAATTATATATAGGTCGAATAGTTAATTGTGGCAAGCAAAATATTGATAGTTTTAAATTAAAATAGTTGTCGGTAAAATAAAATAACTTGTTTCGCAAAACGGGTTTCAGGTTCCAGACAATAAACCAAACAGGGGATTAAAATTAACAAGTCTTTGAGTTGGTTGGTGATATAAATCACCTAACTCATCTTTTTCATCTCATTTTCTCACCAAACCAACTTTTCTTCATTTCTCTTACAAGCTTCCTTCCAAAATCATGAATTTAACATCAAGTGAGTTGTGTTTTAACCTGTTGTAAATCCTTGTTATCATCTTCATCTTGTTTCTATTCTAATTGTAAGCATTTTTGCTATTTATGGTATAAACTTGAAATTGGTCAAATTCTTGAAATGGTGTGTAAATTGATGTTTAAAGATGTTAAATGATGTTAAATGATGTTATGTGATGTATTAGAAAGGTTAGAAAGCTGATTAGGTTGATAGGAAACTGATTTTTGAGTTTGTGAGTCGAAATGGTTCGTTTTTTTGGTTAACAGCGGTTCAGTTCGCAATTCTGAGTTCATCCTGCGAGTTGAGTTTTCCTTGCGAGTTGAGATTGGCTGCGAGTTGAGATTGGCTTGCGAGTTGAGATTGACCTGCGAGTTGAGTTTTTGCAAATTCTGAAAGTGCATAAGTAAAAGGTTATACTTTTAGCGACCAAAATTTAACAAATTCTTATTAACTGCCGATCGTTCTCTTATTAACAGATTCTAGATTACAAGGATCACCCGCTTGGATTAATAGGTTATAATAATGTTTCGAAATTTGTTAATTGAATAAATAATTAAACAAACGAATTTTTATAACTTGATATAAATTGATAGTTGTAGAGCGATTATATCCGATAATTGCAATTTGGTGATTGTTTACCATTTTGATACTAAGTAATGAAATATGTTATACGATCATGGAAAGAGTTACTAACTTCTAAATTATTGTATTCTCAGATCAGCAGAAGACTCAGTAATATAAGATCTCTGAGTGTGGGCTGAGACAAGTCAGGTGAGTGGATCTGCAACTCATGATTTGATTTAGTTGTAATAGTGTGATTACAACAAGTAACGTAGATATTGATAGACTATCTAGTCTGATTTATGATTGTGTATTTGCTTGTTATGCATATGTGGCCTTCGGGCATCTGTGTTGTTCAGAGGTCAATTGTTATTGGACTTGGTATCTATTGTGTTCAACACAGGTTCCAGATACATGTGTTGTTGCTGGAAACTGTGTTGTTGTGTTGTAGTGCCAAGTTATCGGTAAATCTTGTATGGGCCAATACAGATTGTGATAAGCGTTATTTGAGGACCACCGCGGCTGTAGGGTTCCTCAGTAACCACCGATACTCTTGAGTTTATGTGTTTTCGTGCTTAATGTAAACATATTGTTATGCTAAGTTGAATTATTAGTTGTACATTCATTCACTTAGCTTCGTGCTAATCCCACCATTTCTCTTCCTGCAGGTTATGTATAAGTTTATGGGTTTGGGCAGGAAGATGGGCTTTTGAAGAAATGTTTGACACGTGCCATAACTCTGATCAATATTTATAGATGTTTTGTTAATTAATATGTATGTGGATTTTATATAACAATTATATGTGTTTTGCTTCGGAAAAAGTTAAATGTTGTAAACTCGCGAAATTTTATGGTCTTTTTGTAATATAATATGTAATATTATTTTTATCCATCGCTTCCGAGTCAAATGACAGATTTAACCCTGAGGTAAATTGAGGGGTGTTATACATGTGACCTTTATGTAAATGTGTGAGTCTCCAAATCTATTTCTGTTCATATACTTAAGAAGATCCGTCATTTGATCTCTATATCTTTCTGTTTTAAATCCTTTCATGATTAATTCTGGCATATTACGGATCAAATAAGCACCAGGAATCACGTCAAATGACACGAAAATCATACAAATATCATTCTCTCAGATTTACTTCATGAATCTCCCGGTAACCTGTAGAAAGAAGTCCAAAATATTCACATATTTAGAAAATGTCAATCGACCGTTACAAACACATTAATATGGTCAAAGATTTGAAGAATCCTGCATCTAACACCAAATGAATACAGATTATATATTCAAAGTCAGTACTCAAAGATTTGCAGAACTCTAGTATCATTTCTCTCTATGAGCAAATTAATATAAACTCCAAACAATCAAACCACTATTTCTTGCATAAAACCCCACATAAGGACATGGTCTGTTATAAGATAAATTATTACATATGAATGTATTGGTTTGAGGCCCATGACCAGGCGAAAGAAAAATGCCATAACTTGGGCTATGAGTGTCCGTTTGAGGCTCATGACCAGGCGAAAGAAAGCTTGGGCCGAGCCCAACGTCGTGACTAACCACCATAGGTGGTTAGCCCAACTTTCGGGCCCAAATTCGCTGTATTTTATGAGTTATGGACATTTTTATGTTTTTTTCCTACTTTTTTGGACTTTGTTTTTGGGCTAGAGTCCGGCCCGTTCAAATTTCTGTTCTTTTTTAGGGTTTGATGAACATTACCAAGCAGTTAGTTTTTGTTTGAATGAAATTTCAATTTTCTCTCAATTTGAGGTGAATTTTAACCTAATTTCGGCATTCTTTTTGAATCAACGAATATTGGAAAAATTGTTCCTGGTATTCTTTCGAATCAACAGGTCCAATTAGTGTTATCTTATTGTTACTCTACATCAGTTTGTCTTAAAATAATTGTTCACTTTCAAAAGTAATATATTAATATTATCAGTTTACCATAATCTACATTTTCACAAAACTGATTCATAGAAGTTTGTTCAAAAAGTTATGCTAAGACCGTCATTTTTCTCTTACACAATGTATTCATTATTTATTTTCTTAAACTTTGTTTAATCTAATTATGGACACCTATTATGATACGGGGAATATTTAAAAGCACATTTGTGGTATTTTATGATAGTTGAAAACTGTAAGATAAAAAAATATATTTATTGACGGTATACTAAAGATTACATAAATATATATTTATAGGCTAAACAAACTTGATAAATAAGAAACATAATTTTAATATATATAAAAAAAAAAAGAAGAAGAAACTAAACCAAATTAATCTAAATAACTATTAAATAACTATTTGCTAACTATAATAACTAATAAATCTAAATATATTCTATAAATGATATTCTCAAATGATAACTTATGTTTTTCTTTTAATTGAGAAAACAGAGGGCCAAATTGAATCCCAAATTACAAGGAGGATATTGATTGAATAAGTAATGATTTACTTCTCCGGTTCAAAATTACTTACCTGATGATTAATTAATGTCAAGCCTCTATTTGCTATGGTGAAGGAAAAGATATGACGTTAGTTAAGTTGATTAAAAATAAAAAAGAAAGAATTATCAAGGGGCTATGAACGTCACTTTTTAATTTGAACTGCAAATAAGTTCAACCGAAAAATAACGAGAAACTAGAGATTACAGTATATCAAAAACTCAAATGTAATAAATATGCGGACTAACGAGGAACATCACAAACAATTTGGAAAAGGTTGTAAAGGATATCTTGAAGCGTTAATTTCAAGCAGTTTTGGCTTGACACACTGTTCTCAGTCTCACGTTTGAGGATTTGGATCACGTATAATTTATAGGACTGAAGCGACCTATAATCTCAATCTATCTATCTATCTCACACTTATGAGTAAATGAAGTATGAGCTTGTCGCATAAAAGGATGTGATAAAGTACATTTTGTCTCTCGTGATTTAACATTAAGTGTTGGAGATTTAACGTATCAAAAGAGAGGAATCAAAGTTACAGTATTGATGAATCAAATACTTTCTCACACATGCATTTCATGATTAATAAGTCTTCTCGTTCGATTCCATGTTCTTATGCAAATTATTTCGTCCATCATCATCAATAAGTAAAACGCATATTATCACAATTGTTGGCAAATTATGGTAGATAATTTAGACAACTAACATTTTAATATAGACACACAAACACACATCCGACTATTAAATGCCGAGTTGCATCTCCACTATCCATTTTCTATCTCTTACTCGCACCTCAACCTCCAACAGTCCAACTTGGCTGTCGCAGCACCATTTCTGATGATATGTCGCATCAAGATAGTTAAAAAAATATTTTTTTAATAAAAAGCCGCCCTTTAACTATATAAATTTGTAGTGTCCTTTCCTCACTTCAGCATTGGAATTTTATTATTATTATTATTTATTATTTTATTATTATATAAGGATGTGTTGAATGTATGAGCTTGTCGCATAAAAAGTTGCCTATTTTAACTATAAACATATTTCGTAATTTTTTTTATCAGTTATCATTTTTACCCCCCAATAATCTAACTTCACTGGTTAGATTTTGCTGGAGATGGGTCTGGAGGAGGCCCATCAGGTCTAGCCCAGAAAGTGTCAATTCTTATTAGAGGAAATTTGAATTGAATAGGATTGGGCTTAACTTTCCAAGAGGACAGCTGGGCGGCTGGGCCTGCCTTGTTGATATTTCCAGATCATTTACGGTTTACGAGATGTGCAAAGCTTCTAGGAGAAAATGTGCTAATACTTCGTATGGACAAATATCACATTTTAATTAATTTGACAGACCTACAAACCAAAGAGGATTAGAGTTTTTTTTATCAATCTGATTACTGAATACTGCAAAAGAATAGAGTGCAAATATGTGAAAGCTTGTGCTTATCTCTGTCCCAACTTGTAATGGCACAAGCCGCAACAGATCACTTGGGAGTAATTGGTAGCTAGGACAGAAATATCGTCATCGATAAATACATATAAGTTCGAATCCTACGCTTCTTTAAAGCTGCAATAATAGATATGAAATATTATCAATTGAAAGTCACTCAGCTGATTCATTAAGATTTAATGACTTGATCTTATTCCCTCCAAGTTTGTTGCAACTTCTTTCATAGTTGGTCTTAGCTGTCCATTCAAATTCAAGCATCTTTTTGCAAGCTTGGCAACTGCTATAAGCTGCTTATTTGGGCCATCCAACACCCGACCATCAATGTTTTCCAATAGAAGCCCTTCTTCCGTTGACAAAATCAATGTTGCCAAACTTCTCGATTCCCCTGGTCCTACTGAAAATATAGGCTTCTTTCCAGTCAAAAGCTCAACCAGAACAATTCCAAAGCTATAAACATCGCTCTTATCTGTGAATTGGTTTGATTGAAAGTACTCAGGATCTATGTAACCATAGGTTCCTTTAACTAATGTGCTCAAGTGACTTTGATCTCCCAAGACGGACTTGGATATTCCAAAATCTGATAATTTTGCTCTGAATTTTTCATCCAAAAGGATGTTTGACGATTTAATGTCGCGGTGATATATAGGAATGGAAGTTGCTGAGTGCATGTAGGCAAGAGCACCTGCTATCTCTGTAGCAATTTGTAGTCGCATACTCCACAAAGAAGGAAAGTCATAATTTTCATCGTGTATGAATTGGAAGAGATCTCCATTTGAGACAAATTCATAGACAAGAACTGGAACCTCCGTTTCTAAACAACACCCAAGAAGCTTCACTATATGTTTATGGCTGATTTGGGAAAGTAGGAATACTTCATTGATGAATGGTTCAACTTGGCACTCGTCCACTAACTTAGACTTCTTCACTGCTACTATTTTTCCATCTGTTAACATGCCTTTGTACACTGTTCCTTGGCCTCCTCGTCCTACGATTCTATTCCCGTTGTAATGATCGGTGGCTTTCTCTAGTTCTTTAGCACTGAAAAGTCTTGTCCTCTCGACTGCATCTTCACCATTTAAAGTTTGTTGTTGTAACAGTAACCCACCATTTCTTTTGAAGAATTTCATTTTACGTTTCCTATCCTTCAACTTTTGCACTACCTTGTATATCCAAATTGCAAAAACTAGTATTCAGTGCCCAAGATAACACCTGCAAAACGCATTCTTATATAATTCATATGGCAATAAACTAAACTTGATTTTAACAATATATAGTGGTAATTATATGCTTTGTTATGAATCAAAATTAGGTAAAATATATCTGTGAAATTATAAAGGATTGAATTTATTAAAATTAGAAGTTCAAGTTTCTAGAATCCCTAATAATCTTTTAAAATGTGATTGCCAAACACACCCTTAAAATAATGAATTATTACTAGCTTATAGTTTCGCCGGTTGTGCATTTTGATTTAGGTAAAAATAACAATGACTTGTATGAGGCATACGAAGCTTAGTGTTATTGAGTAATTGATTATATTTTTTAATAGATATTGTAAAAAGCTGTACGTAGATGCTTATATATGTTATAGATGATCATAAAAACAATTAATTCAGTTAATTATGTGTATTTACTCGGAACTAAAATGAGCTCAAAGTTTTATTAACTTCCCATTAAGAATTAATTAAGTAGCTTATATATGTTGTTTTAGGTTCCAGTTCCCGAATCGCAAACAAGCTGTTTGATCTATCAAAGGCAACTAAGAGCATCCTCAGTGAAAAGAGGACTTTAAAAACCTTATATAATTCCATATCAAAAAAGCTTTTAGAAAAAATTTCTCCTAGAATGTCTTTAAAAACTTTATTGAACAAAATCAATGAGTTAAAATGTAAATAACATAGAAAAAGTCTTATAGCAAAAGTTTGAGAAATTTCAAATTTTAACAACTTTTTTCTTCCAATTATGAAAAACTTTTGTTCAGAAAATGTTTAAAAAATCTTTAGTTGGAGATGCTCTGAACAGCTAAACCATTATACAATATTATCTTGCTAATGTGACTATCGTCTATATAGACAAGTGTTTAGCATAAATCTTCATATATTAGGCTCTTGTCAAGGCTTAAAATAACTAGATTACCTAAAGCGAAGAACCGTGTCTGGGACCGGAGTCGATGTTGACAACCATCATCAAACTTAGCATCCCCAGAAAACCCTCGTTTGCAGTTGCATGTGTAATTCCCCGGAGTATTAATACAATTTCCGTAACATGGATATTTCTCAGGATTGTTACACTCATTGATATCTAGAAATAAAGTAAATAACCAACCATAAACACAAGAGAATAAGTCATGGTTCATCCTAACAAATATCTAATACTAATATGCATCTTATATCTAATCTAATATATATAATATAATATACTAGTATCCAAGTTTGTGTATATATATGAGTCGTTTAAACTACAAAAATAAATATTAAATTAAGAAGTCATATTTTTTTGTCATAATCTATTTGTTCAGTTAGATTATAAATGACACAGTTAGATTATAAATAATTACGTTTTTTATAAAAATTATAAATGACACAGTTAGATTCTTATGCGATTGTCTTTATTCTCAAATCAACACTTATTGAGTAGGGTTTTTCGTAATCTTCTTAGAACGTCAATTAATTAAGAATTTAAGATGATAAATGTAATCACATTGAAATTGACAGTTTTAATTAAGAATTCTCATTGTAGATGAAAAAGTAATAGCTTATGTTTATCCTTATTACTAATTTAATAATTTAAGATTATATATTCGTTGAAACGTTGGAGATTTTTTGTTAGATATTAAAATATAGATTGTAACCTTTGTTATTGAAATTAACCATGTGACTAGTCTATTAGTATAAATAGCTAGTCAGTAGTAATCATTTGTAAGTTTCCAAGTTTAAAAGAAAAACACTTCCAAAGGAAACTCTCTCAATTATCATTGAATCATCGTAAGAATTGCTTGAATATGTTTAACATTTTTTGACACCGCAAATCTTATCATAAACCTATAACTTGTTAATAGAAAAAGTTGAATAAAATTACCTATGGGATTCGAGATGTACATAGAAGTATTTGAAGTTATTTTATTTTGTTGGGTCAGAGACCTCACTAATGTAATTTATAGATGACAAATTCACTAAGTGTTCTTAAAGTTCACTGCATCTGTTAGCAATGAACAAATAGAGTAGATAACAGAAGTTGTCACTGATCAAACTGATCAGTGAACTATTCTATGCTTAGAATATCCTTAGTCTACTCTGATCACCGCATATGTTAGCAGTGATCTTCTTGTAACTTGAAGAATAATGAAGCAACCATTACTCGCTGATGAACACTTAATCTTCAGTAGTTACAATCAGAGAACCAAGTGCTCTCACTTATCTGTTAAGTGTTGATCACTGAGCATTATCAGCGAACTGTTCGCTGATAATCTGTTGAGACCAAATTTGTCACAAGTTAGTTTACTTAGACTTGTCTGTCTTGTTTATATCCGTAAGTAAACTTTGTAAAGTATTCAATTGATTCAAATCAATAAAAGAAAACTTTAAACTTGAATTTGTTGTCTATTTACATTTATTGTTAGTAGTTAAATGTTTTATTGACAAACCGGGACCAACAATTGATATCAGAGCTAAATGTATTTAAAATAATAAATTATTATAATAAAAGTAAGACATAATTTTTAACTAAATTGAATGAATGGAGATATACTTTTCCTTAACATGTAAGTATTATAATGCTTATATAATTTCTATAATGATACTTTTATGTAATATTGTGATAGTAGTAGAACAAATAGATAACATTAATAAAACCTACTATTTCATAATTAATTACGGGTACTACAACTTTATTATACGATTCATACTATTAAAGTATTAGTTAATAATTCTTTTTATAGGGATTACAATTTTAAATTAATTAAAATAAGGGATCTGATTGCTTAATTTAAATATTTTAAGAATTAATAATGTCATTTTTTCTTAATTTTAGTCAGTTTGAAAAAATCAAATAATCCTATTGATTAATTGAATATTTGATAAGATAAAATTGTTGTTGACATATATCGAAATTTAATAAAAGTTAATTTAAAATAAAAGAAAAGTTACATAAATTTATATGTACATAAAAAAGAATAAACGTACGCACACCACAAATTTATAAACATAAACGTAATACAAAGAGATAAAATAAATATAAATAAAAATATATTTATTGGTGATTTGAATAAAGTTGAGTAAAAGTTAGAGAGGAATGTTCGATAAGGGTAGATATACATTAATGGTTTAAGAGATAACAATAGATAGTCAAATAGATATATAAATATAATAAATATAATTATAATAAAATGTAGGTTATTCTTTTTATTGAAATTGAGCTGAAATTGCAATTTTCTAATTGAATATGCATGATGTCATAAACGTGATTCATATATAATTTCTTAACGTAACTTTTATTGATATAAGTACTCATTTATGTTTGTGGACATATACAAGTACATGAAATAGATTTTTTTATATTTTGATAACGATATGATATTGCCGTTAAGAGTTATATAATTTAAAAAAATTACGACTGTAATTTTGAATATAGCGAAATAAAAGGACTTAGTTGACAAAAAAATTTAAATTAGATGATGATGTCATCAAATCCCTAATTTTACTCAATTTGACAAAATTAAAAAAATTTATTGCCCAATATTTGATGATGTCATCATCCGCTTCTTATATTATATTTAAAATAAGATATTTATATACTACTTATAATGCATCTTAAGATTTGAATCTTAAATTCTTAAAAGTAATTAAAATTACTAATTTACCCATGTTGCATTTATAAATAACAATTACTTTGAACATAAAATCTTTATTCTACAATTAGTAACAAGTTAATACGTTTACATTTGGTCTATCATGTGTTTTTAATTTCTTTCAAAATTTAAATATTAAACACCAATTGAACACTTAAAAAGATATTTTAAATTTTATACTTCGTGTTAAAGTTTTAAAGTCGAATTTAAGGGATGAAATTAGTTAAATTCACTCATAAAATGTTAGTTATCTACATACGTGATACTATACACGTTTATTTTACTACTTATAATGCATCTTAACATTTAAATCTTAAATTCTTAAAAGTAATTAAAATTACTAATTTACTCATATTACATTTATAAATAACAATTACTTTAAATAGAAAATATTTATTCAATAATTAATACCAAGTTGAAACCTTTGCATTTTGTCTATCATGTGTTTTTAATTTCTTTCAAAATTTAAATATTAGACACCAATTGAATACTTAATTTCTAAATGTATAAGAGATATTCTAAATTTTATACTTCATCTTAAAGTTTTAAAGTCGAATTTAAGGTGAATCTTTAAATTTTATAACTTTGCATTTACTCTCTCCTCATTTCCTTACTTTTTAAGACTAAGTAGAGTAAATCTTCACCATTGAATCTAAATCACTTTTAATCTCATCCCTTCATTTCACTTTAACCTATCTATATAATAACACACCTAACAAATAAACAAACACTTCTAACCAAAAATCTCACACAATACCTTCATTTATCTCCCTTACATACCTTTGATATGAACATAAAAACACCTAATAAACACCATAGAAACATTCACACATCAAACACTAATAAATATGATGCATAACCAAATCATTCAGTATCTTTGCTTTGTGTGGGTACAAGGCTAGAATTTATATATCTATATATATATATATACTAGCATCGTACCCATTTAAAGTAGTGGATGATTATTTTCTCTCTTCAGTGTTCATTTCAATTGGGTTAAGTTCTTGGTTTTCGTTATACGATTCCATTTTTAAAGTTTCGTAGGTCACTTATATATAAAATCCGGAAGACAAAATTATTGAATGTCTATATAGTTTACATGACTAATTATGATAATAATTTAGTACATAGAACATATTTAATGATGGACATTATGTATAAACCTAAGTTACAATATAATTTAGTGTTGGGTCGGAGACCCACTCATATAATTTATGAATGACAAAAAGATTAAGTGTTTTACCAGCTAAACCTTAGAATAGACCAAGTAGCTTTGTTCGGTGCTCAAAGTTGAATAGCGAACTATCCTATACTTAGAATATATAAAACCTTGTCTATTCAACTCACTGCATCTATTAGTAGTGAGTTCTTGTTATTGTAACTTAGGTTTATACATAATTTCCATCATTCACTGATAGACACTTAGTCATTTGAAGAAGTTACAATGGGTCTGATGCAGACGGAAATATAAAGCATCTGTAGAAGTCCAAGACTGAAGACAGAGATAGAGAAAGGCTTACTGATGTGGAATTCAAGGCTTCTTTACTAACCAACAATTCATGCCTTTACCCCCAAAGTACATTGAGTTTGAAAAATACCCAATGTACTATACAGAAGTTCAACTTATAAAGGATAATAACTTGTACATATCTTTATCAAAGATATGTACAACTGGTTATTATACTTTATTCAGAAAAGAACATTACTTTTCTGAAATACTAGGATTGAATATTTAATATACCATACCCTAGTTTGTTTAGTTACTTCCATTCATTGGAAGTTGGTTTTTGACCTTCTTGAATATGGTGTTGACACGTGTGTATTCTGGGATGTATTTATGAGACTATAAATACTCTTCTCAACTACCATATTCAATGTCCAGAATTCTGCATTAACTTCAAAATTTGATTTAAGGCAATCATTATGCTTACCAGCGAGAATTGTGCCCTCACTTACACGTTAAGTGTAGATCACTGATAGCCATCAATTATGTTCACTTGTTGAAGTAAATTTGTCACAAGTTTAGTTTAATTAGACTAGTTTGTCTTGTCTTATTCCGCATTAAACTATTGTAAAGTACTCTTTGATTTAAATCAATAAAAGAAACTTTAAACTTGAAATCTTTGTTATTACATTTGTTGCTTGTTTTAATACGTATATTAAATTTACGGGACCAACATTTAGAGTAATTGTATTATTGAAATTAATTAATATGTTTAGAGTTTAAATTGACAAAATTTAGGATCGAATGATATGAAAAAAACAAAAAGTAATATAGAAATGACAAAAATTTAGAATTTAATGATTGAAAAAAAAGTACAACATAGATTTTGAATTTGCTAGATTTTATTTTTATCAAGTAATTTGAATTAATTGATTTGCATATATTAGTTTTGTAAGGGGCAATTTAGACAATAATCCTTCCTTAATTTAATTTTAAGTCAAATGTGTTAAATTATTATAAGTATTAGTAGATATATATATATACGCAGGGTTGGGTTATAGTGAAAACACAATGTTAAAAAAAGAACGATGAGAACAAAAATAAAGTTTCACTATTTTGTAAATTTTTGTGAAGCCAAAAAATAATGAAGGTTCACAATTAAAATTTTTCTGAGAATTCAAAAAATAATTAAGGTTCACAAATAAAAATAAACAGTGAATGAAAACCGAAAGTGTTATCACCGTTCTTTTTTTAACATTGTATTATCACTGGATCCTATGCCTATACATATATATATATATATTGTTGGAAATGTGAAGTTTAAATTGAACAAAAGAAAACGAACTAGATTTGTTGTTTGAGATCGAGACTTGACTGTATCAAATCGAGACTCGATTGCACCAAATCGCGACTCGATTGTATAGGAACGCGACTCGATTGTGTAGGACTGAGAATCGATTGTATAGGATTCGGACTCGATCCTGGAGTAAACCAGAATGCAGTTTTTCTTGTTCAGCAAGTTTTTCTTTCTCGGTATAAGTTAACCTTATGTAATTGTAATCCTTGATTCGAAAATAATGAATGAAACTCTCTGGTTTGGCCCAGTGGACTAAACCCGATCTCCAAGGTCAGGATCGAACATAAACACGTTATATCCGTGTGTTGTATTATTCGTGTTATTTATCTTGTTGCTTGTTTAATTGCTAGGTTAATAATTATGGATTAGTTTATCCTTTGTTAGTAAAACCTAGATTACACGAGTGTTGTTTGAATTTGTTTATTAATGATAATTTATTGTTTTTGATGTAATTCTTGACATATATATACTCATTATAAAACTGCTCTTGGAGTTACTCCAAATATCAACGAAACATAGTTTGCTAACACATAACCAAGTACACTTAAGGACATTTATGTCATTTGATAACTCTATCTGTAGCAAAATTTTGAACTCGTGAGCATTTATGTTATTTTAAAAGCTTTTTTCTTCTTTGTTTGTGTCAGAATTAGTGAAAATGAAACCAAATTAAAAATTATCGTCATTCCCTGTTTATACTGATTGCAAAGTGTTTTACTTCCTGTTTGTGTTTGTATTTCGGAATGCCATATTTAGTGCAAGTCTCTGGCTGCTGTTAGACGTACATAGAAACATTTAAAAGATCTTATATTATCTCATCCTAACTTATCTTATATATAGTGTAGAATCGGTTGATGATGTCATCAAATATTCAAGTGACCAATATGATTGATTGATTTTTTTAAATTGACTAAACTTAAGTAAAAGATGACATCATAAATCATAATTTTCCAATTCACTAAAATAATGCAATTATCTTTTAGTAAATATGATAATAATTAATTTAGAATTCATAACTATATCTATTGATGATGTCATCAATTAAAACTTTTCAGTTAGTCAATTAGGTCCCTTGATTTTCACTTAATTTAAAAATAAGCTTCTTAAATTTCTCAATTTTAACAAAAATAATTAAATTATTATTATTTTTATTTATTAAATAAATCAAAACAAACAAAATATAAAAATAGAAAACAAAGATTCGGTTGATAGAAATTCAACAAAAGTACGAAATTAAAGTTTTGGTATGTAAATCAAAGAAATTCTATTCCATATTTTTCTATATTTGAAACAAAAAATATAGAGAATTACATTATTATTATATTATTATCTAAAATTATTCGATTCCAATATTTGCTAGTAATGATAAAAATAAAAAGTTTGTTTGTTTTACTCTTCCAACATAATAAAATAATTAACATATTTTACAACAACGTTGGAAATGCCCTCCAAGTTCATTATTTAAATCCAAATCTAATTTTTTTATTCAACTAAATTTTTTTTCAAATATTATAATCATTGATTTTTCATCACTCTTTTATCCACTGTCGATTGACTCTTATTAGCAATATATATATATATATATGTCGTGTTTAAATCTTATTTTATTTTATTCAAAATGATCCGTAAATATACACGGGTTTAAAAACTAACAAAAGAAAGAAAAACTTAGAATGGTACCTTGACAGCCAGGAGACAGATAAGGGTTTCCTTCATACCCTTCATTACATACGCAGCGGTAGCCTCCTGATTCCCTTGGAGAGCTAACACAATAACTATTTGATTGGCACGCATAACCTTCTGTTTCTTTGGCATCCTCACAACTCATCTCACCTATAGCCCAGTCAAGCACAACTGGGACATTTGCTTCAATCTCTTCGACGGAATAATTAGATCTATTATTCGTTGTAACTATCAACTTTGATGCCTTCACATCACCGATAAATGAATATGTACAACGTTCTAAATCGTTACTGTTATCATTACTAGTTATGGGAAAATCACCGAACTTAGCAATATAGTAATTTATGTCGGGAGGTATCGATGATTGACAACAGCCTTCGCCTGCACACTCTCCACTAATTGCCAAATTCTTCGAGTTTGTGTTAGGACAAAAAACGAGGCAACTGGAAGACACGTTCCTAGACTTTATTGTTGAGGTCAACCAACCATAGTCATCGCAACCAATGACTGTAAACTTATTTACTTGTGAAAAAGTGTAGGGCCAATTTGAGAAATTAAAGAAGGATGTAGCAGAATTTGAAAAAGTACCATCTGGCTGATAGCATTTTCTATTTACTATATTGGATGTCCGGATTGTAGAATCAGATATCAGTTTGATCGAGGTGAAACCATTTTTGTCAATAAAAGCCTTTTGAGGGTGTGCAGAAGTGTTGCAGTAAATGTCAAACCCATGTCCTATAGAACAACTTGAGTTGATGCCGATGATGCCGAAAGGGTAGGGAACGATTAAGTCTCCACATCGGCTTTTGCAGCCTTGCTTTGCTAAATTCGTAGCGTTTAAAAGGTTGTAGGTTTCAAAGGTACTGGAAGTGGGATCAGATGTTGTTAATGAGAGCATTACAAGTATTGCCAATGTTTGAATAAGAATTTTCATGGCTGTTTATGTTTAGTGTTTTAATTTGTTCAAAGTGCACTAGCTAGTACTTATATAAGTCCACACCCATGCATCTTCGTTTCTTACGGCATCTTCTAAGAAAGCACAATCTTTAACCGCTAGCTAATTATTTTTCACAATAAGGCAACAAAAATAAAGGTACGTTACTAATTAACCATATAATACAACGAGCTTTTATCGAGACCTACCCATGTGATTTATGAATATTACATTATAGGCAATTTGTAAGTTATTGACTATTAGTTTTAACCTAATGAGTTCGGGTACGGGTTTGAGTTTGAGGTCGAGTTCGGGGTCGAGGTCAAGTTTTATTATTAGTTTCTCGCTAAATTCCTAAAAATTAAATTGATGGTGTCTATTTCGAGAACATGACTAACTAAATAGACTTAAAAAAACACCCTAATGTTCCAATAGTCCATCCATCAACCTTATAATGAAATTAGAATGATGAGATGTAAAAAATCCAATTTGAGTTACAAAAAATGCAGAAGGTAAAGAAAAATTACCAAAAAGATTAATCTTCAATCTCGGTCCTAGTTATATTTTTGATCAAATTGATTATAAATATTTCAAAGTATAACCGTTTTACTGTTATGTACAACAATTTTATAAATTTTCTGTTATAACTATTTATAAAGCATCTCTACATAATCTTAAACCTTGAACCGTTTACACCCTTATATTAAGTTATCAATCATGCATATTGTTTTTATCTGTAAGTATATATATTCATTTTATTTTTAAATAAGCTTCAAAATAAGTACAAACCAACTTCAATTAATTCATCCTCGCTAAAGATTAAATACAAAATCACAACTAAAACAATATACATAACACTTTTTTAATGTATTGGATATTAGAGTAAAATATACTCTCTCCCTTTCAATTTCAGAGTCCAACTTTCATTCTTTCAATGTCTTATTTTAATTTTATTGTCTATTTTCAAAAATAGTTATATAAAATTAATTACAATTCTTTTAATATCCCTAAAGCATACATATAACATAGAGAGGTATACAAAAACTTAAGGTTAAAATGTTATTTTATCAAAAAGCAGAGTATAATAACGATGTTTTTTAAATTACATATATTTCATCTGTAACAATAAACTTAAAATGAATAGAGTAATACGAATAAAGGAATTTAAAATCATGTAACCCGAATCAATAAGAAAATATATTTACATTATGTTACTTTGGGGAATGATCCATAGGAAATGTTTAAATTTTGAGGAAGGAGGGAAACAAATAGTAGCCCTTAATTTTTTCATAAATAAATATTTTTAACATTCATTTGTGATGAATGTTAAAATTTTAAATTATTTGTGATTTTTAAAATTTATTTATGATGAAATCAAGGGTCATTCTCTAATTTTTTTGCTTCCTTCTTGATCCCTACACATATCACTTTAATAGTGAAAATTGTACAACATAATCGATCGTTACTTCACAAGTACTCTGATGGTATATATTAAATCTGACCACCTTTCAAGTAGCAAGTTAAATATTTATTTTTTGTAATTATTTTGCCCACATATATCAGCTGCCAAATTATTTGATTTATGCCACATAATCTACCAATACATATCCTCAACAATTTTCTAGCGATCTTTCTGTCAACATTATTTTTTTGACGATATCATTTTTTTCAACGATATCATACTTTATCGAATAGCATACTTCTCTTTAATCAGTGGCGGAATTATTGTTGCAGTAGGGATAGCATTTACTATTGGTCAATTTTTTTGTGTAATTTGAAAATTTTTAAATTTTTTATGTTTTAGTAGAAGTGCAATTAGTGAATTTTTAAAATGCAACTAGTGAAATTTTAAATTCAATCAGTTCTTTTCAAAATAATTAACTAAACTATGCAATTTTTATTATAAAAGAAGGATTTTTGATGTAAAATAACAACTTACTTTTCATTTTTAGTGTAATGTAATATTTCTTTTCAATATTCTTTGTTATAGTAGATGTGAAATTACTCTCAAATTTATAGTAGATACGGTCCAGTTTTTAAAATTTTATAAATTCCATTTAATGTTTTATTTTAATTAATATTACATAAAAATGTGTGCAACCCGTGACATTTGATCCCGGCTCCGACCCTGATCGAAGTCATATATCTCATTAGGAAAAATGATATGCGTATAAGTTTCTACTTTTGGAGTTCTTTTTCTTACTTGGACTACTTCCAAAGTCGGTCCCTGGGACAGAATGTTAAGATACCTGGAATGACCCGATTGTACATAATTGCGAATGAAGAAGAAGGTGCGACCCTGGATTAGATTTAAAATTTTGAACTCAATTCCTTATATTCGGATTATGAATTTGTCTTTCCTGATGATGATTATATATTTACGAGTGGCCAAAATCTAATCCAAAAGGTGGAGGGCAAAAAATGGAAGTTATCTTTGGAGTATGATGTTTCCAACAAGGTTTATATATTGAAGGATGACACAAGTGAGTCTGTTTTGGGAGATAAATTTTCATTACCATCTTCAATATTTTCCCTCCTAAAACCTCATCAACAACATGGTTTAATATGACTTTGGACCTTGAATAATGAGCTCAAATTTAATAACCTCAAATTTCTTTTAATCTTTTATTTTAATTAATATTACATAAAAATGTGTGCGACTCGTGACATTTGTTTATGGTTCCGCTTATGTCTTTAACCTCTTTGCACTATGTGGAGATTAACGAACCGTCTGTTGCTTCAAGAACTCATACAGTAGCCAATGTTGCCAATGTTGTTTGTAACAACCCTGTATATTTAATTGTTATCTTGACGCTTAAAGTATTCAAGAAACACAACCCCTTTGTTGTTTTTTTATCGACGTCTCTAAGTTTGTATATATATATATATATGCGCATCTATGTTGCTTTTAGATACAACTACCTAATATTTTGTATCTGAAGGGTTATTGTCGAATAAATTTTGAAACCTTCTTTTTATCGGTGAATCTGAGATGAATTATATCTCACAAATTGAGAAGGTTTGAAATTGAAAAACATGTATGCTTATGAAGATTGAAACCTTAAAATAACCCAAGCATACGATTATGAACAAATAGATCAAAGATGTATTCCATTATTTGTTTTAGTTTCCTTTAGTTACTTGTTTATAATGGCTAACTAGCACTACATACACATTTTCATACGTGGGAAAGATTTGTACAACACCATTTATTCTCCGTACACCACTAAATATACAGTTAGTGATGTATGGAGAAAAAGCGGCGATGTACAAATCATCACTCTCTTCATATCAATAGTGATTGACCGATCGGGAACATGAAGGACTTTATAGGGAAAATGGTGTTTTTAGAAGGGAAAATCAGTAATCACGTCCTTTGGCCAGACATATTTAACAAACTAATCCTTTAACTTTCGCGTCCATACCAGAGCTTATGGCGCTAATGCAATTAAAATAGAAAAGAGTTGTTAAAAAAATAATTCAACTACTTTTTAATTAGTTTTAGAGTTAGAATATACAAATATATATATATATTATCGACCGTGGGAGCCAAGTCTCTCACCAACACCAACAATGAACCCTATGTCAACACTTAGTGAGAGCCTTTAACTTTACCATGAGCGCCTTTATAGAATTTAAGAAAAAAAACAAGGGCCCGACACTAACTGACTAACCCTCCAACACTTTTTCACACGTGGCTCACGTCGTGTCAATCCATGCGTGCCGTTTGGTACGAATCATTTAATATTGATTTCTTTTTACCTTTTGTCAACTTTTAATCTAAAAGTTTAAGGAAATAGGGGTTCTTTCGGAAGTTTAATCGGTACTAATTAGGTTTTACTCTTTTTTTCTTGTTTTTAAAATTTTGAAGGCTAAACATATTAGTAAAAACTTTATATTAGGTAAACGATAGAGGATTTAAATTTTGACCTCAATATTAGTTTTATTTTGTTGATTTATATTTAATGTTATTTATTTAAATATTTACTTATTTATTTGTTTTATAAGTTATAACTTTAGATTGTAAGTCGATGGATATCATATTTGTAAATTAAGTTGGTTTATTTGCATGATTTTTTTAGGTGATATTAAAGTGTTTATGTAAGTAAGTAGAGTTTTACTTAAAATAATATTTTGAACTTGATATTGTTGGAGATTAGTAATATTCTCTAATGTTTTAATCAAATAATGTTTGATATGTTAATTTTACATGAGGTATAGTTTTATTACTGGAATTTGTAATGTCACTAGATCTTGGTTCGATAACGGATTATCTTTAAGTATTGAGGTGCGGAATCCCTCAATACGTTAGGTTTAAGCTTATATAACTTTACTATCAACTAATGGCTTTTGTTTTGATATTAACACAAGGTTAAACACTCAAAACCGAACCTTTAATACAATAGTATTTATATCTGCACGAAATACGAGGAGAGATAATTTAAATGTTGGTGTGTGTAAATTCTGGCACGGATATCGAGAAAAATGCAGCCATTAAATATTTATATCTGGTTCAACTCGCAGGCCATGGGCTTTGCGAGTTGACTCAACTCGCAGCCCATGGGCCTGCGAGCCCAGATTGGCTGCGAGCCCAGAACTCAACTCGCAGTGGAGAACTGCGAGTCCAGTTTGAGCTGCGAACTGAGATCTCATCTCGCAGGTTTATTTGACCTGCGAGTTGACTTCTCATTTCTCGATTTTAACTTTAACTTGAAATCGATAATTATCTAATAACATTTAACAATTAATAATAACAAGTTAATATCATATATTTACGAGTCTAGACCAATTATACAATTTTGACAATAAATACACTAGTCCTATTACAAGCTAGATCTGTTGTCACAATAACATGTCCCAACAGAATTTGTTGCTACATGTGGTTTGTATGTTTTACCTGTATCATATAGTGAATTTTTCTCTTCTTCGATTTATTACTAGATATGTTAATATTTTGAATGGGTATAGTATTTTTTTACTTATATGAATTTATACGAGATATGGAGATCATAGGTAGATGTACAATACAATCTTTTTGTTGACTTTTAATATCTATTGGAATTAAACGAGTCTTTTTAGTTATAAATTTCTTCAACCTAGAATACCTTGTATTTATAGGCAAACTTATTTCACGTCTAGGTAATTCAACAAGAAAATAATCATACATATCTGATGGAAAATATTCATACATGCCATTATATAGGTCATGACGATAATGGATTTACAATATGCAAAAGTAAAAGAAGAAAAAGAAGGTATTTAAGGCAAAAAGTACGAGGCGTGATTGGAGGGGACGGGGAAGTGCCACATGGCGCAAAAGCGGTAGTGGAGTGGTCCCGTTAGCGTCAGGTCCACTTTTTTTTTTTTTTAATTTGAAAGCGAAAATGGCGCTTACGGATGTGCTCTAGGTTTTGCTACGTGTCGACTATGCGCTGACATTTGAAGGTCTAACGTACGACTAACTTGATGAACCTAACATACATACAACCAACTTTCTTTGCGTTATTCAAAACAAGTCAATTTTCCACTAACATCACTTATCATATATGTAAAATGAAAATGGAGAATAACTTTTCAACTTTACGGAATGTGTATTTTTACAACCTCATTAAAATTAAAGTACGTACTCCTTAATTTCTTTCAATGGTGTCTACTATATGTAGCAACTTATTTGCAATTTGCAATAGAGGATGATATTTGGTTAGGAGAGCTTCCTTTGAAAAAACAATACCCAAGGTTATATGTTTTGGACTTACACAAGAACATATCCGTGGCTGATAAATTGAGACATTCTTCTTTAGATCTTTCTTTTCGTCGTCATCCCAGAGGAGGGGCTGAAGAAGAACAATTTCGTGGCTTACGTTCTCGCATTACAGAAGTAATTCTCCCCCAAATGAATGACCGATGGGTTTGGTCTTTGGATGGCTCGGGTGATTTCTCAGTTAAGTCGGTCCGTAACTTAATTGATGAGTCTCTTCTTCCTAAATCTGATGTCCCTATTAGGTGGATGAGCTTGGTTCCTTCCAAGGTTAATATCTTAGCCTGGAGAATTCGACTAGATAGATTACCAACTCGGCTGAACCTTTCCGCCCGAGGCTTAGAGATCCCTTCGATTTTATGTCCCTTATGTAACGAGGTTGCAGAATCGTATTCCCACATCTTCTTCTCTTGCTCGACAAATTTTGAGCAAAATTTCATGTTGGTGGGAGTTAGAAGCCCCCTCTTTTAACTCTTATGAAGAGTGGCTCACTTGGCTTTGTAATACCCGGTTACTGCTCATATGAAGGAGTTCTTGGAAAGCACTTGTTATGTGTCGTGGTGGCTTATCTGGAGATTTAGAAATCAATGCATCTTTAGCTCAAGTCAGCCTAGAAGGGAGCTTTTATTTGATGATATTGTTCAAACGTCTTTTTTGTGGATCTCTAGTCGTTGTAAGTTTAAGCTTAACTGGGTCATGTGGATGCAAAATCCTCTGTTTTTTAATTTGTAACTTTTTCTAACTCCTTGCCTAGTTCTTTAATAAAATCGTCGTTCAAAAAAAAACCCAGTCAAGTACATTATTAATGCAACGTGGTCATCAACTTGTAACACTTCTATTTTTTTTTAATGTCAGTTTATAAAATCAATATCATGTTATTTACTTGTATTGTGAATTAGTAGATGGAGTACCAATTACTTGAATGGATTAATAATGTAACCTAAAGTCATCTTTATCCACTACAATTATCATTTTATTCTTAGCTCCTTGTTAGGTACTATTGTAGTAATCATTTTATGTTCCATAAAAATAAAAAATGAAAAATCATTACACTTCAGTTTTTTTTTAATCAAGAATGAAATTGCATTTATGAGATTTGAAAGGATCTAGTTTGAGTTATAAATGTAGAAGGTAAGTAAAAGAACAAAAAATTAACTTGAATATAATGGTTCTAGATGTTTTTATCAGGTAGACTATAATGGACACAACATCATGGTTACCGATCATTCGTCGTTTACGGGTTACGCTAATTGGACCAAAAGCTGCAGAACCAAATTGTGTCAATTCAGAAAATGGAAAATTGGGGAATTATTATTTCTATTGCGTTTGAGAGTGGAATAATAATCAAAAAGTTGTTTAATCATAATATCTTTTTGATTCCTCACTCGTGAATTATTTCTATTAGCTCACTAAATTATTATTATTACCATCAAATAATTAAATAATAATTTAATTATTAAAAGGATATTATGGGTTCTCATAATGTATGTATGGATGCATATGAGTTCTTATAATTATATATGCATGGGCAACATTATCAGCTTCTTAATATGTGTGCCCAAATTCACTTATATACGATCACATCTTCTGAGCTTCTAAAAATTCTTTCACAATATCACATCTTCTGAGTTCTAAAAATTCTTTCACAATATCACATATTCTGTCTTCAGTAAATAGTTTTAGAATTAATTTTAATTAGTACGTTTAATTTCAAAGAAATACTCTTCAAAGTTTTATTATTAAATACTATGAATTGGAATGAGTATTGGCAAATACATGAAGATTCAAATGTTGAGGTATACAATTTTTTTCCATAAATATATATATTTATATGTCTTATGTATAAGTAAAATAATTTGTATGTGTCTTATTTAGGGAAACAATATCTATACGGAATCAGTTTTGAAATTTAATGAAATTCCAGAGGAGAATGGAGGAAATCAATTTGTCCACGAAACTACACCGTTTGAAACCGACAAGGTATAAACTATAAATTCATTACTCTAATTTTTAGTGACATTATCATTAGGTAATTTGACTAGATTTTAAAAAAGATATATGTTATTTTAGGTGTTCAATTCCCGACAAGAATTAATCGACTGGGTGCAAACTGAAGGCCGTAAAATTAATCACGTGATTATAATTAAAAGATCAAATACAAAAAATGTTTATTTAAGTGTAATCATTGTGGTACCCCCATTAGTATCGCCACTACAAGAAAAACAGTTAGCAAAATATGTGATTGTCCGTTCGAATTGCAAGGGAAAAAGTTTTATGAGGGTGATTTTTGGAGTTTAAATGTGATATGTGATAAACATAATCATGAACTAGTGTTGTTTATGGAAGGTCATGCATATGCAAGACGATTGTCTGAAAATGAATTCGAAGTGGTAAAAGATTTGTCAACCAAGAATGTTAAACCAAGACATATCTTATCTACATTGAAAAACCAAAATCCTGAAAATGTTTCTACTAAAAAAACTATTTACAATGTACGTCAAAAATTTCGAATTATGGAGAGAGGTGGGAAAACACAAATGCAAGTTGTTATGTCAATCTTAGAGAAGGAAGGCTATATATTTTAAGTTAATGCTAATCCTTTAACTAACGAATTAGAAGAATTATTCTTTGCACATCCCAAATCATTGGAGATCTGGCGTGCATTTCCACACGTGTTATTGATGGATGCGACTTACAACATAAATAGGTATGCACTGCCTCTACTTGAGATTGTTGGTCTAACTTCGACTAATAAGACATTTTGTATAACATTCATTGTTATGCATAAGGAAAAAAAGGCCAACTATAGGTGGGCGTTAGATTGTCTAAAATCGACAATGGAAGGATGTGTTTTTCCGCGTGTTATTGTCACAGACAGGGAGTTGGCACTCATGAACGCATGTGACAATGTATTTCCAGATGCTAAAAGATTACTCTGTAGATGGCATATTAATAGAGCTGTTGTGAGAAGATGGAAAAGAAAGCTTTTGAAATCTTGGCCTACTTTCTATAGAGCATGGGGTATATTAATTGCATCCCAAATGAAGGAAGCGTATATGACTAATTTAGCACACGTTGAAGAAATTTTGTCCAACTACCCAGGTATTTTTATGATACACATATTCCAAAATATTATTAGTTAGTATATTATTATTCCGCATATGTAAATCTTGGTGATTAGCGAGTTACTAGAAAATTATTTGTTATTGTTACTTTTTTTTTTGTCTTTCATTACTATCTATAACAACTTATTTGAGATCACCTACTATAATCAGATTTTGGAAAATGATCACAAGGTTGTAATGAAAACATTAAATACGAAAAATGTTATATCAAACATCATTTTCTACATATTTTATGAATATAAAAATTATATAATCGATATTATGGAAACCTTATCACAAATAATACATATATATGTAAGAAGCATGTTATTTAAACCAATAGCTACGTAGTTAGTATCTACTAAATAATTATTTTCTAATTAATTAAAAAAAATAACGTAAGAAGCTCAAATATAAAAAATAGTTACATGTTAAATTCTTATTTTAATATTTGAAAGGAAAGGATGTCACTCATGATACCATCAACTTAATGGGAGTTCGATACATTATTTTAATATTTTGTTACATTTTACGTTTGGACCAAACCAAAAGTTGGCTTGTCAAATCACCGTCAAGTCTTTAACAAAACAGAATTATAATTATAATTTTTTAAATGAACTTATAAATGACATGTAATTTATATTTACTCAATAACATATAATACATCAATTTTAGACATAAATGTATCATTATATTTTTTAGGGGAGTAATCAATGGGGAAGGGTTAATCTCCAGGGAAGGGGGGAACCAATCTGGGTCGCCCGTTAACATTCATTACGGGGAATTTTAATTAACATTTATCGTGACCAAATTAACATTTACCGTGACCAAAATTAACATTTACCGTGATGAATGTTAACGGACGACTCAGATTTGTTTTTCCCTTCCTTCAAGATTAGACCTTTCCTCTTGATCATCCTTTGTATTTTTTATGTATATTTAATTACAAATATTATCATGAAATGAGATTAAAAATATTATTTTGTATATTTTATTATGAACTTTGGTATACAAACTTAAGTCGGACATTGGACATAATATAAAATGATATATGTTAAAAGTTTTAAACGAAAAATAATTGTTGTGATAAAAGAGAGTAACATAATCCTTAAAATATATATAAGGTTATCTTTAATAGTTAATTTATTTAAATAATATTTTATTAAATATGAAAGGTCAAGTAAACCAAAAAATATAAAATGTAAGTAGTCAAATCAAATTGTCCTATTTTGGTCTGAATAGCGTTTTCTTTAGTCCGAATAGAACTCGCCGTCGTTTACACTTTACATAGACTCCAAAAGTCCCACTTGTACACGTTATGGGAGACTTTTATGTAGCTGATATGATGGTAGCTAGGACTTACTTTTATGGGAGACTTTACGTTGACCTTGTCGTACGTGCTTTCGGTTTTAAATTTGCAAAGTTAACTAAATGATGGATACGTATATTGCTGACGGATCTTTGGGCACCTATCGGCCATGTTTTATTATATTAATTTTTTTGGTATGTTATGTTAGTTTTCAACTAATTGATTAACTTACACCGTTTCAAGTTAATTATTAACTGGTACAATGTTCGTGCATTACGATAGATAAAATATTATTATATTTAAAAATATTATTTTATTTTTAAATATAAGATGATTATTTAAAAGAAATATGTAGATGTTTATTACTTAAAATTATAATTGTTTAATTATATATTTTTTATTTATCTGCGATTACGCGAGATTACACATATAAATTTAGGTAATTAAGTCATTCATTTAAAGACACCTAAAGAAAAAAACTTCGTTTAAAATATATCATGTGAGATGTCTAATCAAAAAGAGAAAAAACACTAATTTTTATAGTGTAATTTTTATAATTTTTTGAGTACCCATTTTTGAGATATTTAATTTTAAAGAATGTGAGGGGAAAGCGTGTAGGTGACATAAAATTTGAAGATTGAAGATATACAATATTTGAATTGGTATAACGATAATTTAGATACTTCCGATATTTTTTAAGCCAAAAATATAAATGTATGTCCTTGATTAAAGCCTTAAATTTTGTTATATAATGAAGAAGGTGTCACTTTGAATTCCATATATAATAAATCATCAAGGATTATGAAAGGGTTCTTTTTTTAATGCAATCAAGTTCTAATAAATTGTAGTCCAAAGACCGGTCACGATAAAAGGTCTAACTCCTCCCTTCATGCAAAAAGAACGACCGTAGAACGGTAAGTGTTAGTCCAAATTGAAAGTATGATCAAATAGAAAAAAAATCAAACGGTCAATAAAAGTAGAAATATTAATATTTTAACAAATTTTTTCAATCTCAGACTCTTATACGTATATAATTATCATTTTTTCACACACAATTCTCACTTTCCTTTTAATTACTACATCAACTTATATACATACAAGCTATATAATTCAAATACTTTCTTTTAATCAAATCGTAAATGGATCCCTTTCAAAGTTCCGACAAATATTCCGATATGAGAGATCTCAAAGCAAGTATTGGTTGTTACAATCCAAATGATATGTTCGATATTCTTAAAACATTTGAACAAAATGAAGAAAACGTAGCCGAAAGTTTGATTTCCGTGTTCGAAATAATGTTTGATTTCGTAGTTTTAATTTTTACTAACGTATTTTTTTCTATTATTATTATTAATGAGTAACGTACTTTTTTTAATTAATATACTTTTTGTTATCAATGTAACGTACTTATTATCATTATTATTGTGTTTAAAAGATATAAATGTATTTGTGTTAATACAGTAGAAACTCGATTAATTAATAAACTCTTTAAAATGATACGTTTTGTAGGTCTCAATTCGGGAATGTGGTGGTAATTAATACTCGATTTATTAATAACTCTTTTATTTAATAAATTTAAGTAGTTCTGTGAGTATTAATTTATAGAGTTTCTACTGTAGTTAAGAAATGGTGTGACGCTAATATGACATTAAAAAGTTAAGTCATTCTATCATTATAGGCAGAGTTAAGTCATTTTTTAATTCTTTAGTCTTAAGTTATTTTTTAATTCTTTAGTCTTTATACTAATGTAACACTAAAATATAATAAATTCTTCAATTTTAGACTGCATTATAAGAAGTACATTACAGTGAGTGGCATTGAGAACTTTTATCTTAAAAATAAAGGTACGAATTGCAATGTATTGGTTTTGTGTTCTCATGGATGACTTGTAGACCTGACCCAAGTCGTCAAGTCCACTATGTATTTCTATAGGGTATAACTTTACTTTTCGTTTAGAAAGAAAAGAAAAAAGAAAAGTAGTTTGGTCCAAAAAAGCAAGTAGTTTTGGTGCTCGGCCCAGTCCATTACTCCATCTATTTATTAGTTCAAATAAATACGGGGTCTAACATGATTTAAATTTTGGGTCTGACATTTAAAAGGCTTATAAATGTTATTCAAGGAATTAAGGGTTACATACTTTAGAAAGAAAACCATTATGTACACTTACCTATTTTTACGTCTGGTGTAATTTAGGAGGAAGAGCTTTTTAAGGTGAGAAGAGAAGGCAGCCATTCACTATCTACCATGTCATCATTTTCACCTTACTTGAATAAAGATATATTAGTTATTTTTCAAATTTCATTTCTATTTTCTCCTCTCATTCTCTCACACAAACTTAATGTTAGCAAGACGTCGCCAGTCGGCCGGCCAGCACCGACCAACCACCACAGCTGACGACCGTCGCTGATCGCCGATATTCACCTGTCCGAATTTGTTTTTTCATTTTGAGTGTTAGATTTAATATCTATAAAATATATGAATACAATAAATATAATCATCAGCAACTTGAGTCTAAATATAATGTGTGTGTATTATGTGTGTCTATGTGCGTGAGAGAGAAAGAACAGTCGAAATATTAGACTGGTTGCAACGCAACTGTGGAGGAGTCTCCACTGCATCAGCACAACCTGTGACAACCGTCAAAAATCTCAGGTCAATAACGCACTTAAATTCCTAGTCTATCTAATTTCGTTTACAGCACTCTAAAATCCTAGTGAAAAGTCTAGATTATGACTCCTTAAGTACCGAAACCGTAAGTTACCAAAATCGCGTAACGTTTTAGAAGATTGCTTAGCGGACTTTAAGACCGTAAACCATATTAAATTAGGTTACAAAGTGCCAAAGAATACTAATGAAATTAAATTTCACATGTCATCACAAAATATTTATCATATCGCAAAAATCAGAATTTAACCTGAAATTCTGTAACTAGGTAAACGCAACCGGAAACCGCACGATTAACTCACAAATGTCAATCGTAAACGAATCACATGTATTTTGATGTGAATTATAAGCTTAGAAAATAAAATTTTATAACTCCAATTTCAACCATTAAAACATCACAATTAAACATTTCAATATGTAGAAACTTATACCAAAACAATATGTAACATTTAAAACCTTTAATTACTTAACTTTAAAAAAAAAAAAAAAAAATGTTTACCCCCACCCCCCTCCTAAAAACGGCCAGCCCTCTCTTGACCACCCAAATCCCCCACTAACTTTATTAGTTTTCATGCAAAAATCATTTGAACCACTTCTACACTCTTCTCTTCACTCATTTCACTCATTTCTCTCTCAAAAACACACACAACTCTCCCTAAACACACACTAATTTCCAGCCACATTTTGAATAAAGATCATCACTTTGAAGGTGTTCTTACATAAAAACAAAACCTCTAAGGTATAACCACCCATTTGTACTTTCATTTCTTGCATTTTCTTACTTTAATTCTTGTAAATACATGGATTTTGTGCCTATTTCATGGCTATAATCCACATAAGGTGTTTGATGTTTGTAGGTTGTTTCTTACACTTATTTAAGTGCAAAAACAAAAGAAAAACCCATGATCAAACCGAAATCAAACCGAAAAATCGTCTTTTTGATGTTTAAGTGCTTGCATGCACCATTTTTCGTAGCTAAATCTTAATTTATGTTAAAATATAATTTTGTTTCTGTAAAAATACATATTCATGCATATAAGACAAGGCCTCCATCATTGGATGAGGTCTAAAAATCGTTGGTAGTGAAAACACACCAAAATGATCACCATTGTCTTATATGTAATCTGTCCAGAATTTGACCTCACTTTAAACGACCATAACTCAGTCAATAATGGTCCAAAAATCGTGATTTTTCTTCTGGAATTTATTTTAATTTCTTACCTTTAAAACCCCATTGGTCTCACTCAAATCCATGGAGTATTCGACCTCCAAATGTATCACACAAAACTGATGCGCAAACAGCTACCTTGCTGTGAGCAATCTTGTTGTGATACTTGTTCATGGGTCTTAAGGTGTTCTATAAATCTAAGAAAAATTATTTTAGACTCCTAACATGTTATCTCAGTAGCATAAAAAGATAGTAATTTATCTTGTTGATCTCATAATTTTAGAAAATGCATTAACCCATGCATTGTTGTAAGCTTGTAAATTTCAAATACTTGTGTTGTGATGATTCAAAAATACATAAGTGCTACATAAAACGTCTTAAAATTTTGGGGACTCTTTTTCTCAGTATCTAGATCATGAAAAGAGTCTTGAAAATAAAAATGGGAATTTTTGGAAAAACATAAGTATTTTTCCTAAGTTAATGCAAATAAAGCCTACAAAATGTGAAATAATAATGAAAAATAGTTTTGGAAACAAAATAATTATGGAAAAATTCCAGTGTCATTTTCCTCATAAAATGACACTATCCTCAAAATTTGACACTCTTTGGAAGTGTTTTGATATGTTTTTCTATCTATGTCTCGTTAAAATGCATAATGTTGGGAACCAAAGTTCCATTACTCAAAAAGAGTTGAAAATTTTACACAAACCTAGAAATGGGTACAAAATGACCTGGTAAAAATTCCAGAATTTTTCGTGAGTAATTACTATTTTTCCTATAATTATCCTACTTTTTAGACATAAAATGATTATAAATAATCCATAAATCTAAAAATCCCCAAATTTTCACAGAAAATTTGTGAACTATATTTCATGTTTCATACCAAGTTTGGTAATTTTTAGATGTTCTATTCTTATATTTTCATTATTTTGTTGACAACTCGAACAATTACCGCAAAGTTAATTAAAGGGAAATTCGAACTTTTTCGGCACTTTGTAATTTAATTAGCTAGCTAAGCAATCCTAACAAACCATATTAGTCGAGAAACTAATTAGAAACCTTGTGTTCTTAGGACTTGGATAGGAGTCAAACCCGGTCGGCACGCGCATTACATCCATCCGTACGCGTGTTACTTAAATGTTTTGGGGTGAAAAGCATGCTATATGATTTAATTACTATATTTGGATTACAAATACTATTCTTATGCTTTACTTGATTTACGAATGCTATGCTTATACTATGCTCGTTTTTCAAATGCTATGCTCATGCTATGCTTATTTTTCGAATACTTGACATGGTTAGAATGTCGTATTGATTACAAATAACTTCTTGAATGTTTGAAGTTTATACGAACATGATTATATGCTTGTTTTCTATCGTATCTAAACTCCCCGATATCTCTACACGACCATTAACTCTATATGAGCCAAATGATGCATATGAATAGTACTATTTGGGAGCGAGACCACCTCCCCACTCACGCGGCCACGTGAGTGCATCCCATCATCCTAAATGCCAACGATAGGGCATCTCTCTTTTGGGGCAAAGGTTTATCGGTTGTAGGTTTGGTTGTGGACTCAAGCATAATAATTCATTGTGACTATAGACAAAAATGCGATAGCATAGAAATTCATAAGCGACTATAAACGTATGACGTTTCGACTTTTGAAACGATATCTCTTTGAAACTATAAACTTTACGACCCGAGCTTTGCAATAACTTTGACATCTGAACGATATATCTTTGAAATTATAAACTTTACGACCCGAGCTTTGCAATAACTTTGACATCTGAACGATATTTCTTTGAAATTATAAACTTTACGACCCGAGCTTTGCAATAACTTTGACATCTGAACGATATTTCTTTGAAATTATAAACTTACGACCTGAGCTTTACAAAGACGTTGTCATTTGAAACAATACTTCTTTAAAACCATAAATTTAAAACGTGAGTTTTATACTATAAATCTTTGTGGTTGTGGACAATGATAGACGTGGTTTCATAATAACGCTTCGCATTCTTATGAACTTCGACATAATAAACCGTTGAGATTATAAACGTTTTGATATTGATTTGATGATCCGTTGACTTTATAAATGTAACCTGAATCTATTAAATGCTACAATATGAGTTTTATAAACATAACTTGAATTTATTAAACACTATCTCTTGAGTTTTATAAAAGTGAATTGAACATTTCTTTGAAAATATGAGCGTGGCGTTATGAACGAATTACGACTTTTAATTGAGTTCCAAAGGGAATCACTCCTAAATTAATCTCGTACTTAAATAAACCTCTTTTTCAAACAAAACATCGATTCACAAATGAATCTAACTATCAAATGGGTATCGCTCTTAAATGAGTCTTGTTTTAATGAATTACTTTTATAATTATCCGTGCAATAGCGCTTGACTATTTTAAAAATTGATCTTGTGAAATTATCGGATGATTTTCGTCATTGTATGAGCCTCGGTACTAAACAGATTACTTTTGTGAACTAATCACGTAGTAACGTGGAACTTCTAAACTAAACTTTGTAAACTCTTGAAAAGGGTCTTTCCTTACGCAAAACCCGTGTACTCACCAACTATGTTTCATAGTTGACCTGTTTATTTTTACATGCTTTTCAGGAAATAGTAACAACTTGTCTATTGAAGCTAAATCCGTAATATGAGTTATGCTGCTGTAGCGTTACGGAATTTTGTCTCCTTTGGATGTAATCGCATGTTTAGATTATTTACTTTTGTGCTGTAAACGCTTGTAAGACTTTATGTAAGGTATCAATTGTAGACCGTTGAACGGTGATCTTTTGTAATTTTCGATTATGAAATCATTGTACTGTTACATCTCGTGTTTCCGCTTTAGCGGGGTGTGACACAACCACCACGGTCGCAATGGTGACCGTGGTGAGTTATTATTGTGGTCTAAGCACGCCAGCTGCACGGGAAAAACACGGGGTCCACTCTAGTTTTTTAAAAAAAATTCAATTTCTTTTCAGTATATTATAAAAGAAAAAAATGTATAAAATAATTAAAAGGTGGGTCCCAGTTTGTAGTAGTGTGTAGTTGAGGGGTTAGCATTGCGAGCATGATAATCACAATATGTAGTGGAGACTGATGTGGCTCGTAGTAGAGCCTCCACGGCATGTGACCATTGTAAATGGTCTTATAGATAAACACATGATTGGCGATTGCAAACGTCAGAGGAAAACCAGAGAGAAGATGACCTGAAGTAGTAAAAAATCAAAATATTGGTGTAAGAAACCTTACAACACAAAATGGAGAAGAAATGTGGAAGAACTAGCTCGGTTTTCAATGTTAAAGAGTTACTGTACTTGGTTTCATATTTCTTCTAGCTAATAATATGTGCTTGATTTGTGTCCTTTTGAAATAACATCATACTTTTGCAGTGTGTTGTACACATAGGCATTAGGTCACTCCCAACGCTCACGTCGGTTAGGAAGTGACACGCGTCACTTTGTAGACACTATTGGCACGGGTGTGTCGCTTGGGAATGCGTCGGTTTGGCGACGTAAAAAACGTATGCGTCACCTTTTTGTTTTTTTTTGTTTAGTGTATATAAATAAAGATATATTGGTAAATGTGGGGTAAAAAAATTAAAGTGACACACTCACTATTGGCACCTTTGTGTCAGTTTGGGAATGTTAATGTGGCGCTGAGGTGGTACAACTGGCACACCAACTGTTGGGAGTGGTCTTAATTACAAGCATATTACATTTTATATTTGCATATATTGTACCAAGAATTAAGTTTACATTACATCGTAAATCATCATTTTTGCTACTTTTTTTTGTTTGTGGGTAAAAAGATAAAAATAATTCAACTGGACCTAAAAGTATTGGCACAATGCTCACTGACTAACATAGTGATTGTTCAAATAAAAGAATGTAGTTAATGCAATTTTGGACATTCAATGTGGTCATTAAGATGAGCATTCATAGTGTGATAAATGCTCGAACATATACCTCAAACCCTAACACGTGACTTAATCGTATTGTTGAAGGTTTAATGTAACTTCTAATTTTTTGGATGTGACATTACATTGTAGGAATAATATTACTGTTGACTTTATTTCTAGGATCATCAAAGTATTACTTTTTTCTATAAAGGTAATATAAGCGGTTGTATATACCTTTAAACAAAATTATATACAACCATTATATACCTCTACGTGTTAACCTTCTCAAGTACATTAGTTATTTTGTCAAACTCTTGTACTTGTTGGATAATAGCCTGAACCGCTAGTCAAACATATAATAACACTAAATTCCTCTTCCTCGTTGACTTCTCTATCTTTTTCTAGTGTTTGACTTGGACAATTGTTTCAGATAGTCTTTATCGGCTTCAGGTTCTTGTAACTTGATCTTGATGTGAAACGTCATATTCAGAGAGTGATATAACACAAGATTATACTAAGTTACAAAAATAGTTGCTGCTAATACGTGCAACGACTAACAAACTACTTAAGTTTAGTACATGAATATGTCACTGCTAATATATGCAGTAACACTGAAACACTTTATGTTTATTTGTCATCTATAAATTACAAATGATGGCATCTCCAATGAAAAAGCTTTTAAGTAAATAAAAATATGTAACATTATATACAATCTCATTTATGCATAATTTAGAGTAACAATTTTCAAATACGAGTTAACTCAAAAATTATATAAACTTAATAACATTTGAGATCGACATACCTATTAAATAGACAAAAAAGAAACAAATTTAGGGATTCTAGAAAAAAATCTTTCATTGTTTCCATAGAAAAATAAGTTTAAATCGATTGGATTTTCTTATTATTCTTATTCAAAATAATAAGGTCGAAAATAGGTTTCAAATCTTTAGGACATGAGAGCATCTCCAATGTGAAATTCTTTTAGGTTACAAGAGCCTGTAATGGAATAATTTGAGTTATTGTCAAAGATCTTTTCTATTAGTTTGTGTGTATATGCTGGACAAAAAACCTTTTGAAATGTTTTTTCAGTCGAGAATAAAAGGTTTTTTGATTATATGGTTGTTTTAAATGTTAAGTTTAACAGAGTATAATGTAAGTGTAAACATTATATTATAAAAATTCACGACTTTAGAAAAACTTGTTCAATAAATAATGATTGTAATATTTAATTCAACCAAATATGTAGGTTTAGCGACAATAAGTTTGAATCATTAAATGTGAGTATTATCAAAATATCTTGTAGAAAGTAAATCGAAACTTTAGATATTTCAAATGAATTTAAAAGAAAAGAAGAGCACAAATTAGATATTGTCCAACTACATAATTTAAAGTGTGAGGCTGCAATGTCTCTCTGGTTTTTTCCCTCGTTGTATAGACAAATGCATATTTTATCATGTTAGTTTAGATAATTTAAAATTTTAGTCAAAGTAACAATATATTTGTCCCAATAATGTGAATGCTCATAAAAGATGATTTACATAAGTGTATTTGACATATTTATAGTTTAACAAATTAAAAATTTAGAAAGTATAATGTGTTTTACCCATGATGTGCACATTTAATATTCATGTAATGATCTAAATCGAGTTTATTGATGAATTGATGAAATCATGATTGAACATTCAATGTATATTGAGAGAAATATTAAACAAGTTAACTGCTACTATACACACAATTACGAATTATGATTCAAAGGCTTTTCAAAAGGTTACAGTAATGAACTATAACTAGCATATATATACTCCTTAGACTAGTCATATGTCTTAAACGCTAAAATTGTTTACAATCCATAATACTTATTCCCAACAATCTCCTCCTGATTATAAACGTTGCTCGGATTGTCTTTAATTCAGATATATAATTTCTAAGCTTGACTGCTGAGAATCTTTTGTAAGTTGAATACAACATTGATGCGCACTTTTCTTTTGAAAATCATTACTCAACATTTATCTTTGATGTTAATTCTCGAAGATATTCTTGAAAACAAATATTTTTCTTGTTCTTTAATGACAACTTTTATTCTTGAACGTGTTGTTGGAATATTTATCTTTGAAACTCACACTTTAACAACACCTTGTAATGATCTTGATTCTAAAAGTATATTCCAAATGGTTGTTGCCGATGAATCCTCTTTTATCTATATGATCTAAAGCTCCCCCTCAAACTGATATTCATCTTCTGGAGCTTGATTGACTTTTCATTAAATCAATTATTTATTCTCTAAATCAGCTCCCCCTCAAACCAAAAATTTCTTCTCAAATTTGTTAGAAAGACGTTGTGAGAAGTTATTGAAAACCGTTTAACATTTTTCATCATTGACATTTTCTTTGAAGCTTTATCATTCATTAAACATTTGTCAAATTTTGTTGAGTGACTTGAGCAGTTATTGAAAATCGTTTAACATTTTTCATCAATGACATTTTCTTTGAAGCTTTATCTTTCATTAAAACATTTGTCAAATTTCGTTGAGTGTCTTGAGCAGTATTCTGATATCCTCTCTTTCATTACATCTTCTAGAGATCTCAAGCTTTTCAACCGTCATAGATTTCATTAAAATTCTATGAAGCATTCTATAAATTTCTCGAGCATACCTTTCTTTTCTTCCATTAACCTTATATTCAAACCTCAACTATTTCACATCATTGTCTTCAAACTCTATCTTCAAACACGAATTCTTTTCTCCCACTCATGATGATTATGATTTATCGTGAACATCATGAATATCGTGTAATACAAGGTGTTCGAAGAATGGTTGAGGCTTAACAAACTTCACTGAGCTTTTAAGAACATTCCGTTGAATGTTGAATCGTCTATAAATGTCATTTGTCACAAAACTAAGCTTTGATGAAAATACGATCAAATCAATTATCTCGGGATAATGATGCGGAAAATGATTGTAAACTACAAGGTAAGACAACAATTCACTTGAGTAGATCAAGAAAATGTTGGTTATGTTTTCTAAAAACAAATTTATGAAAACACACTAACTCTTGAATAACATAGATTACCCATTTGCACATCAATTGAAGCATTAAATGAATCAAATGAGAGACCTACTTTCAGTGTTGGTTTTGATGTTAGCACTAGTGAGATTTCCATTCAATTATTGTGGAATACCATTATTTAGGTATTGCTATGAATGTTCCGTCATTGTCACATAGACATGCATAATGTCACAAAGACATGAAGTGTAAGAATACAGTTGTGTGTTAAAAAGTGTTTAATTTGGCTCTAGACTCGATAGGTGCAATAAAAGAAGTCAGGGAGTGGAGCGGAATGTCCTTTTGTTTCAATATTAATAATCTCCAGATGAGATGTCGATAGATTATGTGCTAAATTTACGTGAGAATTTGAAACAAATACTTTTTAAGAAGTACTTGAGTGGCTAGAAGAGTAATGTGCATTGCGTCACTGGGTCCATGATGTCTTCTTCAATACTAGAAATCATCGCATGAGATAGTAGATCTGGCAACCCGGAGATTTAGTCAGTGTAGTAAGGGTTTTACTTTTCTTTCGACCTAGTCACACACTCCTCACTCAACCTGTCATATTTTCAACTCCCCCTCCTTTACATGCATTATGAAAAATGAATTTTTGAAAGTATGATGATCTACACCCTAATCTCCACCATTCCTCTCACTTAGACCTATAGACCATTGCGTCCTAAATTTTGAAAGGTGACTCCTGAGGTAGATCCGTCTGGCTCTGGTGGATCGTAGGAGTAATTTTATTCTATAACACTCTGTGTAGATAATCAACATTTGTCATGGTTAGCAAGATTTCTTCGCGGTGATGAGAACCAAAATCATTCGAAAAATATTCCAACGTGTTTATATATAGCAAAGATTTCAACACTTGGAAGTTGGATTTCTAACAACACGCCCCCTTAACATATGCATAAATGCTTTGAAAAGCTTCATATGAAGGTGAGTTTAAATTGCTTTGGATATTGTGCGAGCTCCCCCTCAAATATATCATACTTGTATCAAAAGAAGTTATGGTGGGAACTCGATCTCAAACAGTTAAGAGTTTTCCAAAATCATTGGACGTGCTCAGAAGGCATTACATTTAAGAACGGGTTTTGCACTGAAATGTACAAATACCAACACAATGAAGAACGAGTTTTACTCTGATGTGAATAAAACCCAAAATAGGTTCTACTCTGATTGAGTAAAAGCCAAAACCTTTAAGATAAAGTTCTGAACCGATGTGTCCATAGGTCAATTCATATGAAGTGGTATCGATGTGGTGTAAATACGCTGAATTCAACTTTGAGTTGAAACTCGGTATTGCACTTTGAAATAAGTTTCGTGAAATCAATGGTGAGTGAAATAATTTGGGAACGGGGGATATAAAAGCATTCGTTATTTGCACCGGATAAGAAACGTTTGGTGGTGCAAGTGCAAACATCTTCGATCTTGAATATCTGAATGATGTTGTTTGGGAAGATTTTTCAAAAAAGCTTTGTTTCAGTTTCCAAACTCTTGTTGTCTTTTGAAATCTTGAAACAGATCAATTTGAGAATTCAAAACCATCATAATGAGAATGATGGAAATTCTTTCGAGGAGTAAATGTTTCAGTTGATTTTGATTTATTAGAATACCTCTTATTTATGTGCAAGGAATAATAGTTAAATTGAGAAATCCTTTTTGAAAGTGGTTTGAGAGATTTATCCATGTAAATCTTCATTGGAACATTTACTAGTGGTTTAGTTGCTTTGGACACGTGAGGTTTATTGGAAGTTGACAAACCATCAAATCCATTTTTCTTTTGAGATTTAGGCTTAGGTTTGGAATCCATTTGAACTCTTTTTATAAATTTGCCCTAAAGGTTTATGATCGTTCCATATAATTCAATTCTTTAATTAAAAATTGAACTATATTTCACAGCATGTTCAGCAACTTTAGAATTTCAAATTTTCATTTTCAAGTTGAACCTTTTCAATTTGCTCTTGAAGATACCTTTTTAAGGAAAGAGCATTATCGACTTTGATTTTATATTGAAGACGTTTTAGTTGAAGTGACATTAAGTTTGATTGTTCATTATATTCAAGTGGTGGCGGTGTGACATGATAATTCATTATATAACGTTGCCTTACTGTTGTGGATACCGGAGGTAAGAGATGAGCAAGTTGTTGCTGTAAGAAATCAAAATCTTTATTGTATGCACTATCTTTTTCATCACTTGGCAACTCAAATTTCAGTTTTTTATTTTTAGTCTTAATGCTTTCAAGTTTCTCTTGAAGATTCTTAACTTCAACTGACTTCTCAGTTTCCTACTCACGAAACTCTTTGACTTCAACTTTCAACATTCTAATGAAGTGATGTAGGTTTCTAGATCTCATCTCATATAGATCACGATGTGTACCATAATGATCGTAGTAGGTAGTTTCAGCAGAATGCACCATAATAACGTTGGTTAAATGGATCTTTAAAAATTTACAATTTGAAGTTGTAAAGAATCCTATTCTTTTGAGAAACACATTAATCAAAAATTTAACGTTTATCTGTCCAAATTTTTCCTGCAAAAAACTCAAATAAAGTCTAAGTACCTTATGTGTCGATATCGATAGGAGATAAACACTTGTATCAAGATCAATAAAATGAAATAATCAACTTAAATAGACCTATAGAGATTGAAATCAAGGATATTTATATCGAGCTCGAGTAAAGTATCAAGATCGAGTAGTATAGAGATCGATCGATCTCGATACTAAAAACACTTGTAAACTTAAGTCTAGTCTACCGAGATCTGTATAACTGAGATAACAAATATTATATCAAGATCGAATAAGTTCCTTTGAATATTGAGCTTAGCGAGGTCTATATAAAGTTCATGTCAAGATCTTAATGACAATATCAATATCAAAAATCTATATATATCGAGATCATCAACTGTCTATTGAGTTCATCACTTGTACAGTAAATGTCATATTATAAGAATTCAAATTTAGCAAAATTGATTGAATTAGATAAAGACACTACACCTTTTGATTCCCAACCAGAAATAGAATTGATTGCTTGGTGGAATTTGAATCCAACATCCTCAAACACTTTTAATTTTAAGATTTACAGTTCGCTAATAAACTATCATTTAGAAATTGTAATACAAGTAAAACCTAAAAAACGAAGGTTACAAAATTCAAACCCTGATTCGAGATTGTAAAATACAAACTACAAATTAGAAGTTTAGGGGGTAATTAGAATTTTTATTTTAGTTTATTTTCTTAATGGGCAATAAGATATTTCCTTTTTTATTTATTATTTAGGAGATAAGAAAAGTTTACTTTTTAATTTTTTTTTTTGAAAGAGTGAGAAAAAATATATTTTTTTTCCTTTTTAGGGGAAAAATTTGTATATATTATTAATACTTATGATTTTTTCAACGTAATTTAAAAGTTCTTATGAAATTTTAGATTTATTTCTGTATATGAATATAAATTATTATTAGTCTATATGTACACAAATTTTTAAATTTGTTAATAAAATTTGAAAAATATAAAATAAGTGAAAATCATATATCCAAAATTGTAAGCATTAAACAAAGAACAACGAATTCTTATAAATAGATTACACAAACAAAATTACAAATTGAGATGTTATAATTACATTGATTTATTTTTTGTTATTATTCTTTGCTCTTTCAATCTTATTGATTACAGATCATTTTGTATCTCAAACTTTAGAAATATTAGAAATAGTTTATATTCATATCATTTTTCTTAAACAAATCTTTTAGACTTATAATTTTAAAGGCATTGAACGTTATTGCGAAATTTAAGAATTAAAAACCCTAAAACAGACCCATGCAACCAGAACAAATTCATATAGTTGATAGTTAATTCTTATAAAACCAAAACCACCGCCGGCCCTTCCAAACCCTAGCCCCAGTCCCAACACATACCACCGACCAATTCCAATTCCAATTCCAATTCCAATTCCAATTCCAGTTCCAGTTCCAGTTCCAGTTCTCTCTCGTTAATTCTTCTAAATCTTTTTCTCCTTCCTTAAACCCTAATATTCCCCTTTGTCTACCTTTTAATTTCCGGTAATCTCCGTTTTTCAGTTTTTAAATTCGTTTCCCCCAAATTGATTGTTTCTTTAATTTCTTCACCTGATTACTAATTTTTGTAATGTTAATTGCTGTTTTGTAGAAACATGTCAGATGATGAAAGAGGAGAAGAGAAAGAGCTTGATCTTTCATCACCTGAAGTTGTAACCAAATACAAATCAGCTGCTGAAATTGTCAACAGTAATGTTATCATCCATACATTTAATTTGTATATGATACATATAATATTTACACATACTTGCGAACATATGTTTGGGAAATTAGTAGTATTACATAAGTGATGTTTTGCAAATATGATTAAGATCAGTAAAGGACTAGTTTTGAATGTAATTAGGGGAATGTATTGTTGTGGAAGATGAAGTTCAACTTAGATTACATAAATTTGAGTTAATTGTGCGTAGAACTGTCTTGCATTATTGTGTTTTGTATCTTTGGTAGTTATGCTAATAATGGTTGATGTTGATGAATGGTGCAGAGGCATTGCAGTTGGTATTGTCAGAATGCAAGCCCAATGCCAAGATTGTTGACCTTTGTGAGAAAGGAGATTCATATATCCGAGAGTAAGTTTCTTGCTTGTTCAAATTGTGCGTTCTTGTGATGCTATAATGGATGTTGTTGGATGTGATGTGTCAACTGTCTATTAAAATAGGCAAGCTGGGAATATGTACAAGAATGTAAAGAAGAAGATTGAAAGGGGTGTTGCATTCCCAACATGTTTGTCTGTGAACAACACTGTGTGTCATTTTTCGCCTCTTGCTAGTGATGAGACTGTCTTAAAAGAAGGTGACATCTTGAAAATGTAAGTATCATACGTGTTTACGATACAATGGCTTGAATTATGCTTGTTAATGTTAATATCAATGGGTGCAAATGATTTTTTTTGTTGTTTTCAGTGATATGGGATGTCATATAGATGGTTTTATAGCTTTGGTGGGGCACACACATGCTCTTCAGCAAGGCCCAGTGACAGGAAGAGCAGCTGATGTCATTGCTGCTGCAAATACTGCTGCTGAGGTTGCACTAAGGCTTGTGCGACCCGGAAAGAAGGTATATTGTTTGTTTTGTTTTCTTATATATTTCCTATAAAATCTGAAGTTTATTATGAATACTTGACGGATATTTTATTGGGTTATTTTGTTTTTACTAAATGTGCGCTTACGTCTTGTGTTCCACCATGAGCAATGTAGGAAAGTGCTAACAATATCTTTCCACGTAATTAATTTCTTAAATCGGTGATCACTTGCAATCTTGATTTCCTCTTTTTCCCTGTTGCCAATAATTGGCTCAATCAGGGGAATTCTTCATGTGCATCCATTCTATTGGTTGACCTTGTCCCTTGTGTGCCTATATATATTTCACTGAAGTGTTTACCTGCATTCAACTGATATGGGTACTTCTTTAATATTTTAAAATATATAAATATTTCCGTGCTAGTGCTTTCATCCTTCCATTGCTTTGTCATTACAGTATACTTTTGGTTCAATAAATTTATAATCAAGTAGACGACTTTTGCTCTTCTGTAAAAGTTGTATAATTACTTTCTTTTTATCACATTTTTTTTCTGTATTTTCCTTTTTTTAGTTAAGGAGTCTGTGATCTCTTTATTATATAATGTAGATACACCTTTTGTGCTACTTCTATATGCTAGATTTGACAGGGACATACTTTCTCTAAATGATGTAATCGTTTTCGGCTATGGAGTTTCTCCTGTGATGCTTAATAGTCATAGTTACACTGATAGAGAACAATGTTCTTTTACACATTGCAAGAAATTTCTGGCTTCTAGTTTTTTGTATTCGGTTCATATTAAGAAGTTATTTCTATTCTATTTTTATTTCAATTTGGAGGCAACTCTTGCGTCTCTGCAATGGACGGTCTTTGATGCCTTCTTTTCACCTACAAAATTACTTTTTTTATTACTTCCGTTTTGTCGATGATGCATTTGTTGGTGAAAGGATCTGGTTATTAATGTGCTATGGAGTTGCTTCCTATGAGTGCTTATAATACTCATGATTATACAGAATAATCTTTCTTATACCATAGTTGTTTTTCTTGATTTCTGATCAACCTGACTGGAGTTATCATTACTTTACAAGTTATTTTGTTTATTATTTTAATTTGATTTTCCTTGATACACTAAATATGGGGCTTTTATTGTCAACAGGGTCTCATATGGTGAACTAATATGATTTCTCTGAATGATGTAAATATTTATGCGCTATGGAGTTACTCTTGTAATGCTTTTAATAGTCATAGTTACACTGATATAGAATCATTTTAATTATCATGCATTTCTTTTACTTACTGTAGTTGATTTCCTTAGTTTTCTTTGTTATTCTGACCGAAAGTTTTTCCACCGATGGAAGTCACTGTTTTGACATTTAAGCAACTACAGTTGAGGCGTAATGTGTTGACCTGACAACATAATATCTCTAAATGATGTAGTTATTCTTGGGCTACGGAGTTATTCCTATGATGTTTTTTTATAGTTATAGTTACACTGATAGAGTATCATGCTGTTCTTCCCTATTAATCATTGATTCGATTGTAATTTCAATTTCTCATGCTTCAGACATGTGTTACCTAACTGGAAGTTGTTTTATCTCTACTAGTCATTGATACCAAATGCTCAGACTCCGCTTCAAAGTATGATTAAGCATTTTTTGAGTAACTTAGCTGATTAAATACAATCAAGAAACTCATATGATTGATCCTTATCTTGCTGCAGAACCAAGACGTGACAGAAGCTATTCAAAAGGTTGCTGCAGCATATGACTGCAAAGTTGTTGAAGGTGTTCTTAGTCATCAACTGAAGCAATTTGTCATTGATGGAAACAAAGTCGTTCTAAGCGTGTCAAATCCCGACACCAGGGTTGATGATGCTGAATTTGAGGAGAATGAAGTTTATGCAATTGATATAATGGCAAGTACAGGAGACGGCAAGGTAATTACATTGCAACAGTTTTGGTAATGCTTTATATTTATTTAAGTGTACTTTGCTATTGAAGCTTAATATGCTAATGATGGTTTCGCAGCCAAGGTTGTTGGATGAGAAGCAGACTACGGTTTATAAAAGAGCTGTGGACAAGAGCTATCACTTGAAAATGAAGGCATCTCGTTTTATATTTAGTGAAATTAGTCAAAAGTTCCCAATCATGCCATTCTCTGCTAGGTGTGTTTAGCTTCCAGTCTCTGCTTTACCAAATATGATTTTTAAACATTCAGATTCAGTTAGTTTTATTTATTGGCGGCAATTCTCACGTAAATGTCTTAAACCATTAAATGCTATTTTGACCTGCACTAAAAGTTTACTCGTTTGATCCCTAACCGGTTGACCCAGCAAAATGTACTCATCCAGTTTGTCATCTCTAAATATGTCTTTTCTTGGCTACAGAGCTCTGGAAGAGAAGCGTGCTCGGCTAGGATTGGTTGAATGTGTGAATCATGAGCTTTTGCAGCCATATCCAGTTCTTCATGAAAAACCTGGTAGGAGTACTATCCTTTAGCTTCATGTGACATCTAGTTGATGACTAGGTATATGTATATGATTGTACTATCCTACCTAGTTTTGAGTAAAGAACATGGTATTTTCATTGCAGGTGATTTTGTTGCACATATCAAATTCACGGTTCTTTTAATGCCAAATGGATCGGACCGTGTCACATCACATTCTCTGCAGGAGTTGCAGACCACTAAAACCGTTGATGACCCTGAAATTAAAGCTTGGTTAGCTCTACCTGTGAAGAGCAAGAAGAAAGGTGGTGGCAAGAAGAAGAAAGGTAAATTGGCATGAATCTAGTGTAGTTACTGATATACTGATATGAATTACTTGTCTCAACATGTTCCTTCTTGATGCTAGTGTACAATTTAAATTGCCAAGGTTACTAACGTGCTGTTTTCTTGGCAAAGCGATGGTTTCTTAACGGTTTCAGAAGTTGGATGGGTTTTGTAACTGTTTCTGAAAATTTGCCTATTTTTACAGCATCCTTTTTACAGTTGCATGGTTTTGTTAACTGTTTTAACTTATAATGACCAAATTAGAAATCAAAGCTCATAACGTGTATGGATTGAGCTGGATTGTATTACCACCACTTTTTTGAACAATAATTTATTGTATAACTTTGCTATTTTAACTTCTATAGATAGAAACGAATCAGGAGGTTGTAAACATTGAATACAGTTCGTCTAATTTTAATCTGTTATACCCCTCGTTATCCATAATATTGTCACCTCAAGAACCTAAGTTAGGGATATTTCTGGAAGACAACTGACATGGTTTGTCATTTTTATTCAGGTAAGAAAGGTGAAAAAGGCGAAGGTGATGAAGCAGTGCCAATGGACGAAACAACAAACGGTGGTGCCCAAGGGTGAAAAGGAAATATTTCTTATGTAATTTTGACAATGTAAGTCAAATTTTGGTTCCTCACAATGCATGTTGCATCAGAGTTTTCTTGAATGTACGGGTTATCATTCAAAAATGTTTCTACAGAAGAGAGCATGTACACTTGTGGTCTTTTTCTTGTGAAAAAACCTTTAAAACCAAGTCTTTCTTGAAAAGTCTTAAAACTCGGTGCATTGCAATAACATAATGGTCATTGAGTGTTCGAGAATCAAGGTGTGTTGTTTTTGGTGTTTTATGTTACTTGTACTTGCCATCATTTGAGCGATGAACAGTTTCTTTTAGGTTGCAGAATTCCAGTTTTTCAATCTTGAATACATCTTTCACGTATTGCTGAACTTGGAGGATCAAGATCCTCTCAATTGTTTACATTGTGAGTGATGTGTTTTGATTGGATCAAATGACCAACTTAAGGTATTGTAAGAGAAATTAATTTTTTAAATGGGTAGTGTGGTAATATAGACACTACAATATAAGTTTTTTAATCACTGAACGTATGTAGATCCTTTATCCTTAGCGACTAAGCAGCTTAATTATTCGACATTCCTTCAAGTTTCAACCAAATAATATTAATTAAATGACTATATTATATTATAGTAGTTAATTAAGTTTTACTGATATCATACGAATTAAATTATTTAAATAATAGATATTTATGATATGATGATTCATACGTATAAATAAAGTTTCAGACAACAATTGCTATTCGTCCTCAAAACTTTGTACCCCAACATTTAATAATATTTATATTATATTTCTTCAGTGGTTTTGGACTTTTGGTTGACACGGTCACGTGATGTGCAAGTGTCCTAGTTTTGTCTTGGATTCCACGGTCTTTGTGACCGTGATACCATTGAATTGTTTTTCAATACAATTGAATCCCACGGATTAACCTTACCTAAAAAAGTATCTTTTCTACTTTATGGTAATATTTAAATATGAAGCTTGTGATATTATTGTCCACTTATAGCTTTTATGATTTAGTAATCGTTATTCATGTATTATTATTATTATTATTATTATTATTATTATTATTATTAATTTTGTATGTGAACTTATGCATGCATGCATGCTTATTTATTAGTATTATTTTTCTCAAATTACATAATTTGAGAAATTACAATAGATTAAGAAAAATGAACAACTTAATTAATTAAAAAACATTGCCCTTTTTATTTGTTTCATTATTTTTAGTTTAGTGATAACACAATTATATGATAATGACTATATAATTGCTTTAGATAATAATTAGAGTAATTATGATTAGTCATATCCATCCATCTTAACTATTATTTGTCACTAAGTTTAGCATAAATAACCTTCTCTAATAGCACCTAAAAATATATATATATATATATATATTATTAAATGAAAATTCTAGAAATGTCATGAATAACAAATGTAAAATTAGTTGAAGCTTATATACAAATTTATATTTTTCTTTGGGAAGGGGCAGAGTATATTATTTATTATTTAAAAAAATCAAAACCATTTCCGTTACATATAAACCGCCTCTGGTGTATCTATATTATATATTTTTGGCGCTACTATAAATACCCTTCCACCTATTCATCATTTCGTCAAACTCAAATCCAACTCAAATTCTTCAATCATTAATAATGGATACAAATATCGGTGCTCTAGAAGTTGTTACTACACCTAACGGCAATCTCGGTTGCCCTACCAAAATGAACGGCGGTGCATCTTGCGTACAGTCATCCACCGTACTATTCAACTCCGCCGAAGCTACTCTCGGCCGTCACCTCGCTCGCCGTCTCGTTCAAATCGGTGTTTCCGACGTGTTTTCCGTTCCAGGTACCTTTTGAACTGTTTAAACGGTAACTTTACAACCTATATCACATATACGTACAATTACTCATGTATACTCATCTTCTTTGATCAGGTGACTTTAACCTAACTTTACTTGATCATTTAATCGCTGAACCTGGACTCAATCTGATTGGCTGTTGTAACGAATTGAATGCTGGATACGCTGCTGACGGTTACGCTAGGGTTCGTGGTGTTGGTGCGTGTGTTGTAACGTTTACTGTTGGTGGATTAAGTGTACTTAATGCTATTGCTGGTGCATATAGTGAGAATTTGCCTGTGATTTGTATTGTTGGTGGACCGAATTCGAATGATTATGGAACCAATAGAATTCTTCATCATACGATTGGTTTGCCGGATTTTACTCAGGAGCTTCGTTGCTTTCAGACTGTCACTTGCTTTCAGGTATAATTTATGATACTTTTTAAGGTTGTGAATCGGTTTATTTCTCTGTGCGTGATTATATATGTATATATTAGCAAGTATATGTATCTGTAAATGTTAACATGTACATATGTAAGGAGTTTTTGATAAGAATATATTTACCGTTATATGCTATGCGTAGATATTCCACGTACGGATCTGAAAATGATTGGTCCAAATTATTAGTTATTGAGGTTCCTACATATTGTTGACTTATATTTGATGCTAACTCTGTATATCTATATGTCATATGTATTTAGCATACGGATTTGATTATGCTACTTTCAAAAGAAAGCTTTAACTTGTGTTTGAATAATAGAGACTATATTGATATATAAGGTTATGATTTGTTTATAAATAGCTACACATTGAATATTGATCTGTGCGGTTGAATTGTATAGATACCTGAAAAATTGGAATTGTTTGATTAACTTGTTAGTGTCTTAAATGTAGGCTGTGGTGAATAACTTGGAAGATGCACACGAGCTAATTGATACAGCGATTGCTACTGCTTTGAAAGAGAGCAAGCCTGTTTATATCAGCGTTGGTTGTAATTTGTCTGCAATTCCTCATCCTACTTTTAGCCGAGACCCGGTTCCATTTTCCTTAGCCCCAAAGTATGTTTTACATATAGCCTTCATAGTTATACACCTTTATTTTTATATAGGTTGTAGTAGAATATTATATATGCTTTAAATTTATGGATCTTTTGTAATGGTTTAGGTTGAGTAATAAGATGGGTTTGGAAGCCGCTGTTGAGGCTGCAGCAGAGTTCTTGAACAAGGCGGTGAAGCCTGTGATGGTTGGTGGACCTAAACTGCGTGTCGCGCACGCATGCAAGGCTTTTGTCGAACTGGCAGATGCTTCTGGTTATGCTCTTGCGGTAATGCCATCAGGAAAAGGGCTAGTTCCCGAGAATCATCCTCACTTCATTGGGACATATTGGGGTGCTGTAAGCACAGCATTCTGTGCAGAAATCGTTGAATCAGCTGATGCTTACGTGTTTGCTGGTCCTATATTCAATGATTACAGCTCTGTTGGTTACTCTCTTTTACTCAAGAAAGAGAAGGCGCTAATCGTTCAACCTGATCGGGTCGTAATTGGAAATGGACCAACTTTTGGCTGTATTTATATGAAGGATTTCTTACAAGCTCTAGCCAAGAGGCTTAAGAAGAACACCACCGCTTATGAGAATTACCATCGGATTTTCGTGCCTGAAGGACATCCTCTAAAATGTGTCCCGAAAGAGCCATTGAGAGTTAATGTTCTATTTGAACACATACAAAAGATGTTGTCAAGTGACACAGCTGTAATTGCTGAAACAGGGGATTCCTGGTTCAATTGCCAGAAACTAAAATTGCCTCAAGGTTGTGGGTAAGTATTAAATAGGATGCCAACGCACTTTACACGTGTTCTTTGTTATTCTATTTAATTATTCAAAATGGATATTGTAGGTATGAATTCCAGATGCAATACGGGTCGATTGGGTGGTCAGTTGGTGCTACTCTTGGGTATGCACAAGCTGCAACTGATAAGAGAGTGATTGCTTTCATTGGTGATGGCAGCTTTCAGGTATATACAGCTTAACACTAATCTCTTTTAGGTTTAATGGTCTAAATTGATCATTTTTAAGATGATCCATTTTAACTACAGGTTACAGCTCAAGATGTGTCAACAATGCTGCGATGTGGGCAAAATACCATCATTTTCCTGATAAACAATGGCGGTTACACCATTGAAGTAGAGATCCATGATGGGCCTTACAATGTGATTAAGAATTGGAACTACACTGGATTAGTTGATGCAATCCACAATGGGGAGGGCAAGTGCTGGACAACAAAGGTAAGAAACTCTAATGGAACACTATAGAGATGGCAATATTGGTCAATTTTTTATAAACAAGAATTTGAGTTGAGTGTTACTTATGAGCTAAAAAAAGAAAAAAAAAAAGAGCTTATAGACGGATAGTTCAAACGGGTTGAAACTGACCCAGAGTTCACTTGTATTGAATATGATCCTCCTAAATTGTTTTCATTTCAAAGATTTAGTTTATTGTTGTAAAAGATTATTTTGGTGATCAAAATGAACGCATTCGTTAGTTGCAGTGTTTGAAAAGAATGGAGAAAAGTGTGTTCACAGGTCTACGGAACTCCATTTGACCCATTACTAAAGAAATAAACAAGTTATGTTTTGACCTGTTACCAACCCGCCATCCATCTTTCCTAGTGTCATGCATAAGGACACAATTATTCACCATAAAGTTCAAAATTTGTAGGTGTTTTGTGAGGAAGACCTGATTGAAGCAATAGAGACAGCAGAGGGAGCTAAAAAGGATTGCTTGTGCTTTATTGAAGTGATGGCTCACAAGGATGATACAAGCAAAGAGTTACTTGAGTGGGGTTCGAGAGTCTCTGCTGCTAACAGCCGTCCTCCAAATCCTCAGTAAAGTCTACTCCGGTGGTTATTCTAATTGTCAAATTGTCGAGCATTAATGAGCTTGGGATTGTTTTTACAAGTATCTTTAACTCATATTTTACATAAAAGCATAACAAGTACTGTCTTTTAGGTTATTTTTGTAAGTATATGAGAACGGTTTAATGCATTGAAATTGTTATCTTAGCTATTACCTTTAGTTTATCATCTTCATTTTCACCCTTAGGCTCTTCTTTTTCCTCTTGATCTATGATTATCTCGCTAGTTCACAAAACAGTAAAAGACAAACATGAACCTACATAGAAATGATATTCACAATGATGTATATATTGCATATAAAACTTTTATTAAATGTTTCACAGTAGGCGTTCATTAATGTCAAACCAATCTAAACCATCTTAACCTCACAATGTTGCTCTGTTTTAATAATGTCCGTGTGTTTTGTACATAATTAAACAGATACTCAGACCACGTTGTTTCTAAATTAGGTATACATGTTAAAAAGCTAGTGTTTTTAATCAGGTGTTTGTATGAGTTTAAGAACATACATTTACTGTCACTATGGGGTGATCATTTTTTTCTGAAAAGCAAAGAAAAATTTAAATAAATAAAGAGCCAAGTAGAAAACTAGTTGCAAGACTTCTAAGTTGAAGTCAAGATATGAGCATTTACATATATTCAAAAATTACATGAATTTTTAACAAAAGAAGTCTTATAATGCATCGAGTTTTTAACCCAGATTACTAACCGAGTATTCCCAGCTTACATTCTTTGATGTACACTAGCTTGAAATCCATACTTTTGATAAATTTTGAACCGAGAGAAATAAGTCTTCATTTAATATTTTTAAAATAGAATCTTATTTCGCGTGAACAATACGATTGCGCTATCTTCAAATGCTCCAAATTAGTATCATTTAAATATCAAGCTTGTGATATTATTGTCCACTTTTGTAATTATAGCTTTTATGATTTAGTAATCGTTATTCATTTATTATTTTTTATTTTGTATGTGAACTAACACATCCATGCTTATCTATTTTTTAATTTTTCAAATATATAAGTGTTATAGTTTGAAAAATTGAAAATATGAAATCTACCTTAGAATTGTTTACAAATAGTTGGAGAAAATGCATTTTTGTTATTCGGATAAGATTCTTCAAAAATTTTGAGATTCTTAAATTTTCTATAAATAATATAATTATAAGAGAAGATGATAATCAAGTTTTTTAACATACTTAGTAGAAATACAACCACTTTTTGTTGTGTAAAAGTCAAGAAAACAGTTTACCAAATGGTTCACAATGATCTTTGGCCGTTTCGATCTACAAATGAAGAATCAAAAATTGATGAATTATACGCAACAGTTCTTGAGTTGTTTAGGATCACGCTTCGTCACGGTGGAGATTTTCAGAGAGCAAGAAGAATGTATTTTCAAGGTTTATTGACTGCGTAGATGTTGAGGAATTTTTAACAAAATTTTTGAATTATGTTTTGGAAGAGCTGGGTTATTGTGCTCCAACTAGGAGGTGATATTGCTACTTTAAAGAGCATGATAAAGACCTAGATACTGGTTATAGTTGATAACGGAGAATGTTGAGCATTTGAAGTAGATTACTACCTATGTGAATATACATAGAAAAATTGGGGTCTATGTTACACGCATAATTCGGAATATCCGTCAAATTCTAAAACAATGACGACGTTACCAATTTCTAAAGTTATGACCGGCTCTTCAAGCACAAGACGGTTGTTTGATTAGTTAATAATCACTTGGTGTGTTGTATTTTATTGTTTTTTGTAATGTTTTAAAACCCTATCTAATGAAATATTTTAGTCTTTGTCAAACAAAACAATGTGAATGGAAGTTCATGATTATTAAGGTTTAATTTGGATTAATTAGTGAAGAACATGCAACTAACATATATAAACGAGCAATATCAGTTTCAATCTACAATATCATACATATCCAATACAAATACAAGACCCAAATACAATTCCTCATCGCATTATTAATCACCTGACGGTGAAATGACTCCCATATCCAAATCTTTAAGAAAAACGAGAAAACAAATAAACAACAAATTAGCATAAAAAGTAAACTATATGGAAAACAATACATTAAGTCTAACAATACATATTACATATTTAAGGTGATGTTACCTTAGAAGCCCATACAAATCCAAGCACAGTGTATGCGATCCCAGGATGAATCTGACTGCTCCGTCTCTCCAACCCATTATACAACTGGGAATAAGTATGCTCTCAGATACGAGAACCCCAAGGGTACTCGTTAAAGGCAATGAAATCTTCAAGCAGATGCAGAAAAATGTCGTCAACAACTTGCTTGGGTTTCTTTCCCATAAAGCCTAGCTCAACAAGCATAATGATACATAAGCCTACACAATCCTCGTCGCTCAGCTTTTTCTCCCCAACCAATGTCTCTTTCAATAATAACTTTGCCGATACCTCATCTATAGAGATGCACTTTCCGCTCTCTGGGTACACTCGATCTCTAAATGCAGGGGTCTTCTTACGAAGAATCTCTGAAATATAATCCATCATACAAGTTTTGGGCTGAACCAAAATTCGGTCACCACACAGAACTCCCTCCGCCCGAACTGTATCCCATAACTCAGGGTCACCCTAAACCACAACTCTTCTACCTCCTCAATAGGATTGTTCAGCCTTGGACGCTCACATCGTCTTTACATAACCTGGGTCATTGTCTGGACACATCAAATCCAACCAAATACTAAAGCATGTGCCTCTGAAATATTTTGGTTTGCTCAAGTGTCAACATCCTATGAATCTCCTTCACAATACTAAGTTGACATCTTAAAGTTACCGCATCAAAAAACTCCTGAAAGTTCATCAATTAAGAATGATTAGTCATAACAGTCAAATCACACTTAACAAGTCAAATTCAGTGAACATATGTCAAAGAATGTCGAAGGATTTCAATTTAATCAAAACAAGTAACCAACAAAAAGCCACAAATGTCAGAACGGGTCATACATAGTCTAAACGTGTCAATGCAATAAAAAAAATCCACAAATGTCAAAAAAAGTCAACACACGTCAAACAGAATAACTAATATCAAAACGGGACAAAACAGCTCAAAACAGCCTAGATTGCTAGTCGTAAAACCCGATCACCACCCACAACCAACCGCAAACTAAAACCAATATCAAAGGAGTTCTCCAATCAACAAATTTAAGGACGTATGATGCAACATAAACATCAAATATACATTATAAAGCAACAAAAAAATATAGCAATTTCAATCACCAAAATATAAAAAATGGAATTCACACCAAGTTTTTCATGAAATGCTTCGCTTAAAATTCAAAAATTAAACATACAAATGGAGCATAAACGTGTTATTACCTGATAATTTGACAATTTTACACTTCAATTTCACCAAAATAAGACAGATCCGGTTTTTTGTTCCGGTTTTTGGTGGTCTGCGGTGGTGGTGGTACGGGGCAGTAGTGGTTGCTCTGGTGGTGGTCCGCAATGGTGGTTGGTAGGGCACGGTGGTATTGATGTTGGTGGTGGTTGGGAACTAGCATATTTGGTTTGCTAAGACCCGGAGTCGCAATGTGTTTGTATTTGTTTTGGTGTCCCAAATTGGTTAAAAAGTTAAGGCACACATAACCATCAAAGAAGGACACGCAAATCGCATGTTGTGGGTTGCGTGTCCATATCTCAGTCAACTCTAAATTTCCTCAGTCACGTGCCCGACAACGATTCCGGAAACCGGGACACGCGAACCACAACTGCGGATTGCGATTTGCTTGTGGAGGGTAGTTTTTTGTAATTTCAGATTTTTTTGAGTATACTTTTATATTTGACTTTTTTTTTCTTTTTTTTTTTGTATATTTTGATTAATTTTCAAATTAATAATCAAAATTAAAAAGGTGAACAAATTAAATTTGACACGAATCAAATATGATACTCATCAAAAACACACATGTTGAAATATTTATTCAAGCTCACCAAAAACTCGAATTAAATATGGCCCTCACCGAAAATGCACCCATTAAAAGATTTAATTCAAGGTCACCAAAAACTCACAAATTATATATGATGCTCATAAAAAACGCCACGTTAAAATATTTAATTCAAGCTCACCAAAAACTCACGAATCAAATATTGTTGTTTTAAATTAATTAGTATAATTTAAATTTATTTATATTCCATGTGCACCCTTCACCTTGTACCAATTTCATATTCCATGATAAATAAATAAATTAAATTAATTAATACATATATAACGAAAGCAGAAGCATTTTTTTTAATAAAATAGAACCTTTATATAAATAAAATAATAAATAATAAATACAAACCTTTGTATTTTCTTTCCCGTTTTTTCTGTATTTTCTTGTAACAAAAAAAGAAATCAACAACTATGTCCAAATGCTCTAGTGATTCTACACTTCACTTCCAATGATTTACCTGCAAATTTAAAAGAATAAAATTTGTCTGCAGCTCACATGGATTCAAAAAGGTTTAATTATTGATGTTTTGTTTGCAACAACGTTATTTAATATTAATTCGACTAATAATTCGACTCTCTATTTTTGGCGAGCTTGAATTAAATATTTTAATGAGCGTGTTTTTGGTGTGTGCTATATTTAATTTGTTCAATCATTTAACTTTAATTATTCATTTGATTAATTACAATATTTAATTTATTAGCGTCCTGTACTTCTATATGAGTGCGAATCAGTAAATTAATTTGTTAAAATTATATTCCAATAATTATTTTGTTAAAAAAGCTTGTTCAAAGAATGTAATTAAATAATTTACCCATAATTTAAGTAATTATCATTAGTCATATCCATCTTAACCATTATTTGTCACTAAGGTCCAAAAAATGTGAAACATTTCAAACTCAACTATCACTTATATTCGCTTTTAATTTTTTATACTTCAATCTAAGTTTAGCATAAATAAACTTCTCTAATAACACCTCAACAAAATATTATTTAAATTAAATTTTAGAAATGTCTTCAATAATATATATAAAATTACTTGAAGCTTAATCATACAATCTATAAACATTAGAAAAACAAGAAAATAGAATAAAAAAACCACAATAATTGCGAATTTGCTTGACTTTCAATTATTTTAGGTAAATCACTTTCTTTTTTGTCAAGAATACCAACATATTTTACTACCCTGATTTATAGCCAGAAATCTATAACAAGAATGAAATTTTAGTTTTCTATGGAAAGGGCAGAGTATATTATTTAGAAAAGACTTAATAGATAGATTAATTATCAAACTTTATGCAAATGGTCACTTAAATGAACTATATTTTTTTTTATTACATTTGCATAAACAAATTATACAGATTATTCATTAAAATAACCAATCTAATGAAATTTATTCATTTATATGAACTAGGTAACTGGTGACCAAATAGATAATTGGCTATTTGTCCACATAAACACCATGTATGCTTCAGCTCAGCAATCGTGAATAATGCGATGTTCGTCGTCGGATTTTTCTTGGTTGACGAAGTTCTCATTTTTGGAGTTGCATAGAGAGATAGAGGGTTGGTTCAATCCTTCTTGAAATAAGCGACATGCAAATATAGATTTCGATTTGTTCGAATTTGTTGATATACAAATTTGGTGATTTGCGATGTCAGCAGGAATCTGGGAATGAAGACGGTGATTGGCCAGACCATGAACCTCGTCAGTGTTGGTGATTTGAGACAGTGGTGATGGTACGCAACTGAAAACCCCAGATCCGGTGGGTATTTGTAGGTTTTTGGCGACTTAATAAGATCTTTTTCTTTGATTTCTTTGGTTTCGCATTTGTCTCTTTGGTCCATCTTAGTCAGCAATTAAAACCGATGGCGACAAGACCAAGCAATACTCGTAGCAAGTGACGACGATGATTAAAACGAAGCATTAAAAGAAAAAAAGGTGAAGATCCAACGAACCTTTTTTGTTTATGTGGATTATAGTAAATGATGTGAATAGATTTTGTATTTGTTGTTTGAAATTTTTTTTGATGAAATTATTGTTCTTACTTTATTTACGGTAAATGATATGAAGCATAAACATGTCATTTTTTAAAGTAATAGTGAGAGTTCTTTATATCCTACTGTAATTTTTGATTTTTGATGTTTTAATTTGAGCATAAAGAGGACTTAATATATAATTCATATTAATGTTAAAGAGATGGTAAAAAGATAGAAAATGTGGGTTTTGTAAATGTACCTGTATGTATACAAGATGAGTTATCTAAATGTGAATAAAAAAATATAATTATCAAAACAGAACATTTTCGTAAAGTTTAGTTACCTATCTGTCTATTGACTCTTTTCTTTTTTCTTAAACAAAACACAATTAAAAAAATAAAAGCCACGTCATAATGCTACATATACAATTCACTGGTAACGTGTAAGCCTTCAAATTTAGTTGGTTTTAAAAATACATTAACACAAATATAACTAAAAAAACTAATTCATATAAATAACTATTTACATCAAATTTAATACCATATCTATCTATTAACCCTTTTAACAAAATCAAAACCATTTCCGTTACTGATAACACACACATAAACTCCGGTGTATCTATATTATACCATTATATTTTTTCCCGCCACTATAAATAGCCATCTACCTATTCATCATTTCGTCAAACTCAAATTCAAATCAAATTCTTCAATCAAATAATCAATTAATAATGGATACAAAATTCGGTGATCTAGCAGTTGTTACTACACCTAACGGCAATCTCGGTTGCCCTACCAATATCAACGGCGGTGCATCTTGCGTACAATCATCCACCGTACTGTTCAACTCCGCCGAAGCTACTCTCGGCCGTCACCTCGCTCGCCGTCTCGTTCAAATCGGTGTTTCCGACGTGTTTTCCGTTCCAGGTACCTTTTGAACTGTTTAAACGGTAAATTTACAAACTATATCACATATAGGTACAACTACTCATATATATACTCATTTTGTTTGATCAGGTGACTTTAACCTTACTTTACTTGATCATTTAATCGCTGAACCTGGACTCAATCTGATTGGCTGTTGTAACGAATTGAATGCTGGATACGCTGCTGACGGTTATGCTAGGGTTCGTGGTGTTGGTGCGTGTGTTGTTACGTTTACTGTTGGTGGATTAAGTGTACTTAATGCTATTGCTGGTGCATATAGTGAGAACTTGCCTGTGATTTGTATTGTTGGTGGACCAAATTCGAATGATTATGGAACCAATAGAATTCTTCATCATACGATCAGTTTGCCGGATTTTAGTCAAGAGCTTCGTTGCTTTCAGACTGTCACTTGCTTTCAGGTATAATATATGATACTCGTTAAAGTTGTGAATCAGTTTCTATCTCCCCGTGTGCGTATATATGTGCATGTATATATTAACATGTATTTGTCTATGTATATGTATATGTTTATATAAGGAGTTTTTGATATGAAATTATTCTCCAGCATATGCATTGCATCGTTATTCCATGTGTGGATCTAAAAATGATTGGTCCAAATTATTAGTTATTGCGATTCCTACATATTGTTGAGTGTTGACTTATATTTGATGCTACCACTGTATATGTATATGTTATATGTATTTAGCATAAGGATTTGATTATGCTACTTTCAAAAGAAAGCTTTAACTTGTGTTTGAACAATAGAGACTAGAATGATATATAAGGTTATTATTTGTTTATAAATAGCTACACATTGAATATTGAATCTGTGCACTTGTATTGTATTGATACCTGAAAAATTGGAATTGTTTGATTAACTTGTTAGTGTCTTAAATGTAGGCTGTGGTGAATAACTTGGAAGATGCACACGAGCTAATTGATACAGCGATTGCTACTGCTTTGAAAGAGAGCAAGCCTGTTTATATCAGCGTTGGTTGTAATTTGTCTGCAATTCCTCATCCTACTTTTAGCCGAGACCCGGTTCCATTTTCCTTAGCCCCAAAGTATGTTTTACATATAGCCTTCATAGTTATACACCTTTATTTTTATATAGGTTGTAGTAGAATATTATTTATGCTTTAAATTTATGGATCTTTTCTAATGGTTCAGGTTGAGTAATAAGATGGGTTTGGAAGCAGCTGTTGAGGCTGCAGCAGAGTTCCTGAACAAGGCGGTGAAGCCTGTGATGGTTGGTGGACCTAAACTGCGTGTTGCACACGCATGCGAGGCTTTTGTCGAATTGGCAGATGCTTCTGGTTATGCTCTTGCAGTAATGCCATCAGGAAAAGGGCTAGTTCCAGAGAATCATCCTCACTTCATTGGGACATATTGGGGTGCTGTAAGCACAGCATTCTGTGCAGAAATTGTTGAATCAGCTGATGCTTACATGTTTGCTGGTCCCATATTCAATGATTACAGCTCTGTTGGTTACTCTCTTTTACTCAAGAAAGAGAAGGCGCTAATCGTACAACCTGATCGGGTTGTAATTGGAAATGGACCAACTTTTGGCTGTATTTATATGAAGGATTTCTTACAAGCTCTAGCCAAGAGGCTTAAGAAGAACACCACCGCTTATGAGAATTACCATCGGATTTTCGTGCCTGCAGGACATCCTCTAAAATGTGTCCCGAAAGAGCCATTGAGAGTTAATGTTCTCTTTGAACACATACAAAAGATGTTGTCAAGTGACACAGCTGTAATTGCTGAAACAGGGGATTCCTGGTTCAATTGCCAGAAACTAAAATTGCCACAAGGATGTGGGTAAGAATCAAATAGGATGTCAATGCATTTTACACATGGTCTGTATCAATATATTTGATTATTCAAAATTGATATTGTAGGTATGAATTCCAGATGCAATACGGGTCGATTGGGTGGTCAGTTGGTGCTACCCTTGGGTATGCACAAGCTGCAACTGATAAGAGAGTGATTGCTTGTATTGGTGATGGCAGCTTCCAGGTATATACAGATTAACACTAATCTCTTTGAGGTTTAATGGTCTAAATCGATTATTTTTAAGATGATTCATTTGAACTACAGGTTACAGCTCAAGATGTGTCAACAATGCTACGATGTGGGCAAAATACCATCATTTTCCTGATAAACAATGGCGGTTACACCATTGAAGTAGAGATCCATGATGGGCCTTACAATGTGATCAAGAATTGGAACTACACTGGATTAGTTGATGCAATCCACAATGGGGAGGGCAAGTGCTGGACAACAAAGGTAAGAAACTCTAATGGAACACTATAAAGGTGGCAATATTGGTCAATATTTATGAACAAGTTGACTTGAGTGTTATATCTAATGGATTGAATGAGCTTAAAAAATAGCTTATATATGGACAGGTCAAACGGGTTAAACAATATGATCCTCCTAAATTGTTTTCATTTCAAAGATTTAGTTTATTGTTGTAAAAGATTGTTTTGGTGATTAAATTCAATGAATTAGTTAGTTGCAGTGTTTGAAAAGGAAATAAGTGTGTTGACAGGTCTACCCAACTTCATTTGACCCGTTACTAAAGAAGAAGAAAAACACTTATGTTTTGAGCAGTATCGTAACCCGCCCGCCCATCCATCTTTACTTGTATTATACAAATTGAGACGATTATTCACCATAAAGTTCAAAACTTGTAGGTGTTTTGTGAGGAAGATCTAATTGAAGCAATAGAGACAGCAGAGGGAGATAAAAAAGATTGTTTGTGCTTCATTGAAGTGATGGTTCACAAGGACGATACTAGCAAAGAGTTACTCGAGTGGGGTTCGAGAGTCTCTGCTGCTAATAGTCGTCCTCCAAACCCTCAGTAAAGTCTTTTCTGATGGGTACTCTAATTGTCAAATTATCAAGCATTAATGAGCTGGGGATTGTTTTTACACGTATTTTTAATTCATTTTTTACATAAGAGCATAACAAGTGTATGAGAACGATTTAATGCATTGAAATTTGTTATCTTAGCTATTACCTTTTGTTTATCGTTTTCATTTTTCACCTTAAAGCTCTTATTTTTCCTCTTAATCTAAGATTATCGCTATTGACAGTAAAAGACAAACATGAACCTACATATACATGATATTCATATTGATGTATATATTCCATGTAAAACTTTAGATCCCTATATGTAAACATAAACTATTTTAACCAAACTAAACTATTTTAACCTCACAATGTTGCTCTGGTTTATAAAATTAAGTATATTGAATGTTTCAAAGTAGGCGTTAATTACTGTCAAACCAAACTAAACTATTTTAACCTCACAATGTTGCTCTGGTTTAATAAGACTTGTGTGTTTTGGTACATAATAATATCTAATACTCAAACCACATTCTCTCTAAATTTGTATACATGTTAAACAGCTAGGTCTTTAAGGCTTTAGGTGAGTTTAAGAACATACATTTATTGTCACTATAGGGTGATCATAATTGGGTTCAAAAAGCTTGGATATTGTTGTTAGGAATTTAGGACCCAAAACAACGCTTACAATTGAATACAATTGTATCCACAAATCAATAAACGGATAAAGTAATTGCGTAAATGTTAATAGACACGAGGAAATAATGTGGTTATATCCAATCGGGGTGATTGGTTTAGTCCACGGCCAACTAGAGAGTTTTTCTTATTATTTTCGTGATGTAGGGTTTACAATATGAAGGGTTATATTTATAGTAAGTTTCTTGTCATCAGCTAATCGAACTTTCCTCGATATGATCTAAAATTCTTCATCGAGTCCTTAGTGGGGTTAGCATGAAACGATGCTCCTGAATCCATAATCCAAGATTCTGCAGAATTCTCTACACAACATACCAATGCATCATTTGTTTCATATGCCGCCAAATTAACGTCCTTAGCTTTCTCATTAGTAGGGTTCTTACACTGTGACTGGTAATGACCCTTCTGATTGCATTTCCAACAAGTGACATTCTTCTTGCCTTTTGAATTACCCCGTTTCTTGGATTTTGATATACCCCTATGATTCGATCCCCTATCAGTTTTCCTACCCCGGTTGTCAACGTTCAACATAGGTCCTGACGATTCTCCAATATTTTCCCTATGGATATCCTCGCTAAGAATCAAGTTCCGAATCCCCTCAAAAGATAAGGAAGTAGTTCCGATTGAACTACTAACCGCTGTGACCGTTCTCGACCAACTCTTAGGTACTGAAGATAGCAACAAAAGTGCTTGACCCTCATCATCAAACACAATATTAACCGAAGTCAGTCTCGCCAAAATATTGTTAAACTCATTAATGTGATGAGTTTCATTTGCCCCTTCCTTCATCTTCGTATTCACTAACTGTCGAATCAAGAAAACCTTGTTAACTACACTAGGTTTTTCATACATGTTGGATAAGGCCTTAAGACAACCAAAAGTTGTCTTTTCGTTTGCAAAGTTGTAAGCAACGTTCTTCGCGAGTGTCAAACAGATCAAACCTAAGGCTTGGCGATCCAACAATGCCCGATCTTCGGGTTTGACACTTTCCGGCCTATGCTCCGACAAAGGTTGATGTAGTTTCTTTTGATAAAGCAAATCCTCTATGCGCATCTTCCAAAACCCAAATTCCGTTCCTTCGAAGTAATCAATCTTATACTTTCCTTCGTCCGCCATTAATCCCGTTCTTAAAACCTTGAAGCTCTTTAGGACCCAAAACAACACTTACAATTGAATACAATTGTACCCACAAATCAATAAACGGATAAAGTAAATGCGTAAACGTAAATATTCACGAGGAAATAACGTGGTTATATCCAATCGGGGTGATTGGTTTAGTCCACGGCCAACTATAGAGTTTTTTTTTTTATTATTATTATTTTCATGATGTAGGGTTTACAATATGAGGGGTTATATATATTGATACAAGAATTATAACCAAAGAAGGAAAGTGCGCATTCTGACTGACATAGATTACACGACGGGTATCAAAGCTACCAGCCGGATAACATGTGTTCATCCGGGTAATCTTGCACCGAGAGTCTACCATATCAACTTACCCGCCGGGTAATGTCATTACCAGCCGGGTTGTGACATTACCAGCCGGATAATTCGACAGATTTAAACCCCAATTTTGTTCGTTGTTCACAAAGCTCAACAATTGTATCTGTCACTATTAGAGTATCTAAAATGTTACAAGATTTTGGGTCACGAACACTAATTACTGGAAGCATCAAGACTTGCATACCAAAGACAGTTTAATTTGTCCTAGCTAGTTCTTCCATACTAGCTAGTTCTTCCGTAGTACAATAATTAACAAAATAATAGTTATACCTCTTTAGCGAGAAAGCCTAAATCACTCTTGTCAAAGTTAAAAACTAAGATCGAAGTTATGTTCAAACATAGGGAATTAAGCAAGTGAAGCAACATTGGGTTAGTGTCTCAATCGATATGACTGACAACAAAAGCAATATATTGTTCTGCTTGATTTGTCAAATGTTACGCACTTTACAAGATAGAAGTAACGATAAAAATACAGAGGTGATCAATATATATAAAGAGAACTGCCAAAAACGAGAGTCTAAGAGAAGAAGCCGAAGGTGTCAAGGATAGTGGTGTGAAGTGGGTCACTCAAATGGGTAACCCAGTTGTTGAGTGGGCCCTTTCCGGTGGCAGCTGCTTGGACTGCAAACCCAAGGAACGCAACCATGGCAAGACGCGCATGTTTGATCTCTGCCAATTGAAGGGTGGCCTTCTTCTCGGGGTCGCTGGCCAAGTTTAATGGATCAAATGGACCACCTGGGTAGAGCCTCTTTTCGGGTTCAAGTTCCGCGTTTCTTTGAAACTCGATGAACCCAATGACCAAAACCTCGATCCAGATCAAAGTGGTGATGGAGAAGGGAAGTGGTTGGCCAAAATAGGATGACCCATCAATTAGTTCCACCTTTAAAAACAAGGCAGAAAAAATCAGTTAATGTATCGGATTTAAGCTTATCATCTGAATAACCATTTTGACTTGTTGGTTAAAATACAACTTCCATTATATGGTTATGTAATTCGTCGTAGCACAGTGGGTGTAGCATATGGAGATTATAATCGTGCTAAAAGATTTACAACTATGATATGCTCATATGCAATGACTATAAACTGCCATGACTATCGTCAAATATGTTCGAAAACTCAAAATCCCTTCAAATGATAGTCGATCGGGCTTTCTCAAACAAATGACATGACTAGATTTAAACTAAGTTTCTAAACTATGTATATGAAATTCTAAATTTACTTATATGAGACATGACTTCTTAATTCAAGTGAACTTTAGGGATTATTTTGTCACAATATGTAATTAAGTATAATAGATAGTTGGGAACTTAAATTTATTAACTTTATTTACTTTGAAATTATTCACTTGAATCATATTTTTTACATTGTTACCAAATCTAAAGTTAATTTACAACCCAATAATTAATAAATTACACATATGAAACTTATTCACTTCTTTTTCTCCAGTATATATATAGTCACATTTACTCACTAATCATGATACCCTTGATGAATTACACCGACTCTTTATATATTTTATTTAAATCGTTGTAAAAAGCTGGCATCAAGATATATGAGTTGATGTATTTATTCTATTTCTTGGACACAACTTATAAGTATGTTATATAGTAATTTTACATACCTTTCCAGCGTCTTGCCATGTAACACCAGTAACTGACTCAACAGTAAGAGCACCAAGTGTAGCCAACATAGCCCAACGACCATGAATTAGCTCACACTCCCTAAACCTTTGAAGCCCAAAAACTTCACTGTATGGTTGGAAAGGTGTTGACTTCACATCGGCACTTTCGAACCGTGTTCCAATAACATCACCAGCCAAATTCTTGGCTAAGTTTTGGTCCAAAGAGTCCAAATCAAACTGCAAATATTCTGCCGGTTTGCCCAAACCAAACGGGTCAAACCCGTAGTCTCCAACCAGACTTCCGTCTAAGTAGTCTGGTGCTTTTGCACCAGGGTACCATAATGGACGGTCAGATGTAAATGTTTTTGATACTTTCTTAGGGGCTGCTGCTTTTTTCTTTCCGAATAGGGCGGTAACTCGGCCCGAGTTCGAATGTAGGTCCGGGAGACGGGTTCCGATGAAGGAGGAGGCGGCAGCAGTGGTGGATGCCATTTGTGATGGTTTGTTTGTGTGGAATGTGAGTGATGAGAAAGTGTGGTGGTCATGCATGTTGTATAGAGTTTGATGGCTGTGAAGAGATGAGATAATGAGTGAATTGTGACCGTTGGATTAAGAGAGTGAATCCATCTAATGGATGAGAGTGTTTAGGCCTTATCTATGTTTTATCTGGTTGTCAAGAATGTTGATTTCTATTGGTTGGTTTTTGTGGAGTACGTGGATCCTAGATTGTGTCTCCAATTGTTCCTTAAAACTATTTTGTCAGAAGAAATAAATTTAATAACCATGTTTTAGTTGATAAGTTAATATTTTCTTTTATTATCAAAATATATATAATATATATAGGGATATATATATTTATGATCAAAATTTTGGTATAATACAAAAGTCATCATTAATTTTGCTCGTTTTCTTGTACTTAGAATTCTATTACACACAATCTACTATTTCACCATACATATCAACAGTACACTTGGCGTATTCTTAATGTACTATAAATATGTGATGAAGTTCCCGTTGTTAATAAGACAAAGTCACATAATTTTAAAATAGAAGTTTGCTAAATATAGTGTTAATTAAAGACTATGATTAAGAAGATGTCTGACTCCCATGAACTGTTACTTGTTAATCAGTTCATTCTCTTATCTCTTTCAAAATTTCATTTAATTCATTTTCCCTGAAAACATCATCGATCATCATCAAAGTATGCATGTCCTCTTCTTTCTAACATAAAATTAGGATGGTTGATAACCAAATACCTGATGGAATTTTGTTGCATTAGCAAGTGGATTTTAGTCAACTTCTCCCATTTTGTTGTATAGAATTCGATGGAGATAAGTTTAACACCTTGATGAGTTGTGTCATTCCATTAGGGGACACCAATACAGTATAAATTTTTTTATGACATTTATACATAACACAAACTCTTTTAATCAAGGTCTTTTTCTGACATTAGCATTTTCATATAAATGTTCATATAACAATACTACAAATTTATATTAAAGATGTTAATATCAAAAAATTCTTGATTAAAAGAATCTATGTACAATTAAAAAGAAATGGTAAATACTATAAAAACATTATATAAAAATTCTAGTATTATAAAGCTTTATTAAGAGTTCGATATAAAAAGAATGAGTAAATATATATAAAAAAAATATAGTAATGCAAACAAATACAACAAAATTAATTAATTTAATATTAATTTAATACTAATAATAAAATAAAAATGAAATAAAAATATGTTATGTAATCAATTTTAAATAACACAAATGGTGCAAAAGGTATAAAAATAATTATAACTAAATCAGAATTTATAACTTGCCATGAAACTTTGTATTACCCAATAATCCAAAAGAAAATAAGCAGCAATTCTGAGTAGTTCATGAGCTATAAAAAAGTATAAATGTAAAAGGATAAAACCAGAAGTGCATATAAGTTGGGGAGAGAAAAGAACGTGAAAACTATTCAAATATTTGCTTAAACACTAGTGTAAAAATACAAATCCATTATATACAAATGCATATACGAACTTGACGAATAGTTACTCTTTTGTCACTTAGTGAGTTTTTTTTTAACCTATCACACATATATATATATATATATACAATTTAAAATAAATAATTATATGTAAATAATAAGTGATTAGTTTTATTTATATTTCTTAATTGAGTTATTGTCAAAAATATTTTACATGAGTTTGTATGTATATGTGTTGGACAAAAGCTTTTGAAATGTTTTTTCGATTGGGAATTAAAGGTTTTTCTTTTATATATGGTTGTTTCATATGTTAAGTTTAACGGAATATTATGTACACGTAAATATTTATATTATAAAATTATCTGATTTGATTAAAAATAATTTGTTCGATTAATAGTGATCGTAATTTTTAATTCAAACAAATATTGTAACTTTAACGGGCGATAAGTTTGAATCAGTAAATAAGAGTATTATCATAATATTTGACGGAAGTAAATTGAAACTTTAAAATAAAGAGTACAATTTACAGATCGCCCAACCAAGTAAATTAAAATGAGAGATCGCAGCGCGCATTTTCCCCTCATTTACATGCATTTTATTTAGGGAAGGACATAGATGAATCATTCTCAAAACAGAAGGATACAAATTAAACATGAGGGACTAAATTTGGTTTACCCGATTCTTGTCCCACTAATTCCTCTACTTTTGTCTGAAACTGGCTATACCCGGTCACCAACATCCTTTAATAAGATTTTTATGAGCCGTTGCGACAAAATCCCGAACAAGTCAACCGGCTAGTCCGGTCACTCTCCATACAAGTCTCCTTGATTCTTCCGGTTTCTCTGCTTACTGCCTCGTGTTCTT